>CM031233.1:64238785-64756285 GCA_018340775.1 Taxus wallichiana var. yunnanensis
TATATCTTATGCCTTTTAAGTAGATGCATGTACTTTTGTTTCTGTAAATAATCCTCCATTAATGGTGGAAATATCTTGCAAAGCTCACATAAATGAGGGGCTCGACGCCCGTGCGTGCCTCAGTGAGCACCCAACGTATGTTGGGTGATAGGCCGACGTGTTTGGGGTTAGAAAGAGGTATTAAGGGTAAAATAATGACTACATCTTGGTTCCATTTCTGGGACCTCTTTTGAAGATATTGTGAGAGAAATGTGTAATGACAAAGTGCTTGACCTTGGATAGTGTCGAAGCATGGCTCAAAAACATGGAGGATGAGTTTTCTCAAATATTTAACACTAGACCTAAGTTTGATGCACATAAATGGGTAGAGGATCACATGTATCATGAGTTATATGAGACATTTTTATATTATTTCCAGTAGAGTTGTATGAATGGCTATCAACATATGAATCAAGGTCAAGTTGGTACTATAGATCTCATATTTGGACCCAGGAGGAATATAAGTAGTTGCATGATGTCGATCTAACATGGACCTATGTTGTTGATCTCTAGTGGAGTAGAGTGTTGACTAGTTATACTTTGGAATACACTATTTCTATGTATTCTTTCCCATAGATTGCTGAGTTTGAGTTCTTGAGGGAGCCTAGAGGATCATTATTGTGTGTTATTCCACTTGGCTATCAAGATCTTGGTCATTACTTTGAGTTTGGAAGCCTTTCCCATGGCTGGCTAAACTCTTGCTAGGCACATGATGTGAAGTGGCATGATAGAAGATGGAGAACCTCACGGCGGAAATGGAGAGAGAGGAGAGGAAACTCAAGTATAATGAAGCTTGGGAGAGGGAATTAACAAGACAATGCGAAGCTACATGAGTGATGGATTTATGGAGGCAGATGTTGCGGGAAGGATTTGAGGTTCACGCGAGAGGATGTAGAACTTGAGCAAGTCTAAGCTACCCCATCTTGGCAAGCGAAAGAGAAACCCCCTCAGATTTTGGAAAGATATCATCATATGAAGAAAGGAGAAGAGCCGTAGGCACACATCTTAACCACATTGCAGTGACCTTGACCCTTACATTTAGTTTTCTAGTTCTGAGATAAGTTTTGATAATCCAGTTGGTATTAGTATTGGTAGTCGAGCGACACCTAGGAGGTATAATTTTTCATTTGGTACATCTATGGCTACACAATCATTTCATGTGTTTAGGGGTATTTTTTCTAGCACAACATTTGGGCAAGGTGTGGGATCACAAGGTTTGAGTATCGCATTTGGGAGCAACGTAGGAAACACATCTAGGAGTGGTTCCATATCATAGAATGTTAGCATGCAAAATTTAACATGAAAGTTGGATCATATGGTGAAACTATGTTAGGACCCTTAGCTACAACAAGAGGAGGATCGGAGGAGTTGACACTAGTGGATCTATTGGATATGGCGGTGGATGAAACATTGGGCAAATAAGGTCCACAATACCATCAATAGGTTTTTATGAGATGTCACTCCACTTACCGATTACAAGGGTGTTGAGGATGCCATAGAACATGTACACAAGTGTGAGTTACTATGGCACGCAAAGGGAATCACTTCCCTGGAGGTGAAAGGCAAGTTAGTTTGTAACCACGTTGCAAGGATGTGTGCATAGCTAGTACATGAAGTATGACCCACACTAGACAGTGGTGGATTACATTGCATTGCGTAATGCCTTTTTGGCAGAGTTCCACATACCTGAGTTTGAATAGAAAAGCATTAGCACTGTTGAAGGAAATTCAAAAGGAATGGCAGAGAGTGTGCGGGAGTATGACATACATTTTAAGACTCTCCTATCCAAGTTATCTTATGACATTCACCCTTCGCAGCATGCTCAGTGGTTCATCGGAGGACTGATCACACCATTCAGGAGGGCACTTTCACATATCCATGCGAGGCCTGGAGGCTACCTTGCACACTAAGGTAGTAGGAAGCATTGATATAGGAGTTAGTCCTAGTCCTAGAAGCCCAAAATTGCGTAATGGAAAAGTAGTTGGAGAAATTATCTCGTAAACTCGTCTCATGAGACTCGTAGCAGTTATATTGTAAGGATTGTGAGGTAGAAGGGAATACGAAGGACAATTTTCCTCGGAGATTAGTATGCGTGATAACGCTAGACTATGATATTTTCCATGGAGATCATAATGCAAGTAGGTTTCACTCTCGCAAAGCACGCGTGATCTATAATAATGTGTCTTGCTATTACAAAATTTTCACCTCTACTACTCATGACACCAAGGATTGTCTATTGATTGAAAAAATACATGATGCCATTGATATTGGTGTGCACCAAACCAATGTTGCAAATAGCTCCAAGGATGGTGATCATCATTATGAAGGGCACACGGATGGAGGAGGTTGATGTAGAGGCTTTTGAGGAGGATTTAGAGGTCATGGAAATCATGGGGGAAGGAGTGAATTCCATTATGGAACCCGCTATAATTGTGGATCTGAGAACATGACAAGAGTGAGTATCCCGATTTGTTACGAGTGCCTCTTGGTGTGGGAAAAAGCAAAAGTATAAAGAATTCTCAGAATTGTTTGAACACATAATCTAGAAGAAGCGAAGGATAAGGGCACTTTGGGATGGTGAGCGTAAATCATGTTGATCAACAATGGATGCCAAGGGTGGCGTGTGAGTTAGAGTTAGAACATGTCCTGGTGATGACGACGTGAGCTGTGCTAAGCACACCGGGGAGATACCAAAGCAAAGACCACTGATTACAAGAGAAGAAGTGGTACATGGGAAGTATCTGGACCCTACCCATTAGAAGGAATTCTATCAAGAGACCATGGAATTAATCAGAAGTCTTGAGGAGAAATTCAGTGTCTAAAAGAGCAATCAAGGAAGTTGGAGAAGAAGAAAATCACTTGAGGTCCCTTAGGTAGATATAGATGATGTCAGAGAGGTGTGTAAGATGCTACGCCAAGAGAATATCATCCCTCTATTAAGAGAATGATTGAGAGATAAATTACCAAGCACTGGAGGAGAGCGCAAGAGGCATGTTTTGCATGTTAATCTACCTCCTTATAGCCTTGAATATGATAAGGAGATTACCTTAAATGCAGTTGTTGATGGATGAATCCTAAGTAATATTTTGATTGACATGGGTGCAGAAGTTAATGTTCTCACCCTGGACACATGGAATCAAATAAGAAGGCCCCAATTACATCCATCTTCATATGTGTTGTATATGGATAACAAAACAAAGGCAATGCACTATGGTGTTTTCAAGGATGTTGCTATCACTATCCAAAGGGAGAAATTCACTGGAGACTTCAAAGTCTTGGCACTTGCTGAGGTGGACAACTTTCCAACATTACTTGGGCACCCCTGGTACTATAAGAACAATGTTGACTTACATTTCAATAAGGGGTATATAAGTTTTGAGAAAAAGGATGAACATGTTATCATTCCTTTGATAGATGGAAAGTCAACACCTATACTGAGCCCTTAAGAGAAGAAGACCTAGATAAAATTTATGTGTGCACTATCAGGGACCCTGAGGTTGTGCAACTAATAAAAGAAGGTGTTATTTAGTGGGAAGACACTTAATCTATAAGTGATACAACTAGTGTGGCATGTGACAATTGGGCACATGGGACATATGAGTTAGTTAGAAGGTAGTTAAGAGGCTCTGTGATGAGAGTAACAAAGGCACACTCAATTAGGTGCCTGGGAGGAAAAAGTTTCCAAGTTACACTAGGGAGCCAACCTTGATGTTTTCCTATGAGAAATGGAGACCCAATGGAGATGTGAGGTCGAAAGGAGAAGTATGCTTAGCTATAATTTTCTAGGACTATAGACATGTTGGTGGGTGACCCATCACGATAACCTTCTAGAGTGGCACGAGGTGAGAATCATGTTCTCTATTAGGTTTCTCCGAAGCAATGCACCTACTACTATACAAGATTATCATGGGAAGGAACCCACCTCGTTTCACATCCAGGCATGTGAGAAGGCATGGATGGAAGGCACATAAGCATTGCATCCATCTTTATGGGTGCATAATATTTATTCCACCTTATAAGGCTGCACATGTGCATGGTACATTCACTCGAGCTGTGCCTTCGAGACAGAAAGCGGGAGGAGTTGTTGACGGTTGATATCCTTCAAGATTTTGAGTATCGGAGTACTAAACCATTGGTGAATGAGGCATTACAGGTTGTTAAGCACATAACTATGGGAGATAGTGCCATGGTGGAGGAAAAATACTTGAAGTTGTTAGGTGAACCTGTCTTGGAAGCATGCTTCGATGAGGAAGAATCAAAGGAGCTACAATTTGAGTGCACATGCATGGAAAAAGAGAAAGGAAAGTTGGTCTATGTGATAGATGGTGAAGAGGTGGAAAACTTATATGTTAACCATACTATCGGTACATGTGAGGTTATGGATAGTGCTGATGAGCAAGCGTGCGCCTACCATAAACCCCTGAAAACCAAGAAGGTTAACATTGGTTTGGAGGCGGAACCTAAGGAAGCTACTATTGGAGATTACTTTGGACAAAAAGGAGGTTTCAAAGATTATTGATGTAGCGCAAATTTTAGGAATTTTTTTCGCGTGCAGTACTTGTGAGCTTAAAGGAGTTCACCACTTCTTGGGAGAAATGAAGATCAAGTTAAAGGAAGGTGTGCGCCCAATTCAAAAGAGACCTTATCGAATGAATCCAAATATGTGGGTCAAGGTCAAGGAGGATATTGACAAGATGATCGCATCGAGGCATCATTGAAATTTGTTTGAGGAATCAAAGTGGATAAGTCGATGGTCATCAACATTAAAAAGAATGGGAGGATAAAGATTTGCATTGATTACAAGGATTTGAATGTGGTGTGTGTCATTGATCCTTTTCCAACCCCCTTCATCGAAGAGATCCTAGAAGGAGTAGCTGGGCACGAGATCTATTATTTCATAGATGGATTCTCAGGATATCATCAAGTTAGAATTACAAAGGAGGACCAAGAAAATACAACCTTTTCCACTAAATGGGAATTTTTTCCTATACGGTCATGCCTTTTGGACTGAAGAACGTGCTGTTGTGTTTTCACACATTGTGGTTTAGGCATTTAGGACTTCATCCATAAATTTCTACAAGTCTACCTAGATGAATGGAAAATATATGGATTAGTGAGGGACCATTATGAAAATCTAAGGTTGATGTTTGAGAGATGCTGATAATTGAGTATATCTCTCAACATTAAGAAATGTGTTTTCGCTACTCCATTTGGCACCCTATTGGGACATATCATATGTAAAGAAGGATTGCTGGTGGATCCTACCAAAGTTGTTATTATTGTGGGATTGGGGGAGCCTACTAGCCAGAGCGCGATGTGTAGATTCCTTGGGCATATAGGGTATTACCAGAAATTTATTAAGGGGTATGCCAAGATCGTCGCATTATTGGAAGAGTTGCTGAAGCAAAAATATATTTCATTAGGGAGAGGCACAATATATGGTGTTTGACACATTGAAGAATAGGCTTATCACTACTTCCATATTATGCTTTCCCTCTTGGGATAATCCATTCCATATACATGTTGATGCTTTAAGGATGGTGATTGGAGAAATCTTAGCACAACTTGGAGAGGGAATTGTTGACCATACCTTGTGCTTTGCTAGTAGGAAGCTAACCCCAACAGAATAAAATTATACTAATGTTATCCAAATAACTCTCCTAGTTATCTAGATAACTTATATTTTATTCTAAATCTAATGTTTCACATTTCAGGTTACGCGTACTCAAGATTGTTCTTTTGACACCTTGGCATAGTTGCAGTTCCTCTCTGCATGCCCTTACATGCCTTCTTACTTCCCTTTCCTCTATATTATTTTATCTCCTCCTATTTTCCCTTTGCACTTTCCCTTACGCGCATCCGTGTTGATTCTTATTACATCGCGCGCAGTCCTGCGCGCAAGCACCTCTGTAGACTTACCTTCTAATTGGCTAAGTCCTGTCATTTCTTCTGTGCACTTGCATACACTTAGCTCCATCGCAAAACAATTTTCTTTTTTTACGCCATGTGCCCTCCCTAAGTTGAATGCTCATGCCCCTTCCCCATAATTGTCCCTTACAAGTATTCTCCTATTCCTCCTACACGTGCACCTCTGCACGTGCCTTCCCTCTATTTCCATTTCACACGCCTACCTTTTGTTTCCGTGCCTTGCTCCTTCTTTTGTGCTAGTCACTGTGCCACGCCATCTGTCAAACTTGAGTATGCTACACATAACCTATCAAAGCATGCTAATAGGGTGATCAAATCACGACAATCAACTGTTTGTAACAAATGGAAGAAATGAAAAATCAAATAAAAAATTGGCGATTTCCTTAGGCAATTAAGCGAGCCACATGTCATTGTGTCACAAAGCAACCTATAGACTTATAATAACCATAACTTCGCTACATGGTGTCTTGTCACCAAATCACTACACCCTCCGAATGGCCAAAATGTGAACAGGAAGTTCGGTGTGATTGGGACACATGGGATCACCTCTCAAGTTGTGGGACTTGGGCTCGAGGTGAACCTCCGGAGAAGGCTGGCTTCCTCTTCCTAAACTAAACACAACACTACTTCTAATGCAAGATAAAAGGGCTATCTAGTCCTATGCTAACATTTCATGGGATTAGGGAAAGAGATTTGCAAGGAAATAAAACCTATATTAGAAGTGGTGATGCACCAAATTAAGGGATGTTTAACATCTAGAAGGGTTAATGTGGGAGGTATGCTTACATCATTGACCACCTTCACCTATCGCAACTAGAAAGGGTACAAAATACCACAAACCAGGGGCGGATGTTCCTCTGTTAAACTTGAGTGTACATAAGGGTAGATCAAATCAGATTCGACACACAATTAATTCATCATAAGGAAACCACACATGCATATATCAAACATCTATTTCTACAACTAGGGATAATAATGACATAAAATTAATACAAAAGGAAAATAAGATTTTCACAACTGGCATAAAAGATAGTAGTATTATTCCTTCACAGCATGAAATAGATAACTTGAAATAAAGGTAAGATAATCACTCTCACTAAGGAATTGTAAATTCACAAAGTAAACACCGATTAACCATTCAACACAATAAATCAGATTTTCAACAGCAAGGTGTAACTCTGAATAATTAAAAGGTTTCTTAGAATCTCTGAAGCACTCTTCCAAGTTTGAAGAGCAAATCCTTTAAAAATAATCTATATCTATTAACTTGAAGCATTCAACTATTTATAAGCTCTTAGGTGAGCCATTACAAATTTGGGCCCTTAACTAACATTTAACTAAAAATAGAAATGTCATTAATATTAAAGGAACATGCTCCCATGAAAATAGCAAATTTGTTTGCAAGGGTTTGACTCATTCAACCCTACAACTTTGATTGATCGAGCTTGGAATTGTCCTTTCATGGCCACTTAGCTTTGGCCTGGTTCAACTACACCTTCCGTGCACGACGGTTTTTGTTGTCCTCCTTCCCACACAACCATTCGGTGTTTGTACTCAATGAAGCACTTGATAATCCCCTGAATTTCTTCATCTCCAGGCCCACATGCGTAGTGATTCACTACATCTACTGTCTCGATCTCTTTTGTGATCTGGCTGGAAATATTCAAAGTTTATTCGTAACTTTCTTTAGTCTCCCTATGAAATTTTGACATAAGACCAATCGGTCAATGGAGTCACTATTGAAAGTTTTGGTGACCTCATCATCATGCTTCACCAAATCTTTGAAATTTCCCTTAATCTGGATCCTTAGGAAGAGCATCGATATTTTCATTGAAGAATTTGCAATTGGTGATATCAAACTCCTCTGAGATGTCATTCAGGGCATCTGTGATCTCCACTTGTTTCTCCTCCAATTTCTTAATCAGATCCTGTAATACTTGACACCGGAATTCCATGGCCTTTTGATATTCAAATAATTTAGAGACATCATCGATCACCTCTTCCTGAAGAAGCAAGTCGGGATCCTCTTCTCTGATGTCACTCCATGTTGCCAAATTTAAATTTAGATTATTATTATCTTCAGAGAAGGCCTCATCCATCTTGGAAATGGTGGTTTTTGCAACCTGCAGATCATTATATATCTCAACTGCTTCCTTGATTAAAGGATTGGCTTCTTATAGAATTCTCTCCATCCATCCACTCATTGATCTCCCTTTCTAGCCTAGCTTCTTGAGCTCATGATAAGAAATATCATTGATTGTAGACAAAATCGTCATAGCCGTAGTAGTTGAGACTTTAGTGGATGGAGTGGGTTGGGTTACTTTACGCAGTAGTGCAGTGAGCTGCTCGACCTTGGCTTTGAGTTCATCCTTGGTGGCCTTATCTTTGTCATATTTCTCCAAAAGGGCCCCAAGAGCAGTGTGCACATCTTTCTTGGATCCTTCATGAGTAGCCTTCCCCAATGAGAATTTTGAAATCCGTGTAATCCGTAGGCTGTGATTATTTCGTAGTTTTCCCTCAATGGGGGTGATAAATTCTATCACACGCTCTACGAGATGGGTTAACCGTTAGACTTGACACGGTTCTTGGTATTTTGGCTTGTCTCTTGGGCATATGCTCCAATATGCTGAGATCTATAACATATCCCAGAGGAACCTTCTTCTTTTTCTTGGGAGTTTTCCTAAATAGCCATTCTGGTATGGCTAAAGTTGATGAAGATGGAGCAATAGATCCAATACCTGAAACATTGGTTAGAACAAGATCACTAGAAACCCTGGCTGGTATTTGAGAAAAAGTAGCAATGATGGATGGTGTGGATGTAAGGACAACCATAGGAGTTGATAGAACGATGCTAGGGGGTATGATTGAAGAAAATGGAAGTGTTAAAGGAAGTGAAGAGGAAATGGGTGACCCAATATTTTCCCTAACTGATAGAACTGGAAGTGATGAGAATACTTGGGCCATAGAAGGGGATGGGAAGGAAGAAATGATTGTGGAAGTGGAAGGAACTGATATTGGAAGTGATAATGGAGGAAGAAGAAGGTGTGATGGATCTTGGAAGATACTAGGAGAGTCACTGACTTCAACCACTGTCGAGGCTGCAAGAGACGTGATCTTGGGAGTAGAAGCCTTGGAGAGAGATGAGCCACCAACAACAAATGAAATCTTCTTTGGAATTGTAGGAGCCTTTTGAGTCGACCTTTTTCCCTTAGTAGGTGTTGGTTGGCTTATTACTGGTATAGCTCCTATATTTGTAGGTTGATTTTCCCCTTTGGGTGAGATTCCAAGGTGGCCAACCAACTGAAAGTCCTTTTTAAAATGGGTCCCACCCTCTCCTTTGTATTGCTACATTCTTCCACATACCAATCAATCCATGGTAGTGGTTGATTGGCAACATTATCATCCTTGTATGATGAATCCAAAACCTCATCATTGTCTTGCATGTCCTTTGGCACATTGGCCAAACCAAATTGCTAAACCTCGTCAAGGGTTAATATTTCATAATCTCTTTGTCAAACGATGTATTCGTCCTCAAAAATGAATCTAGATATCTTCCAATTGGGGCACGTGGGCACTAGACCGACCTATTTCCCCAAACTTACCCCAATAATCAAAATTAGTTTGCAGATGAAAGGTCCATAGGGTTACCTTGGCCATTTTTGCATCAAAATTTTTTGCCTTGTGAATATTTGGGCAAGAGTACTTGCCAATCGAAATAGGGAAATGCATTCCCACTTTATGATGCTTGTTTTGGATTTGATGATAATCCAATAACTGCCAAACTAATTCCAATAGAATCCATTTGTCAGTGGGGCACCTTGGCAATTTGCTTGGGGCACCTATGAAACCCAGAATCCGGATATAGGTGAATGTAGGAAACTAAAAGTAGATTTCTCCCCATTCCCACACTTCTTTGAAAGCTTCATCAGAAATCCTTTGATTATATAGTTCTTTGTCAAAACGATAGAGGATGACAACAAAGAAAGTGTCGTTGACTCTGTGGAAATGCATGCTTCCCTCATCTAGAGTGAGTTGGGGATAAAAGTCATATATTTGGGAAGTGCTATGAACACCTCTGGTATTCAAACCAACAAAATCTCCCATAGTAGAAGAACATACACCAGGAAGGATGTCATGTAGAAAGTATTTGTATCTGACACTCTACCTAATTGATAGAAAATGGAGCTACTAATATGCTCCCCCATCGAATAAACTCATCATTCTTCTTGATGGTCACGATGTACAAAAACATCCATTCCTAGAATTCCTTTGTAGAAGGAAGACCTGAAACTCTACTTAACAACACAATAAGATCGCTGACTTCTGAATAAAATCCAACCAATGCATAGTTTTGGGTAATTTGGTGAAGTTCTTGGCCAAATAAGTTTTCATCATGATTTTTTAGCATACTTCCTCTTTCTTGTCCCAATGTTCCACTGCTAACTCTAGTAAAATTGTGGCATAATATTGAATGTTGGGAAGTTTAAGCAGATCTTCAAAGAAGTCTGGGTCCAAATGGATTACCACCTTATCATCACTATCTCTGACTGACATGGAGTCTTTGTCAAAGTGGGTTGCTGCAACTAAAACAAACTATGGGAAATGCATGGATGTGGGAAAACCGATGGCAAGGGAAAGCCCACTATTGTAGATGGCCTGCATCCATGGTTTCTTATTTGGAGCCTTTAATCTTTCCCAGAAATCTGGAAAATCAATTTGTCCTAGGTCAGTGTCCCCTATATTCCCTAAGTCGGAAGACAGGTAGGAGTGAGGAGAAACCCCAAGAAATGAGTATTTCATCTTCTCTTTTCCCTTTGAAGTGGAAGCAGACATCAAGCCTTGTGTTTTGAAAGCTGAAGTTGTAGAAATTCTAAAAACTTGAAAGAAATCCTTCCAAAGTCCCGAATTGAAAAAGTTTCGAAAAGAATCACTGAACTGAAATCTTTGAAAACTTTCTGTGAAAAACTTTCCCAAACTAAAATCTCTAAAAATTTCTCCAAACCGGAATCTCCAAAACTAGAAGTTCCAAAGGAAATATCTGAAAGAATTTTTTTCGAACAATTTTCTCTCGAACAATTTTCCCGAAAGAAATCTCCGAAAAAGAAGTTTTGAAAGAATTTCTCCGAAGTTGGAAGTTAGAAAACACTGAAGGAAAAACCTCCAAACAATATCTCCGAACAAGTTTCTCCAAAAGAAATTTCTAAAAGATTCTCCCCAAAGGAATTCTCTCGAATAATTTTTCCAAAAGAAAGGGAAAAGGACTTTTCCAAACAACACTAACTCCCAAATTCTGAAAAATGAGAATTGAGAAGAAGTATGGGAGACTTGAGAAGATCCTTTGAACAACTCTGAATACCTGAAGAAACTCGAAATGTGAAACATGGTGAACCAAGGGGTAAAATTTTTGCAAAAAAACACAGAGGGAGACCAAAGAAAACCAAAATGAGAAGGAAACAAAAGAAAAGACCTAAAACCAAAAGAAAATAAACAAATTACCATACCTTGAAAAAGACGTCGCAAAGTACAAGAAAGAATGTCAGAGAAAATGTGTCAGGTAAAAATGACGAGTAAAAAACCGAGTTTAAATAGAAAACCCGATATTAATGGTAGAAATCCAATCCGTATGGAGGTAGGTGAAAAATTAATTGTGCGGAGGACCTCAAAAGTCTCGAAACCTAAAACCCGAAATTCAGAATTTTGGGGTTTCGGACTTTAGAGATTGGGAGATGAGAAAATGAATTGGCGATGGAAAATTCTGAAACCCGAAAATCGAAAGTCCAAAAATTTGGACTTTCGGACATTCGGACTTTATAAGTTTTAAAGTAAAAATCCTAAAAATGACTCGGAGAATTTTGAAAACCTGAAAGCCTAAAAGTTTGAAACTTGATTTTTGATTTTGGACTTGAAGTTCGAGATGGATCTATACAAAATGGGGTTAAAATTCCCAAAACCCGAAAGCCCAAAAGTCCGAATTCGGACTTTCGGGTTTCGAACTTTGGAGAGTTGATAGAGAAATATCGAATCTAAACTATAAAACTCGAAAGAGAAAAATGTCCAAAGTCGAAGATTGAAAATTTCAGATTTCGGCCTTGGAAAATTTCATTGTACAAGGATTTTTTAGAAATTTTTTTGACATATTTTTCTTCAAGGTAGGTTAAATGGTTAACACAATGCTTAGATTCCTACATGCCCGATCTCATTTGAAATCACTGACATCAGCTACATGTTGGAATTTTAAAAATCAGATTTAGGTAGAAATTGGTAGGTAGAAAATAGGAAACGTATTTCATCCCATTAATGCACACATCGATAAAACCTAACCACCAAATTTCATCGAGATCTATTAATAGGGAAATACATTTGATAGATTTGTAGGTGAATTTACGGTGCATTTATCACTTGCTATTGGTGGTTGTGATTTTGAATATGATTTTCCCTCTCTTTATCCTCCTCTTATCTCCTTCTTCTTCTATAAATAATAGAGTTCTACTTTGTAAAAAGGATCCCTCTTTGTTGTAACGAAACCATGCCAAAATGGTGGCTGACTACCCATGGGTTTCGAGTCCTCGACATAGTCTCGTAATATATTCTCACCTCCTACCGTGAATGTAAATGATTGTGCATCCCTTAAGCAATAAAATCATGTTTTGTGGAACTCTTGTCTTCCCTTTCTCATTTTCATTACATCTCACCTCTCTATTTACATTTTCTGGTATGTTGTGCATATTCCGCTTGCAGTCACCATGTTCATGTGTTGTGCATGCTAGAAGGTCGAGCCCATGTGTTGATTTTTGGTGTGCACTTTGTCCACCCTCTTCTCTTGCGCCCTCTCTGTTTCCTTCACCACTCATGGAGAGAGATTGACCCTTTCCCCTGGTGTTATCACCTTCCTTAGCTTAGGATTTCCCTTTCTACACATCCTTCTATCCCTGGTCCCTTGGCATGTTTAGTCTAGGATTTGATTTCAACATTAGGAGTAGCAGATAGCGTTAGAGGTAGGTAGAGGAACCAACCTTCTCTAGAGATCCGTATCAAGTGCGTAAGGTCCCACAACTTAGAGATGGTTCCATTGTTGTCTCAAACAACTTGGCTCTTGCGAGATCGAGACACGGTACAAGTTTGACCACCACAGATTTTGCACGCTCGGTGGGACCAGTTTGAAGAGCTATACATCTTCATCTCAACAAGTTTGGTGTATTATTGTTGAGATCTAGCCTTTGGAGGCATTTTTCAACACATCTAGTGACTCCACTGATTCGACGCACCCATTATCTCATTTGCGCAGACCAGTCCTCCCTTCCTTGCTTCCATCCACTTCCTCATTTTCCATCGTTCTACCTTCCTCTTTTGAAGTTGTGCAATCATGACTTCTTTCCCTTCATGGAATTCTCATTTGCAGCAGTAGAGATATTTTTCTCCATCCACATAGTTTAAAAATCCTCCTCCAAATCAATTTTATAAGCCCCATTATCTTGAAAATGCATACAACCCACTTTTTTCTAACCAAAATGTTTATGAAGAACAAGTTTATGCAGATGATGGTGGTAACTCCATAATAGAAGCTGATTTTGAGAGGAAAATTTAAAAGATGGAGATGGACATGATGCAGCTCAGAGTCAAGTGCTCCATAAAGGTAGCTAAAGTTGGCTACAAGGTCCCTTTTCCATGGGTCGGCCATATACCAAGTTGGTTTAACACCCAACAAAAGTTATACTTTATTATTGAGATCTTTACCCTAGATTACAGAGTGGGTGGAAGAAGTGGAGGATAAAAATCTAGTGCATGAAAACCCATCAATGGGGCAACCATGCACTACCATCATACAACCCTCCCACTCCTCCACGCCAACTTACATCATCTCAACTTACTGCTCATGTTCCCATCCTTCGCACTGCTTGCTCCCACTAAGGATTCCACTATTCTACCCTTCTCCCTTCCACCCCACCTTGATTTGCTTCCATTCCCCCTTTCGCATGCACTTTGTTCCTTTGCACATACCTTTTACCCCTTCCACGCCCATCCTTCCACCTTGGGAGTCCCCTTTGTCTAACTGTACCATAAATGGACAACCCCCTGCCAACATGCCTTTTCCAACTAATGTCATCACGTTCAATGACTACATAACAATTGAAGAATGAAATGACTCATGTGACTTCGATTGGGAAGAGGAAATCATATGGGCACCTTCTTAAGAAGAAAACCGAGTGAGTTATAGAGGGCACGATTAAGAAGGAGACCATGTTTCTTGTAGAGGAGAACCATATGCACCTCAATTTTTGCGTGACCCAACCTACGAGCACTCCCCTTCATGAGGTAATTTGTATGATAATCCTATCTATGGGATTGCACTTTAAAACAATGGGAAAAACACAAGGATCAACCCATGCCCGATCTCGATATTTGGCTAGTATAGAGCTAAAGGACCGAGTTACCACTTTGGTCATTCTCACTTTAGAGCACCTGGTTAAGCTTGACATGCCAAAGGTTAGCAAGAGTGCCTCCCGAATCTAAGCACGAGATCAACTTCAGGAGGTATATGTTTTGTTTGTTGATACTTTGAGGAGAAGGGTGAGAAACCAACTGCAAATCAAGTTTCTCACTCTTGCTACAAACCATGTCCAATGCCAAATCAATTACATGGTCAAAATTTGTGAGGAAGGGAGATACTTCTCCCTTCTATTGCAGGTTTTACTTGAGCACCCTCTACTTATGGTTAGTTTAGGTTAGAATAGGTTTGTTTTTAGTAACACAAGTGCTTGTGCACACTCTGCATATTCCCTTGGGACATGTATGATTTCAGCTTTGTACACATCTGTGTTCGATGCTCTCCCTTTGGTGCCCTTTTCCTTATGTTGTAATTTTGCGCTCCCCTTTTGTTGCTCTTTGGGATGGTAATTGGGCCAGTTTCAGCGAGGCGGTTCAACAATCCACACAACTTTCCACTCTCAGAATCCAAGTCAGAATATCTTCATGAGATTGGGGTTTAGTTCGGAGTTCGGGCATGCTTAGTGACTCCAAAGGTGTTCTTCAAGATTACAAATCAAGTCTTCCAAGTTCAGGATCGACTCCATGCCCAATGGATGCTTCTAAGGTTTTGGTCTCTTCATCTAAAGGAAGATGGCCCCCGAAAGTCACCAAAAATGTTATCCAAATAACTCTCCTAGTTATTTAGATAACTTATATTTTATTCTAACTCTGATGTTTCACATTTAGGTTATGTGCACTCAAGATTGTTCTTTTGACACCTTGGCATAGTTACTGGTTCCTCTGAATGCCCTTATACACCTTCCTACTTCCCCTTCCTCTCGTATTCTTCTATCTCCTCCCATTTTCCCTTTTGTGCTTTCCCCTCTACGCATCCACGTTCATTCTTATTCTGTCTCGTACTCCTTGCGTGCACCTCTACAAAATTACCTTCTAATTAGCTAAATCCTGTCATTTCTCTTTGCGCTTACATACATGTAGCTCCCTCGCACAATGATTTTATTTTTGCCACTTTGCACACCATCCCTTAGTTGAATGCTTGTGCCCCTTCCCCATAATTTTCCCCTCTGAGTATTCTCATGTTCCTCCTGCGTGCGTACCTCGTACCACGACTTCCCTTTGTTTCCCTTTTGCGCACATGTCTTTTGTTGCCACACCTTGCACCTTCTTCTCGCGCCGATCACTTTTCCACGTCATCTGCCGGACTTGAGTTCGCTACATGCAACCTATCAAAGCACGCCAATAGGGTGACCAAATCTTGATAATCAAGCTGGTTCGTGACATGTGGCAAAACAATAAATCAAATCAACAATTGGCTGATTTCCTCGGATCAATCGGTCGTGTCACGTGTCATTGTGTGTCGAAGCGACTGTAGAATTCTCGATAGCCATAACTTCTAATGTAGTACTCGAGATTCCCATGCTCCTGGTCTCATTTAAAATCGATAACATTAGCTACATGTTAGAATTTTCAAAATTAGATTTAGGCGGGATTTGGTAGGTAGAAAATAGGGAAATGTTTTTCAGCTCATCAATGGACACATCAATCAACCCCAACCACCGGATTTCATCAGGTATTGCCTCCTTCCTTCTATATCCAAACAAATATAGGGAAGTGCATCGACAACTTTCTGGTGAATTTACGAGGCATTCATCACTTCTTTGTTGGTGGTTGTGATTTTGAATCCGAGTTTCCCTCTCTTTCTCCTCCTCTTCTCTCCTTCTATAAATAACAGAGTTATGCTTTGTAAAAAGGATCCCTCTCTGTTGTAATGGCACCATGCCAAAATGGTGGATGACTTCCCATGGGTTTCAGACCTTGGCATGGTCTCTATAATATATTCTCACCTTCTGCCATGAATGTAAATGACCGTGCGTCCCTTATGTAATGAAATCATGTTTTGTGGAACTCTTGTCTTCCCTTTCTTGTTTTCATTACATCTCACCTCTCTGTTTGCATTTTCGGTGTGTTGTGCATATTCCCAGACACATGAGATCACCTCTCAAGATGTGGGACTTGGGCTCGAGATGAACCTCACGGAGAAGGCGATTCCTCTTCCTAAACTAAGTGATGTACTACTCCTAGTGAAATAAAATGTCTATCTAGTCCTATGCTAACATTTTCATGGGTTTTAGGGAAAGAGATTTGTAGAAATGAAACTATAATAGGGATGGTGATGCACCAAATAAAGGGTGTTGTCAAGACTTAGGAAGGGTTAATTTGAAGAGGGTGTGTGCACCACAAGTCAACTTCACCTACTGTAACTTAGAGAGGGTACAAATACCATAGACTAGGAAGCAAACATTCCCTTTGTTAAACTCAATTAGAAAAACAAGTTATCAGTCTTCTAGTGAAGAAGGATGAACTTGAGAAGGGTGAACAAGCACCACAACTCAATTGCATGTAATGCTCCACCACTTGATAAGCACAAAACTCCAAGAACCTGTAATAGAAACATGAACTTGCACAATATACCTGCAAGCATGAGAAAAGGCACAATGAAATAAAGAAGGATGAAAGGGTGAGATTAGTCACAAAAACACACTTTTATTGCTTCAATAACGTGCACAATGCATCATACATTCAGAAGAGGCAATGGTTTCCATTACAGTCTTGAAAGGAGGCTTGAAAGTTCTCTCAACACACAAGGACAACTTGTAGAAGAGAGAGGACTCTTGAAAAATTACACTTGCCTACGATATCTAACTTTCCAACCTATCTGACCTATTGGAACCCTTTGGAATGAGCTTCCAACTTACATTTATAGAAGAATATGTGAGAGAGAAGAGGAAAGGTCATAATTACATTCCTAAATTGAAGGTACATGATGGTTCATTTATTATAGTTGGTTGAACCACTTTAGAAGCTTCCATCATGTGTCATTAATTGCCTGTTGACCTAGTTCTCCTTAATTAATTAAAAGAATATTTAAATAATAATAATAAATATTATTATTAAAATATTAAAATAAAAATATTAATTTAATTACTATTTTAATGGTGGGCCCCCGTTGACCAGTTTGACTCGAGGAGGGAGGTTCAACTGAGAAATGGTAAAAAATAACCCAACTCGGTGGTTGGCTGAGTTGGTCACGTGCTCCTCTGGAGTTTGGCTCACCAGTTAACCAACCGAGCTGCTTAGAATTTGCATGAGCTTCTTGGTATTTACATTGGTGTGAGTTTAGCATGAGCTCACTGTAAATGTCCTTGTCAAATCCCCCGCGAGCTCCCTCTTGAATTTTATTTCATGACGTGAACTCTCCGCGTCATTTTTTTATGTTGAAATTATATGCCACCTAGTGTTTACCGAGTTACATCGAAGAGTCACTTCTGTGCTTGAATGCACCTCGTTCGCCAGGCCGAGTGAATTCCTATGGTTTCCAACGCTTCGGTAAAGCTTTCACTCACTAAGCTCATCGTTAAAAGGCTCACCAAACTACATTCTGTGTTTAACATGGCTCGAACCAAATTTCCTTGGCTCACCTTTTCCATGTCCGACTCGGCAAGGTCGAACGACGTCATCTCCTTCATAAAACCACCAATCTTATTTGTCAGATCCCACAAGCTCTACCTCTCACTCATCAAAACAAGATCTTCATTCAGCGTGGCCCGACCATGATCCTTTTCCGCACTAGGCTATCTACCTACTAAGTTCTCTAAGGAAAGTTAAGCTTACCTCCATTCGACTTGCTATGACCATGCCATTTGAAGGGCTCACATCAACGTTACAACTCTATGTGTGATCTCAAGCTTCACTTAATTGACTTCGACTCTAATATTCCAGGAAGGCCCGATCCTAACACTCTGTCGTGCCATTTGACTCCTTTCGGCTCGAGCTCGTAGTCACGAGTTACTTGGACGTCTTCCGTGCTACTTTCGAACTGCTCCTACCATATTTTCCTCAATTAAGTCGTGCTTCGATCCCTATTTCCACTTATCTTTGAGAAAATTTCACGAAGAGTTGATTGAGATCCTTTACAAATCAATCCCATTCTCTTTCTTGCATGAGTAGTGACTGGATCGATCTGAGAAGGAAATCTTCCACCTGTGGTGTGAGCCCGAAATGGACTCTCAGAAATGCACAACCTCCATTTCACTGCGACTAGGCCTGATAATTTCCCTCAAATGAACTCTGCAATGAGCCTCCGCTGCGTATTTCTTAAATTGGTTATGATGTTGGGCCCGTGCTCCAACCACCTACTCCTTACAACGAATCTACCAGTTGAGCTCATCCATAAATTCTCCTCGATCGACATGACTGAGTTGCCATCTAAATTCTGAAATGAACTCCCTTTTCCATGCATTCAAACTCCAAGCACCGACCCTCACTCGCCACACCGCCCGACATTTAACTCGGTTCTCCACCTTCTACATTGACTGGGTCTCCCTGGTTGCATTATTTAGATTACTTCACCAACTAACTTTCATATCGGCATGTTCCACATGGTTAGTCAATTTTAAGCCACCTCAGGACACTTGTTCTACAGTGGGTTCCTTTATTTACTTCGTCATTCCTCAAAATGACATTTCATGACTTGGCTCGAATGAGTTATTCTAGGCTTAACCACTTCATCAGTTTAGCGAGATCCACGTTGTGAATCTGCCGGGCTATTTATTCACCTGAACTCCCACTAAGCTTAAAGTTCCTGATGCATATTGAATGTCAAATCCTCTTATCCTTTTAAGTGTTGTATGTTAACGTTGACCCGATCCATCTCTGCCACATTATCTATTGAAACTTGAACCAACTTGGCCCAACCAATCAAAATCCCTTATTGTGGGAAAATAATCAAGTGGCCCTGACTCAAATGACCTAGATCTCCTTCTATGGCCACAACGGCTTGAAACTCCCCACTATGGGATTTCCACCACGAATTTCCATCTCGCTTGTGAACCAACCTGGCGCGTTGGCTCCTGATCCCTGAGTTTTTTGTGTTAAGTAACTTTCACGTGAATACTTTTAGTGTGGGGTTGAGACACCACTTAAGCCACTCGACTGGGAAAAGAACCAAAAATCTCCCACGAGCGGGATTTTCACGTTGGCACTCCATCATAACATTCCCACCTGGCCATGGATCCTATAATTTCCCATAATTCAATGAGCTATGTTTCAGCTCACCACGGACCTTAGGCACCGAGCGATCTTTCTTTTCTAGCCGTGAGTTGCTCCCTTCTCCATGAATGGCTCACCTGAGACGTGTTCTGTGAACTTTCCATGAGCTCCCTTATGTGATTTCTTTACAGAGCATACAAGCACAATTCATGAGATGTCTCCATCTTGTCCAATTGAGCCCCTCTCAAACATCCCAGGTGAATTTTTTTCGAGCCCGTCACTCATATCATGCATTCGCATGATATCCAAGCCATTCTATTTTTGTTATGTGAAACCTTGATACTCCCAAAGCTTGCCGATCTCTGCTTGGTTTTTGACCTCCACGATGGACACAAAAGAGGAGCTCAATAATGCATCGAATTTCCATGGATTGGAATATCCTTTTACAAGCCTAGGTGAGTTTCTAATCTTCCACTGTGTAGGTCGATCAAAAGTTCACCACATCCAAATACCTCTACATCCACCAAAGAGCTATCATCCATTGGATCTCACCACATGATCTCCCAACGACTATCGAGTTCCATTAATATCGAGATTTTTTAAATTTGTCTCAACATTTTGAATCCTAGTGGGTTGATTATCAAGCTCGAGATCCTTTGAGTCATCATGTTCCTTTATGGCTCATCTTAATGTCATTGAGTTCTTGCGACAAGATTTTCCCTTCTTTGGATTTCTAGGCTAAGCTTCTTCATCCCTTTATGAATCACTTTTCCTTGACTCGAATCAAACTATTTTTGACTCAAGAAGGAATTTACTCACCTTCACTTGGCCCACTTGTGAAATCTCATCCAAGTACCTCTGTACCCACCGAAAGGCTATCATCTACTGATATTTTCACCATGCACGAGTTGGTCTTTTGAGTTCAACATCTTCCTCTCAACCACAAAATGGACTGTGTCGAGCCATTAGTTTCAATCATAGTGAGCAAAAAATTACCATGCTCAAGTTTTCCACCAACTTGTCTTCCGAGTAGTGACCATCTTGGCTCACCGAGCCATCCACAAGCTCACCCAAGCTAATATAATAACTTGACCCTCCTGTATGATATCGAGCTCACATGTATGAGTGTTTAGCTAAAACCCATGATACTTATCTTGTTTTTTTCTTCACTGAGCTCCTTGGAACCGAACCAACCTCTACACACCGTGGTCTATCGAGTTTAAAATTAGCTCAATGTACCTTGGCTTCTCAAGAAATGACCTTGTCCTCATTTTTGACCTTCTAGGGCTCCTTTAGCTATCAGGAAGGTAGAAAAAAACAATATGACCCCTTAGGACACGATTTATCAGTTTGATCATTTTTTTATACCCGTAATGAATAGAAAATGGCTTATAGGGCATTATCAATTTTTAGTCAAGAGGGGAAAAAATTGACGACATTTTAGGCGACCTCTCGGGGATGCTTCTGCTTAAGCATGGTTTAGTAGCCTTGTTTCCATTGGGCATGGAGTCATAACTAGGACCAATATGAGACTTGATTTGAACCATGAAACTCATTGAATTATGAGTTTCATGTTCAAGGATGAGTTTCTTGAACATTCTTGCATCCTACATCCCAAACTTGTAATGTCTCAATATAAAATGAAGGATAAAAAAATGAATATGATATTTAATCCCCTTGACATTCCGATCTTGGACCTCCCTGGAATGCTAAGCATGAAGTATATTGAATCTGATGAACACTTGGCATCTAGGGCATACTGCGGAACTTTGAATGAAGCAGCTGAGGAATTGGGGATATCTTGAAACTTCCTTTGAAATTTTTGAACTTTTGTTCTCCTTGAAAAACCTCCAATGATGAAACAATGTGTAGAACAACACAAGAGCGAATAATGGAAAACAAAAAACACACTAAAACTGAAAACCATACATGCTTCAAGTGAAACATGTAGGTGTGCAATGCACTTATTCTACTTTGAAAACAAACCTATTCCTACTCTATGCTAACCGGTTGCACAAGAAAGCTAAACAAAACCTGCAACTGGTTGTGTAAAATAGCTTCTTCTCCTTACAATGGGCAGCCATGAAGATGATGTGATAATGGACATGGCTGAAAATGAGAGTGAAAAACTGAAACAAGCCCAATTCTCCACTTGGTCCACCGAGGTATCAACTAGAAAGAGAAAGAATTCCTCTTTTAGTTGCTTTGCATTTGTCCTGTAGAGGCATTATAGCTGATCCTCAGAATTGTGAAACTCATCCTCACATTCTAGAATGAATGTGACTGGTTCTAGCTTCTCTTCTGGCTTTAATGAAGCCAAGTACCTGATGGGACATGGTCTAACCCATTGAATATTCCTACTTGTCTGAACTTCAATTTTAACAAGAAAGTCTTTGTTGAAGACATCCTCAAAAAAAGATGGTTATTCACGACCTGATTTCCCTCTTGTTGCCCATTTACAAATAACTGATCTTTCACCTGGATGGATGGTATTGCAGTGACATCTCCCTCATTTGACATAGAATTTGAAAGGTCAAACCCTCCTATTTGCAACTTTTGATGATTGTTAGGGAAACAAAATCTTCAAGAATACTTTCCTCCATCATAGACTTCATTAACCAAAACAGGTTCCATAATGAAAAACAAAACCTCTCCATGGCATAATCTTCATTCAATGCTTCTAGATCAGTCCTAGCTTCTCTGTGTGTTCCTCCTTTACATGTGATGAAGGATACAGAAGACTCAATTCCTCCAATTCTGATGTAAAAGGACAATTATGAGTAATGAGTATGTTCTTGAGCATGTCCCTCCACAACACTTAGACACTTTGCTTTGGAAAAGAAGTGATGAAATAACAAATTTTTCAAGTTCCATAGGCTCTTGTCCATCAAAACATTCTTCCAAATCTGATAGATAATAAATTTCTTCATTCTCGACTATGTGTCAAAGGTTCATTTGCAATCTGAGTATCCTCCAAACTAGAACTTCCTTCATCTTGATATTCTTCATTCTCAAACATGAAATTAGAAAGATCAAATTCATCTAAGAGATCAGAGTTTTGTAAGAATGAAGAAATGGAAGGATTGAAAACATCTTGCATGATCTCATCTGCATTAATGACTGTTGAATCCACCTTAGTCTCATGAAACTCCTTGTGGCTGATTGTAACATCTAATGATGACCTTGGAAAGATTTATTACCACCTTCAAGAAGTGCTTGCAAGTTCTTGACATGCATGGAATTAGATCATTACAATCACTAGAACTATCTTATACATGGAATGAGAGTCTTTCTTCTTTGACTTGCACATGCTCTTCTCACTGGAGATTTGGAGTTGACTCTTTCTTTTCTACAAGGTTTTTCACTTTTGGTGATTCAAACCTTTGAAGATATGGAGCCAATATGAATGCTACATTGTGAATAGGTAGATTGTTGGTCTTCCTCGTTTAGCTCTGGATTTTTTTCCATTACAAAACTAGTTTTTTCCACTTTTTTGAGCCTCAACTTCTACATGAGGTTTAGTCAGGAATGAAGTTTGCTTGATGTTAAGTTTTGCAGCCCATTCCTTCAAATTCTTTGCATGCTCTCCTTTTCTAGTCTCCTCGACCATATATTCCTCCCTTTCACTCATTTCTTGAAGATGCTCCTCCCAAAATGGATTTGGGACTACAAGATGAGGGTAAATTGGGATTCATCTAATTTACTCACCATTTGAGGAAGTGGAAGAGATTTACTTCTTGTCTTGGTGGCCTTTGTAGGAAAGAAGGAACTTTAGAAGAATGAGGCATGGAAGATTCATAATGGAATGGAGAAATAGAAGATGAAGTAATGCAATTCCCCGTAGGGGTAAATGAAGTGGAAGGTTAGGACACATGCTTCAAGTTGAAAAACTCAAAGAAAATGGATGGATGGACATGGAAAAGAGGTTTTAAGGTGGTAATGTAGGGACCTCCCATTGATAGGATTGACTAACATTACATTCATGTATACATCCTTTTCTTGATCCATTCTCTAACTTGAGTCATCATATTGATTATGAATTGAAGCTTTTGTTGAGGATTAAGCTCACATGGTATACCGCTTTTCATCCATGGGTATGGAATGATGAAGCCAATATGGGATACCTTTATCATTTCATTGGTTCTTATTTGCACCATGTTACATCAAACTCTGAGATTTGGAATCCTTCTTCGTTTAAGTGGTCTTCTTAGGTGTGGAATAGATTACTAAATAAGCATGCCATTATTTTTGCCAAAGCCCCCTAGTTTGGTGGATGACCGAATTGATTGCATCTTGCTCATGTGGACATGCATGCTCAAACTGATATTCATCATGAAATTGGTTTGGAGGTGGATTATAATAGCCTAAAGATGGAAAGAACTACCATTCTTTGCTAAGTGGGAATCCCACTGTGGAAATGAAGTCATGATGGCACCACTTCATGAATGGAAATATGTATAAAGAAAACTAGATGGAAATGGGTAAAAATGAAAGTCTGTAAGAATAGAGGGGGTACTTTGACCAATGGAGGGTTGTGTTGGGTATACCTCTTAAGGCTGAAATTTCACTAAGAGCACAACAACTTAATGAAATGAAGTAATTCCCTTTGTTAACGGGTGATGTTGAGACAAGCCTCTTTTCCTTCTCCTTGAAGGAGATGAAGGAAAGTTTGATATGCTGATAATTTCCTTGCAAAGAAGCTCGCATCTAAATTCTTCACATAAGTAACACACTAAGATTTGGAATCCAAGAGATATGAAGTTAGGTACTTTGACTTGTGTAAGTGAGAAGAGAAGTACCAAAGAAGTCCCATGGGCATGAAAAACAAGATTTGTCCAAATCACACGCACCCTCCGAATGGAAAGAATGTGTTCAAAAAAAGTTTGGTGTGATTGGGACACATGGGATCACCTCTAAATCTATGGGACTTGGGCTTGAGGTGAACCTTGGAGAAAGATTCTTCTTCCTAAACTAAGTGTTGTACTACTCCTAGTGAAATAAAATCTATCTAGTTCTATGCTAACATTTTCATGGGTTTTAGGGAAAGAGATTTATAAATGAAACTATACTAGGGATGGTGATGCACCAAATAAAGGGTGTTTTCATTTGAGGAAGGGTTAATTTGAAGAGGGTGTGTGCACACGTCAACTTCACCTACTGTTGACTTAGAGAGGGTACAAAATACCACAACTAGGAATAAATATTCCCTTTGTTAAAAATTAAATTAAAAAATTAATTTATCATTTCCAATTGAAGAAGGATGACTCGAGGAGGGAGGGTCAACTTGAGAAGGGTGAACAAGCACCACAAATAAAATGCATGCAATGCTCCACCACTCGATAAGCAAAAACTCCGAGTTGGTCAACTCTGCAATAAAACGTGAACTTGCACAATATACACGCAAGCATGAGAAAAGGCACTGCAAAGAAGTATATAAGGATGAAAGGACTCGAGATTTAGTCACAAAACACACACTTTTATTGCTTCAATAACGTGCACTAATGCATCATACATTCGAAGAGTTAATGGTTGCCATTATAGTCTTGAAAAGGAGGCTTGAAAGTTCTCTCCACATAAGGACAACTTTCACTCGTTAAGAGAGAGGACTCTTGAAAAATTACATTTTCCTAACATATCTAATTTTCTAACCTCTAACTTTTCCATTGGAATTCTTTGGAATGAGTTTCTAACTTACATTTATAGAAGAATATGAGAGAGAGTAGAGGAAAGGTCATAATTACTTCCTAAATGGAAGGCACATGATGGTTCATTTATTGTTGGTTGAACCACTTTAGAAAGTTCCATCATGTGTCATTAATTACTGTTGACCTAGTTCTCTTAACTAAGTTAAAGAATATTTAAATAATACATAATTAAATATTATGTATTAAAATTATTAAAATAAAAATATTAACCTTTAATTATCCTAACACTTATCATGGTGGACTCCCTTTTGCTAAAGCTCGAGTCAGGGAGTTAGAAATGGACATCTTACATGATACTTGGTGGTCAAACTTCTCTTACACATTTTTTCTTGATTACGTGTGCTTTGATCCCTATCTTTAAACTTATCTTTGTGAGAAAATATCATAAAGAGTTGATTGAGATCCTTTACAAATCAATCCCATTCTCCCGTGAGCTCCTCTTGAATTACGAGTAGAAATCTTTGTCATGACAAATGGACTCTTGGAAATAAATAACCTCCATTTTTTTATGTGAAATTATATGTCACCCAATGTTTAATGAGTTACATCAAAGAGTTCTTTTGTGCTCGAATGGACCTCGTTCACTATGCCAAGTGAATTCCTATGGTTTCAATGCTTGGTAAAGCTTGCACTCACTAAGCTCATTGTTAAAATGCTCACTAAACTACATTCTATGTTTAAATGGCTCAAACAAAGTTCCTTGGCTCACCTTTTCCATATCGACTCAAAAGGTGAATGATATCATCTCCTTCATGAGTCCGCCAATCTTATTTGTCGAGATCCCATGAGGCCCTACCTCTCACTTTCATCAAAATTATCTCTTCATTTAGCGTGGCTCAACCATGATCCTTTTCCACATTAGGATATCTCGCCTAATAAGTTATCTAAGGAAATTTAATCCTACCTCCATTCGACTTGCTATGACCGTGCACCATTTGAAGGGCTCACATCAACATGACAACTCTGTGTGTGATCTCAAGCTTCACTTAATCGACTCGGCTCTAACATTCTAGGTAAGCCCGATCCTAACACTCTGTCATGCCATTAGACTCCCTTTCATCTTCGAGCTCATAGTCATGAGTTACTTGATGCGTCTTCGTGCTAATATTTTTTTCGATTAAGTTGTGCTTCGATCCTTGTCTTTCCACTTATCTTTGTGAGAAAATTTCACAAAGAGTTTATTGAGATCCTTTAAAAATCAATCCCATTCTCTTTCCTGCATGAGTAGTGACTAGATTGATTTGAGAAGGAAATCTTACACCTGTGGCATGAGCCCGAAATGGACTCTCGAAAATGTAAAACCTCCATTTCATTGTGATTAGGCACTGATCATTTCCTCGATAAAACTATGCGATGAGCCTCGTTGCATATTTCTTAAATTGGTTACGATGTTGGGCCCATTCTCTAACAATTGACTCCTCTCAAATCTCTGGATGAGGTCATCCATGAATTCTCCTCGATCGGCATGGTGAGTTGCCATCTAAATTCTGAAATGAACTCTCTTTTCCATGCATTTGAACTCAAAGTGAACCCCACTCACCACACCGCCTCGACATTCGACTTGGTTCTCCACCTTCTATGTTGAGGTCTCCTTGGTTGAATTATTTAGATTACTCGCTAATTAACTTATTCATATTGGCACATTCCACATGGTTAGGCAATTTTTAGCCACCTCGGACACTTGTTCTACAATGGGTTCCTTACATACTTCATCTTTCCTCAAATGACATTTCATGACTTGGCTCGAACGAGTTATTCTAGGCTTTAACCGCTTCATCGGTTTAGCGAGATCCACGTTGTGAATCTGCAGGATCTATTTACTCACCTGAACTCCCACTAAGCTTGAAGTGCCTGATGCATATTGAATGTCGAATCCTCTTATCCTTTTAAGTGTTGTACGTTAACGTTGACCCACTCCATCTCTACCACATTATCTATTGAAACTAAAACCAACTTGGCTTTGACCAATAAAAATCCCCATTACGATAAAAATACTCCAAGTGGCCCCGACTCAAATGACCCGGATCTCCGCCATGGCCACAATGGCTTGAAACTCCCCATTGCGGGATTTGCACCATGACTTTCCATATCACCGTGTGAATCAACCTTGAATGTTGGCTCATGATCCTAGATTTTCCATGTTAAGAAACTTTCATGTGAATACTTTTATTTTGGGGTTGAGACAATAGTTAAGCCACTTGATTAGGTAAAGAACAAAAATCTCCCACGAGCGGAATTTTCATGTTGGAACTCCATCATAACATTCCCACATGGCCATGGATCCTAGAATTTCCCATAACTCGATGAGCTATGTTTAGCTCACCACAAACCTTAGGCATCTTTGAAGTGACTCATTATTTTCTCGGTCAACCGAGTTTTTCCCTTCTCCATGAATGGCTCAGCTTTGAGCCATGTTCATGTGAACTTTTATGTGAGCTCCCTTATGTGATTTCTTCACAGAGCATACAAGCATAATTCATGAGATGTCTCCATCTTCTCCAATGTTGATCCCCTCTCAAACATCCTAGGAAAATTTTGTTATGAGATCATCACTAATATCATGTATTCACATGATATCTAAGCCATTCCTATTTTTTGTTATGTGAACCTTGATACTCCCAAAGCTCACCGATCTCTGCTTGGTTTGTGACCTCCATAATGGACACCAAAGTGGAGCTCAATGCATTGAATTGTTCATTGTCTTGTAATATCCTTTTAAAAGCTAGGTGAGTTGCTAATCTTCCACCTGTGTAGGTTGATCCAAACGGGTTCACCACTCCGAATACCTATGTATCCACCGAAGAGATATCATCCACCGAGATCATGCATGATCTCCCAGCGACCAACGAGTTCCATTGATATTGATATTTTTACATTTGTGTCAACATTTTGAATCTTGGTGGGTTGATCATCAAGCTCGAGCTCTTTTGAGTCATCATGTTCCTTTATGGATCTTCTTAAAGTCATCGAGCTCTTGTGACAAGCTTTTCCATTCTTTGGATTACGGGGCAATGAGCTTTTTCATCCCTTTGATATGACTCACTTTACCTTGACTTGACTTGACTCCAAATATTTTTGACTCACTCGGTGAGGAACTTCAACTTCTCTTAACCTCCACTTGGCCTTTTCATGAACTCTCATCCAAGTACCTCTATACCCACCAAAAATATATGATCTATCAAGCTTTTCACCATGACAGAGTTGGTCTTCGATGAGTTCAACATCCTCCTCTCACCACAAAATGGACTGTTTGAGCCATTGGTTTTAATCATAGTGAAAAACCTTACCACACCCAAGTTTTCCACTAACTTATCTTCCGAGTAGTGATCATCTTGGATCTTGAGCCATCCACAAGCTCACCTAAGCTAATACTGATAACTTGAACCCTCCTATATGATATCGAGCTCACATGTCTGAGTGTTAAGCTAAAATCCGTGATACTTATCTTGTTTGTTTCTTCACCAAGCTCCTTGGAATCGAGCCAACCTCTACACACATGTGGTCTCGAGTTTAAAATTATCTTGATGTACCTTGGCTTCTTAAGAAATGACCTTGTCCTCATTTTTGACCTTCTAGGTTCCTTTTAGCTAACCGAAGGTAGTAAAAACACAATATGACCCCTTAAGACATGATTTATCGGTTTGATCATTTTTTATACCCGTAATGAATAGAAAATGGATTGTAGGGCATTATCCAATTTTTTTCTAAAAGAGGAAAAAATTGATGACACAACCCTTTCGGGCTGGAATTTCAAATTCTTGGTGCTCACAAATCAAAATTCACCGACGGCTTTTAGCTCTTTTAGGTGTTGTAAATCATGTAATTTTATAGATATATCTATAATCTTGTCACTTAGGTATTATGTTTTAATATTCTAGGATTTATCATTGTCATTTTAAAAAGTTTAGTAATAGGGTTAAGGTAGGTCACCAAAAACGGCCTCCACTCAATTTTAGGCATGCATTATTAACTTCCTTAGCTTAGATTTCCCTTTTCCTTTTATCCTGGCCCTTGGCATGTTTAGTCTAGGATTTACTTTCAACATTAGGGTAGTAAACTAGGGTTAGAGGTAGGTAGAGGAAATCCTTCTCTAGAGACTCATCTCAGCGTGTAAGGTCCCATAACTTGGAGATGGTTCCATTATTGTCTCAAAAAATCGACTCTTCAGATCCGAGACACGGGTGTAAGTTTGACCACGAACAATTACCATGGAGCGCGAGGCATCATCGATGATCTACACACTACAAAAATTCAAGAAGTATTTGCTAGAAACACATTTTATCTTTTACACATGACAACATGACATTAAAGTACTTGGTGAACAAGCCCGCCTTATAAGGGTGCATATGCATGTGGGTCCTATTGTTATAGGAGTTTGAGTTTACGATTGTTGTAAAACTAGGTAAGAGTAATTTGGGGCATGACCATTTATCAAGGATTGACTCAGGAGAGGACATGCACATCATTAAGGATATAAGTCAGATGCAAACTATTTAAAGATTACAATGCACACCCTCGACTTGGAAGATATTGCTATGTTTCTCAAAATGGGTGTGGCATCAGAAGGAATGAAGAATTTGGAAAGGAAGTAATTAGCCATATGTGTCGCACCCTATATGTTAATTAGTGGAGACTTATACAAGTTAGGTCGTGATGAGGTTTTACACTTTGGTGTGTGCTTGAGCATGAACACACTGCAATCATGGAAGAGGCTCATGGTGGAATTGCAAGGGGACACTATGTAGGGAATGTAACTACGTGCAAGATCCTTCTAGCAGGATTTTGGTGGGAAACAGTTTACAAAGATTGTATCAAGTATTACAAGGCTTGTGACCACTACCATCACCTTGGTAAACTAGGAAAAGAGATGAAATTCCATTAAGATTGATTTCTAGTGTAGAGACGATCGAGAAATGGGAAATTGACTTCGTAGGTCCTATTCCTCTAGCCACATGAAAGACATTTTTACACTCTATCATTACTTTTATAGACTACTTTACAAGTTGGGAAAAAGTGGCACTTATAAGGGATTTCACAATGGAAACAACAACTAGGTTCTTGTGGGAAAATATAATCAGTAGGTATGGATGCCCACTAAGCTTAACAAGTGATAGGGTACTCATTTATTAAATGAGATAGTTAGAAATTTATTGGCAGAATTCATGGTGGCCCATACCAAGACTACCCCTTATCACCCACAAGATGGGACTACTTTAACAAAATTTTGAATCATTTTGAACAAGATTTGTGATGTGGGAAGAAAGGATTGGGATGAGAAAGTTTATCTATATGGTATGGTCTTATCGGACTACTTATAAGAGATTGAACAAGGCCACACCTTTTAATTGGTGTTTAAGTGTAGAGGGTGTCTTACCTATTGAATTCATGTTACCATCATTGCGTGTATAATGCACTCAATCAGGGTTAGATGATGAACAAGAGCTTGAGGAGAGGATTGATAAGTTGATGCAGTTGGATGAGAGGTGATATTGCTTCTTTGGAATCGAAAATAGAAAAAGCTCGGCGCGAAGGCATGGCATGATAGACACATAAAGAACAAGCATTTTGAGGTTGGGCAAGATGGTTCTCTTGTATGATTCCAAGTTTTGCGCCATCTTGGGAAATTCAAAGTCCATTGGTTGGGCCCATACATTATATCCTATATACTTGATTTAGGCACTTCCCATTACAAGCACTAGATGAAGCACATGGTTGCTAGGTAATTTTAATGGGAGTAGGTTAAAGCCCTACTATAAATAAGTCTTCTTTATGTTTGTAAATAAGGTAGTATTACCAGTTAGCCTAGGATTTTCCGTAATGTAGTTTCCTTTCTTTATGTTTCCCTTTCTTTTTTTTTTTTTTTTTTTGTTCACATTTGTATCTCTGGTAACCACTTATTATTTCAAAAAAATTTCTATATGCGAGAGGACCGCACATCCATTTTTGTGTGGGGTGGAGTGATGTGACAAGTGTTGGAAGCTATGGTTGTTGATGGCCCGGGTTGAAAAATAAAAAACACATGGATTGGAAGATCATGCGTAGAAGAGGTGAACATAAGGGAAGGATGGTGTCAAAATACTTTATAGAAACCACATACAAGAATGAAAAGTGTAGGAACAACATGAGGTAGGCGATGTCAAAAACTAGATTAGGACATAGAGGAAGAATGCCTTCGGCTATAAGCATGTGCGTAAGGATATGTGGTCAGTAAGGGGTTTTGTGCATCTAAAGTTTTTCAAAGTATTTTTGTAGGATTAGTGCAGGAGGAAAAGTGCTGAAAGTTGGCATTGGAAAAATCACCTTTATTGCAAAAGTATGTTGGTAGGTGGTATGGAATTTATTCGTAGAAAAAATAAATTATAAATAGAAGATTGGGGGTGAGTTATTTTTTTACCTTGCATTTAAAGTTATCAAAGAGCTCTTGGGAACTTGGCAAAGAAGAAGTTTGAGAAGATTAGTGAAGATTTACATGCATAACTAGTTTGATTAGTGAACTAGAGTGGAAAGGAGTACATGGGCGTAAGTGGAGAAGGTTGTGTGGAAGGATCTCGTGGGTGTTATGCCATCTTGTGGAAAAAGGGTTTTCCAGGTTAGGGTTGCATAACTAGGGCATGAGATTTGGAGGATTTTTACAAAGGTGGAGCCACAAAGTTGAGCAGAGCCAAGACCAGGAGAGAGGAAGAAGTTTTAAGGACCCGACGAAGGAATGACACAAGGAAAGTAGCAAATGTTTCATCGAAGAAGGGCAAGGGCAAGGGAAAACAAGTCATTTCTACCTAGTTTCAATGAAGAATGGTATGTGGAAATGTAGTACCTAGATGACGTATTACTTGGTAAGGAATGGGTGTCTCATGTTAGAAAGATGGCCGTAAGTGATTACAACCATCAAACGAGCACCACAAGAAAATGAGATGACACTAGAAATGGTTCACCCTATAGAGAAGAGGACACCAGATGGAATGCCTATCTATGATGACAAAGTGAAGGTGAAAATGGAGAAGGTTGGGTTGTTGTAACTCTACGAGTTTCCCTATTTTGGCAAGCCTGAGTGACTATACCAATGGTTGATGTCACACATGCATGAAGACCACTTCTATTTCACAGTCGGAGGATGCACATAACCCCTAGCTGATTTCTAAGTTCACCGGCCTTATCTATGAAGGAGAATCATTGGACGATGATTTGGGAGATAAAGAAGCCATTAAGAAGACCATTGAAGCTTATGACTACAAGAAGGGTTCACGTTACTTCGAAATTTTTAATCTCGACCTTGTGATGAGGATGGCCATGCACTTGGTCACAAATCTGAATGGGCAAGAGAGATGGACACATATCAAAAAGTCCTAGTTGAATGTATGCCATAAGATCTTGGAGGGGACCATCTATAACCTCTTAGCTTTTATTGCAGAGGAGATTATAAATGCCACACGTGATGGAGAGAAGATCATGTTTGGTAATGTCCTCCTCACCATTGTATTTTCAAAGATTGGAGTGCCTGATGGGATCGGATAAGTTTGTTTGGGAATACCTAGATGAGAACCCCTCACCCACCAAGAGGTTTGAACAATATACTTGTGACACCATGATGGCCGCTCATAAGGCGCCTAGAAAAGTGGTATAAGTAGATGTGTGATGCATTTAGGGTTGAATGGAGAATACCCAAAAATTTTCCTTCATTAGTACAAGGAGAGGTTGAGTTGATTTGTATACCAACATTTTGTATTGGTAGATTTACTTTGATAGATGGCACCAAGAGTCCTTGGTGTAAGTTACCTTTCTCCTTCACGACGTAGTACTTCTAGGCAAGGTCAATCGATTAAAGAGGTGAAGAAACTTAGGTTTGATATAAGTGTAGTAGATCAAGATTACCATGAGCTATGTAGGAAGTTAATATACCCCAAGAAGCATGCCTATGTGGAGAATTATGTCTCCCATGATGTGCACATGTTGAAACCAGTAACATTGCATGTTACAGGGAGGACAACAACGAGGGTGTATTTGCATGTAAGGCCTAAGTATGAAAAAGGTGTTTATGTTAAAGATGATGTCTCCATTCCTAAGGACCCCCATGAGGAAAAAGGATGTGCCAAGGAAAAGAGAAAGAGGGAGGCTCCTGAGAAAAAGGCACCGAGTGAGAATACAAGTAAAGATAGTAGGGGCACAAGAGTGGGTGCATGCATAAGTACTTACATCCACCATAAGAGGTATCCCATTAGAAAAGAGTCACCACATAAGGAAGAGTCACTTTGGTAAGGGAAGAGTCACCCGAGAGAGAAGAAAAGAGAATTCCCCTGTATTGGAGTCACCAAGTAAGGAAGAAGTAAAGGGTGACAAAAGGGTTGGACTCAGGAGAAATAGAAAGCATGGAGGTCGACAAGGGAGATGAAGATGATGAAGAGCATGGTGAGGCTCAGAATCATCTTGTGTATGATGTACACAAGTTAGATGAAGAAGGAAATGAAGAGAGGGATGAGAATGAGGAAGGCACTCATGACAAGGGGGGAGTGAGGAAGTAAACATGAAAGATCATAAGACCTTGACTGACCAAGGAGTAGATGGATAACACTATAGAGAGGGAGGTGACATGTATTATCCAATAAGTTGGTGGAGCATGAAGTAGAGTGAAGCATTGAAGAAGTGCTGAAGGAAAATGAGGAGAGTGAAAGTGTAGGAAAGGAGTATGAGAGCATGGGCAGAGACCCTAGCTTAGTAGTAAGCTTCCCAATGACAACACACATAGGTGGGAAGGGCACAATAGTAGCACAGGAACATGATATGAATTATATTAATGATCAAGCAAGGTATTGTGCATGTGCTTCCAAAGTATAGTGCCCACAAACCAAATCCTTACTTGGTCTTATTTTGATGAAGAGGGTGTGCATACCCATGCACAGAGGAAAATGCTATCCTAGGATTTTGAGTCCCACGTTGATGAACTTGAGTTCGAGGTAAATCGTGATACATTGATGAAGATACTAGATGCCAAGGGAGTAAAACCCTTTGTAAATTCCCAATAACTTGTCAGATGAGAAAGTTTGCAATGTGCTCAAAAAGTATCGGTGGAGGTGGAAGCAAGAATCTTTGGCAAAAATGATAGAATAAGGGTCTTGGAGGAAGAGCTTGAGAAAAAGAATGAGGATATCATTGAGAGGGACAAAGAGATAAAACAAAAGGAATTGATTAGTGCGTAATTAAGGCGTGAACTAAGGGATGAAAAGGTGAAGGTGCGTGAAGTCCACAAGAAGATAGAGGCCATTTTAGATGCCATTATCTTAAGACACCTGAGACTCTAACCCCACTTGAGAAGAAATATGAATCAATTGTGCATTTCTTGGAAGACTTGACCCACATCCTCACCATGGAAAGGCAACCACTCGCATTAGAGTCGGAAGAAGAGGTGATGACATGCTAGAAGGAGGAATAAAATTTGAATATTGGGGAGATAGTGACTCGGTACTCTAATCTCCTTGCCATAGTAAAGACCACCACACAAATGGCCGATATCATGTATGAAAACTATCGACAGAGACATGGTAGCAAGCATATTGGTTGCTACACATGAGGCGGATCTAAAATAATTTCAAGAAAAGAACAAAGGCAATAGGGCAGAGCGTGATAAGATCTGGACGAGGTTGAGAAGAAGTTGGAAGCAATCAAAACCTTGTGGGGTTTGATTAAGAATAGGCTAAAGGAACTATACCCCCAAGTCACTCGTAGGATGGATGCACTAGGCGATCTTAGCAAGTAGCTGGGAAGCATTGTAGATACGTTGAAAGCTAAGAGTGATGAACTAATTTTTGATGAAGTAAGCACATTGGTGGGTGACCTACTTAGTAGGCGCAAGGAGAAGTGGATGCCTGGGAGAAGATTGAGGCATTTGTAAAGGAGTTCCCACTCCTCATGCAACAATAACATATTATTCATTCTTCCATTCTTTATTTAGATTATTTCAATTCCACTATTCTTTATTCTTTGAAGGAGAAGAATGTTTCAAAGGATGAAGAACACGTGTAGTGTGGGGTGATGTTGACCCTAAATATTGGCTAAGTACTAAGAGGCACACACACACATGATCAATAAATAGAAGGGAACTCAAGGAAAAGCAAAGGAAAAGGGTTTAAGAAGCATTTAAATGAAACCAAGGTGTGCGTGGGAGGAAGAACAAGGGTTAAAGGAATTAGCCATATTTGGCATCATGGAGTCACTTGAGGAAAAATGTGAGGACCCGACTAGGCATGATAAGTGGATAAGGTGCTAGCTGGAACCTTGGAGGCCAAGAAAAGGATATTCCACGTAGGGAATATTCCTAGAGGCATCATTACAATTAGTGGAAGGTTTTGCAAAGAGGATAAACATTTTCCAATGGAGGACCACATTGACACTTGACACGTGATTTGCTCATGAGATAAGTCATGGCGGTGGATGTTGATCCTATTTAAAGAATTTCTTGGGGAAAAAAAAAAAATAATGGAGAAGGTAGTGCGAAGGTGCTAGAGGGTACGGGAGTGCTAAGAGAAGGAGGGTAATGAGGTGTTGCAGAAATGTTAGGTAATGCTAAGGGTTTGGAGCTCATGATGCTAGGGTTTAGATTTCTTGATGTTAGAGGGTTATAATGGGGAAAGCATAGTTAGGATCTCTGATTAGATGAGTTTGGAGGGGTTGGAGCTCTATCACTTGATGTATATGGTCTGAGATGACCATTTTGAATGTAATATGGCTACCATAAACTCTTTTAAATCAATATACATGGATCTATTATGTACATCTTGCTTATGGGTGTAAACCCTCATGTTATTTGGCTTGTCATGACTCAGATCTGGTTCCTTATGCTTCATACTAATGTTTATTTACCTTTTGTGATGCATTGATGTGTAGATCTATTAGTTATATCTTCTACCTTTTAAGTAGATGCATGTACTTCTATTTCTACAAATAATCCTCCATTAATGGTGGAAATCTCTTGCAAAGCTCACATAAAGGAGGGCTTGGACACCCACGCGTGTGTCGGTGAGTGCCCAACATATGTTAGGTGATAGGCCGGTGCACTTGGGGTTAGAAAGAGGCATTAAGGGTAAAATAATGATTAATTTTTTAGTTTTGGACAAGGCTCAAAATAAGAATTGGGTCCTTAGCACATTGATTCCTTTCCTAGATTTATGTTATCTAAATTTTCCCCTTAGAGTAAAATTGGACAATGGGAGTAATTGTACCATTGGACCGAAAAATCCCTTCATGATCACTCTAGGTCATTTTGGGTAAATTTTGTGCTTAAAGAGCATTTATGGTATTCCGGGAGGTTTTGGGATCATCTCGGACTATTTTCCCTTTTCCAAGTCTTAGGGTGAGAAATTTCCCTATGATGGGTCCACATTCATCGATCTTAAAAAATGATCAAAATTGGTAGGTTGTGTTTAAAAGGTCTTATTGTGCTTCTATTTACCTCACTGATTTCGAGGAGAAACTAATGAAGTCTAAACACCAAGGTAAAATTAGATTTAGAGGGTGGATAACATTAAGCAAAGAATGAGCTCGAAGAGCTCAAGGTGAGTTGGTTGATTTTAACTTGGTGTCAGGGATCGATATGGAATGACTCGGTAAGACTCGGCTCGAACATAGCTCAGGAGAGTTAGCTCACTCATGCGATTCACAACTAACACGAGGAAGGAGAGAGACCTAAGTGCATCGATAAAATGTAGCATGGTGGGGAGAGTGGCTAAGGAGCTCGAAGATTCACTAGGACTCGCAAAAGGGATCGACTCATGAACCTGAGTTGGAGCCAAGTCGATCGGTGGAAGATCATGAGACTAACTCAAATCAATTTTAAAATGATCTCCTAGGGAGAGCTATAAACTATTGAGGTAGATTTGTTTAGAAGAATGCCATTTTGGGTTTTCGTAGCGAGTTGGTAAGAGCTCGTGTAGTTGGTTTGCACTTGGAGAACATTGCTCAAGGATCAAATGCATGCAAGTGAAAGGCAACTCGGGACCTCGATACTAGATGTGAGCTAAGAAATGGATGACTCAAAAGTATACTTATAAGGTATAGATTAGGTGAGTCATCGAAGGACTCAGGTTCATGTAAGGAGCTATGACGTCAAGCTAAGCCATCAGTTCAAGGAGATCACTCACAAGATGGAGCTTGGTTGGTAGTTGGAAGAGAAGGAGCTCGGTGAGAGGTCATGATAGTTTCATAGAGGTGGATCGACGGGATGAGATCGAGTCAACTTTGAGCTCAACTTGGTTCGTGTGTATACATTATCGAAGTGTGACTCGATTTTGGCTCACAAAGTGTGCTCGCTCATTTTTGGTATGCGAGAGCTATAGAGGAAATAGGTGAGTTTAGCTCACTCGGTTGAGCTAAGCTGCATGGATCGGGAAAATGTACGCTGGGATCCCAAGCAAAAAGAGCCAATGGTGGAGAAATATTAGGGTAAGACTAGGGGCTTATCTCTAAGCTAGTCAAGATGGCATGCAGGCCCAGCGACAAAACACCACGAGTGGGGTGACATTAGGGCGAGTTGATGACCGAGCCATCATGAATGAACCGCTATGAAAATAGATAAACAAGGCACGATACAAAAGGTGGAGACTCGAAATTTTAGCTCATCGAACTCAAGGTAGCATGGTAATGTAGTGTTCGAGTTTCTCACACAAGGACCAAGCCAAATGGCCGAAAAGTGATTTACAGAATAGTTGAGCTCGTTAGGCAAGTGGCTTGCTAGATCGAGCCATACCATGATGATCAGGAGGAGGATTAAAGCATGAACATAAGCATATAGGTAGATCAAGAGGCGGGCTCGAAGCTACCATGAAGATCTCAGGGAAAAAGGTGGCTCGAGAGTGCCAACCGATCTCACTAGGTAAGGCGGATGATAGTTCCATGTCGAGCTCAATAGTAGCTTGGATCCTATGGAGATTCACATGGTGAGATATTTTTGAATCGAGTTGCAAACAATGGTGTTTTGGAGATTGGTGAGCTCGTATGGAGAATGACTCGGTTGGGTTGCTTGATCAGTGGTGAGCTCAACGGTGTTTGGAAATAGCTTGTAGGAGTCAGCGCCTAGCTCATGAGAAAACTCAACATCATGGTAGGTCGGTATAACAAGTCTACGAGGCCAGACGAGTTGAAGCCAAGAAACTTAGCATGGAAATCCTAGTGGCTTGAATGGTTGAGCTATAATCTTGGAAGCTTGGCTCGTGTTCAAGCAAGTTTTAGGGCGAGTCGCTCGGTCCTTGCCGAGTCAGTCAGGATGAAGGCACTTTGGAATTGGAGAGTCATTCTAGCTCGAACACGAGCTCATTACACAATGGGAGGCGAGATGGGCTCGACATGGTGAATGCATCGCTTAAGGGGAAGAGCCGAAAAGAGAATGGCTCAATATCTAGCTCGAAAGCCATGTCAAATCGGTCGGTAGTGTTATTGCAGTCAAAGGTGAGCCTAGGGAACCGAGTTGAGTATAAGATCATATGGCTGAAAGTCAAGTAAGGGTGTATGCCTCCTAGAAGATTTGAATGTAGCTTAGATGAAAACTCGTGTGAGAGGTGAAAAGGCCAACTCGGCCGTGATTTTGGTAAAATCATCAAGCCACATGAAGAGGAGAGTGGAGGGCTCAAGCTTGAAGTTGGCATGTGATGAATCCGGAAGGAGCTCGACGAGAGTTAACTCGCTCAAGTGAGCTAATCTAGTACCGATTCATTCGGGAGTTAGCGGTGGTTTGATAGGAACCAAACTTAGTGATTTGACAAAGAGATTCATAGGAACTGAGTTGAGTATAGGAGCTTGACATGGCAAAGAGGTGAAGCTCAAATCGGTTCGCGTGAATGTATTGAAGAAGGTTGCTATGGTTAGCTGAGCAAAGTGAGCTCGCTTGAAGTTGGTATGCGACAAGCCATCGTCACGGGAACGTGCATTCGGTGATTTTAGTTCTCTTGCTCAAGCTAAACCATGTCACGAAGACAGGAGCTTTGAGAAAAATTTTGGTCTCTTACCGGTCGAATTGGCCAAATGATGTCAAAGTTCCATAGTTTAGTCTTCAACGTGGGAGATTCAGACGAGCTTTTCCAGGTGGGAATAATGAGATGGTGAGCCAAGGGAGAAATTCCACCAAAGAAACATGCCATTAAGGGATTGAGTTGGATGCTTGAAGTGTCGACTAGTGCATGGAAATGGAACAGTGTTCAAGGAACTTGGGAATGTGTAGTGATGGCTCACCTAAGATCGTAGTCTAATATTTTTCCACCAATAAAGGTAAGGACCGAGTCACATGGAGCACATGTATTAGCATTTTTGACACCGAGTTTGGAGAAGTAATAATGAATCAAAGATGGGACACACGGAAAGCAAATGTGAAATGCATGGGTGTGTCTCGAGGGACTCGGTCAATGGTTTAATGGTAAGCTAGTTCATAGTCAGGCACAGAATTGGCGACACGTAAAGGCATAATGACAAGGTCAGAGGTTGAGGAAGTGTGATGTCGAGGATGTGGAAAATGGAGAGTGTGGCGGTTAGAAATGGAGAGCTTTTAGAGAAAAAAGCGGAGCCCACGAGATGGAAACTTATGGCACGATATGATAGACAAGGATACCCGGTGAAAGTTGGTTGGTTTTCATTACACATTTGAGTAAAAACATACATGTCAACTCAACTCGATGGGTCGAGCTAGTGGTGGAGACCGAGTTAACATATGACATGTGAGAGACCAACCTAATGGCTTGATGGAGGATACAAGGGGTCCCACCAAATGTAAATTTTATTTTTATTAAAATATATTAAAAATATTATTATTTTTAAAAATATTTTATTAAAAATATTATTTTAAATTAAATAAGGATAATTTCAATTTTTGAATTTATTGTGCATAATGGGTAAATGCAATTAGTGATGTAATTAAACATGGTGGCCATCATGTGCCATTATTCATGCCCCATAATTTAGGTTTTCTCCATCCTTTCTCTTCAATTAGGTTTTTCTATAAATGTAGAGGAGAAGTTCATTCTAAGGGGTTAGACAATTGAACAAGTGCACATTTTTCAAGAATCCTCTCTCTTTCTACTAGTTTTGTGGATTGGGGAACTTTCAAGCCTCTCTTCAGTATTGTAATGGAAAATGTTTCCTCTTCTGAATGTATTGATGCATTGTGCACGTGATTGAAGTAATAAAAGTGTGTGTTTTGTGACTATTATTGGTCCTTTCATCATTCTATCTACTTTGTTGTGCCTTTCTCATGCTTGCAGGTACACTATGCAAATTCAAGTTTCCATTGCAGTTTTTGGAGGTTTTGTGCTTATCTAGTAGTGGAGTTTTGTATGTGGTTGGGTTGTGATGCTTTCTCATCCTTCTCAGTTTCATCCTTCTTCACTGGAAGACCAAAAACTTGTTTGTTTGATTGAGCTTAACAAAGGAACACTTGCTTCATAGTTTGTGGTGTCTTGTTTACCCTCTCTAAGTTGTAGTAGGTGAAATTGGACTGTGGTGTATTTTCTCACCCTCTTCAAATCAACCCTTCTCTATTTGAAGATCAGAAATTTGTCTAGCAACACTATTTTCTTGGTGCATCACCATCCTTAGTGTAGGTTTTATTTCTTGCAAAATATCTTTCCCTAATCCCATGATAGGTTAGTATAGGTCTAGTTAGTTGTTTTATTACACTAGGAGTAGTATAACACTTAGTTTAGGAAGAGAAACCAACCTTATTCGGAGGTTCACCTCAAGCCCAAGTCCCACAACTTGAGAGGTGATCCCATGTTACCCAATCACACCGAACGTCCTGTTCACATTATGGCCATTCGAGAGTAGGTGTGGTCAAATTCTTGTAACTAGGGAAGTTACACAACACTTGGTAGTTCAACATATTCTACAAAACTCCACACATTGGCTTTTATAAGGCATACTGATCCTTAGTACTTGTGTTTTTACACACCATATGCGATGTGGTGTTCCATATTAGGAAGTAGTTAAAGGTTGGAGGACGAAACAAGACTTTTCTCCTACACTTATTCCATGGCTTGGCGTGAGATCGCCCAAAACTCATGGCACGAACAACCGGCATGAGATCTCCCAAAAACTTGGCCTTCTACAACATCTTTAGAATCCTTTATACGGTCTTTCCTCATCATGCATGATCAGTGCACATGTTCCTTTTTCACATTTTCATCATTTTTACATACTTTTTACATGTATACATGCCTATTTGACTACTTTGTTTGTTCTTCTCTTTTATAGGTCCATCCTTATGGGAAGCAGTAGTCAACATCATCACAACACCAAGAATAAAAATCACAACAACATCGACATCAACATTGACATTGACAACATGTACATAAAGACATCTACACATGTGTTTCCGCCCTAGGTTCATTTTCATCATAATTTTTACATTTTCTCCTCCTTAGTATCCACGCTTCATATTTTGATCACTCCATGCTTGGTTTAGTCCTTGAACTCTTTTGTTATGATATACATGGTTATCAAAGTACGAATATCTATCTACTTTATGTTACCGAGCTTTCCGCCACCAACATAAAGTGGGGAAAATGTAGAAAGTAAATCACACACTTTGGGTAATTATCTAGTCCTAATTACATACTACTATTCATATGATTTCTAAGTAAGAAAAGTACTAATTAACCCATGTATTTTTCCACCTTTATTTTATTTTTGTTGCTACTTTTAGTCTTGCACCCTTACTTGCTTAGTATTCTTTTTATACTTCGACATTTATCATCTTAGACACGATTGCCTAGCATGAGACGCCAGCCAGCTAGGAACCCTCGTCCCCTCTGGGTGCCCCTATCCCCTTTGTACTTTACTCACACTTTTTAGGTCATTTCTATTCGTTTGAGAATCTTATATTTTTGGTAGTCAACCTTTTCGGTGTTAATTATGAAATTCAAGCAAAGGAATCATATAAATATAAAGTTATGTGATCATAATAAGGGACCAAGAACTAAGAATTAGCTATCACCACCTAAGGTTGCATCCATCAAGCATCTAAGAGCTTCATTTCATCCATCTAGCACCATCCAAGGGACATAAGGGATGGTTATTTATATACACTTCAAAGGAGGAAGTTCCTTCTATTCCATGCACACATCGATTAAATTTCTTTACATCTAGCTTACTTGCTCGATATCAACTGCGACACACACAAGATCCACCTCGAGGCACTATTTATGCACACACACACACAAAAGAACTACATTGGGTGAGATGCGAGCTGATATTAAGTCATAAGTTCACCATTGTGACAGCGGTGAGGATCGACCCCTCATTCTGCATCTTTCTTTTTAGGTTTTGATGTCTATTTGAGGATTTTGTAGGTTCATATTTCATTGCAAGTTTCCAGCAAACCCGGATATATTTGTGTGACCTCGAGTGAATAAAGGTGAACAATCTGCGAATAATTAACGATCACTTAGAGGAGGTTTCCTAAGATTTTCCATCAGAGCCAGGCACCCAGAAATAGGTCTAAGGCACTGTAGGCACCCTTGTCCCTCTTTAGGTGCTTTTGTCCAACATATTTCTCAGATCTGAATTTTTTGTGCTTGATTGCAACAACTATGCTTCACATTTTCAAGTTTCCAGTTTTGTACACCTTTGAGATCCTGCACAATTAGCTTAGGCTTCTTTCCCTCCCTTTGCACTTCGGGTTTCATAATTTATTGCTTAGTTGCGTGGGTGTAATTTTTGTACTTAATTGTTATTCATTTCGCTACTATAACATTTAGATTAGGCTTACATTTTACATTTTAGCTTAAACATTTTCTTATCTTTATTCAATGTCTATTATATTTTAAATTTGTAAGTAAGCATAAAATCCATCGATTCTCACACAAAATTTAGAATCGCTTCATTTGGAGACTATGAAAAATCATTTATTGTGTACATGCTTTTTGTACTTGACCTATTTGACTTTCCTAAGACTCATTTTACAAGCTATAAATTAGATTTGATAAATTTCTATTAAAAACATGGATAATTTTCTTTTAAGAGGAAAAAATGAAAAGACTTAACCACTCAACTAATTTAATAATTATATTTTATTTGGATATAATTTTATATAAATGTAAAATATTTATGATTTTATTCTCTTTTAAAAGCTTCTTCATTATAATTTTTTCTCTTTTTATATGTTAAAAAAATACATAAATAAACATATTTAGTGTAGAATATCATATATGTAGAGTTTCGATTGATTTCTTTATACTCGTTTGTGCTTATAATTGTGTTTAAATGGACTTAAAAGTAACATTATAACAAAAACCACTTGGAAGTAAGAATACTAGAAAGATCATCATATTGTTGTATTTATTTACACTACAAATCTTTCTCCTACAACTAATTAATCTCACAAAGTTACTAGCATAAATATCTAAATACATTTATCTAAAATACACCGAGAGATATCAATCTTGAGGTGTCTATCTAACTTGTGTGAGAATTTCAATATAGGCACGTTGAGATTGATATTTCTTGGTGTCTTCTAGATGTATTTAAGATTTTATGCTACTTAGACTTGCCGGGGCTGAATTTGGTGTTGCGTATGTAAAACATAAAAGATTGATTTTCAAAATAATCAAAAGTTGTAACATAAAACTTTAATCTAAATGCACAATTATATACATCAAAATAAACAAAAATGATTAAAAGTGTTTAATATTCAATATATATATATATATATATATATATATATATATATATATATATATATATATATATATATATATATATATATATATATATATATAGAAATTTCTTTTCTCTTGGCCATCTAGCTTCAAATTGTCACGTGATTAGGAAGCATGCTAAAAGGAATAGCTCATGGTGGAAGAATTTTAATCCTAGACACTTAGTGGTGAATGATCCTCCTTGAAAAGGTGACTCAGATTCCTATGATTTTTTCCTCGATCTAGAAAGGGAGGATGCTTTAATTGAGACTCTTAACCTCGAGTACTGAGATCATAGATGTTTCGATTCCAACCTATATTAAAAATGTAAATCCTAATTCATTTGAGGTTTGAGTATTGTTGTAGAGAAGGAAGAAAGGGGCTATCTCTCCCCTCAAGATGCAGTTAAGATCCAAAGGGAAGGGGTTAAAATTTTGAGATAATTGCTGGTTTTTATGCTTTTGCTATTAGTTTTTTTCGAACAAAAGTTCTCTTTGTTGGTTTATCTTTTCGCAATTGAGACGGCGTTTGATACATTTTTGGAAACTCCATTTGGTCTTCATTGTTTCATCTTTTTATCCTCCTATTATAGGTTGGGGTAGGGTCCCCTTAACCCTTTTTCACCATTAATCTCTCTCTCTCTCTCTCTCTCTCTCACACACACACACACACACACACACACACAATAAAAATTATATTAATACATGAATATAGTAAAACATTCATATGCATATATGATATATTTGCACTTGATGAATAAATCATCATCTATACATTTCTTCCTCCAATGATTGAAGTCTTTTTTTCTTCCCTTTCTTCTCTCTACTCCCTTTCCACTCTTCAATTTCTCAAACTAGTCATATGTGAATGGAGGTGAGATTTGTAGTCCATGTAATGACTTGACATGTGATACAACAACAAATGTTAGACCTTGTCTTTCTATAAGTCATATATCAATTGTGGCTTTATTAAGTGTTAAACCATGTGATTTGTGGATTGTCAATCCCCATGCCAATCTCAAAGGCAATTGACATACACGACCCCTTTCTATAGGGGTGATTGGAATTTTCATTGGATCCACATCAACAAAATAAATCCTTGTGTAGTTATCAAATTGAACCATTACATATGTAGGAGGTTTAGGGGTGCTACTCCTTGTTTGTAAACAATGCTTTAAACATACCCAAGAGCACCATTGATAAGACCTACTTCTGTCCATAAGTTTGTAGTAAGCATCACCCTCACACCTTTAACAATCAATAATTCCACTTCTAATTGTTCATCATCCAATCTAGAAACAACATTGTTTCCTCCTTTACTTATGATGCTTTGTACAACGGAGTTCACTCAATGCATACCATTTTCTCTTAATATGTTGATGAAAATTTTCCTTTTGTTGCGAAAAAAATGTATTTGTTCATTAAAATCCTCTTTTTCAACTGTTTGAAGAGAAGCATTGATTCTTTTCATCAACAATTTCCAATATTCAATTGTTGGATTTGCATCTCTTAGATTTGTTAGAAGTTTTCAAAACCTTTGTTGTTCTTCACATTCACCTTGTTGTCTGAAAACCTTATCTAATGTAACAACAGATTATGAATTTTTTCCATAACAATTTTGCTTGTGTTGTGCTTGCATATGGAGGTGTATCAATACTACGGAGGCAACTATCCCAAATCTCCAACAAAAATCATAGACCTTCCACCAAAGCACATATCAACATTTTCTGGAAATGTTTGGTGTAGTCGAGAATCTATATTTTGAAGCATATTTTGACCTATAAAACTCATCTCATCAATCAAAATATACTTAACATGTTGTATTTCTTCTTGAAAGCTCGTTAACCTTGATCCTTCTAATTTTTCAAAATCTGAAATAGGCATTCACAATGTTGTATGTATTGTTGATGCACCAATGTTAAATGCTGCAACTCCAGTTGGAGAAAGTAGTAGAAGGGGATATGTTGTGGTCATGATAAATCTAGAAATGCCAACTTAATCCCTCCAATAAGATATGATTTTCCTATTCCTATCGTTCCTTGGATTATCATATGTAATGGAGGTGCATTATGTCCTTGATTATAATGTTTGATGATTATATCAAATGTTATTTTTTATTTCTCACTTAGGTTATCATATCTAAAATTGGAGGGTTCATCTTCAATTCCAAGTAAACAATTATCTTTAGCCATGGTTATGAATTTGAGAGCTTTATTCATTTGTTCTTCACCTAGGTAGTCTATATTCCATGGTTCTTTCCTATCAATATCCCTTGACCCAACATATAAATCTCAGAAACATGCATAATTTGTCATTGGTGTAGTTCGATATTATCTCCCACTCATGTTTGCGGTGTTTTTGGACATTATCCTCATTTTCATCTAAAAGAGTTTGCGAGAATTGTCTTGGCATACTCATAAATGTCAAATGAAGGGATACATATAGGGTGTTGAGTAACCCTAGTGCATGACACACAAGAAAACCCTAAACCTAACCTAAACCTAACCCATGTGAGATGACCCTCCATATGTGAGTGGAGGACACATAGGATCCCACACACCAACACCCCCTTCATCGAAGTTGGGGTAGTAGCTATGATGAGTTAGACAGAACAAGAAGACACTCCTAAACAACTAAGAAAGATGTGTCAATGGGGCCCGAAAACTAAAGGCCTGATAAGGTGCCCATATACAAACAACATCTTCCTAGAAGAAGAAGAAGAAGAGAAGGACTATATAGCCCAAAGAAGATGAGCAGCTCATATAAGACCTCACCCCAAGAAGAGACCGTAAGTGAAGAAACTTCACCTTCAGTGAAGGGCTTGGTGAATATATCTATAATCTGATTAGGTATCTGAATGTATTGAATGTCGATGATACCATCATGAATAAGCTCTCGTATGAAGTGCATATGGATCTCAATGTGCTTCATCATTGATGTTGAACTGGATTTCTACAAATTGAGATAGTGCTCGTGTTATCACAATAGATAATGGTAGGCCACCGAAAGTGGATGCCAAACTCTGTCAGAATACCCTGTAGCCAAACAACCTCTGTGGCAGCGTTAACTGCTCCTCTGTATTCTGCCTCTATAGAAGATATCACAATTGCATTCTGCTTCTTGCTAGACCAACTAATAGGACCCGAACCAAGAGAGAAACTATAGCTAGAGGTAGATTTTTGATGATCTAAGTCACCGGCCCAATCAGAATCTGTGAACCCAATCAAGTCAATATCCACCCCTCCATAATAGTGAATGCCATCAGTATAGGTGCCATGAAACATAATGAAGGATCCACTTAGCTACTTTCAATGCAACTCATGTGGCTCCTGCATGAATCTGGACATGATCCCAACAACATAAGATAAATCCGGTGAGTGTGAGTCAAGTAAATCAAGCTCCCCACCAACTGTCGATAAAGGGTACCATCAACCAAGGGAGTAGAGCAATCAGAAACCAACTTAACCCGGAAAGAAAAGGAGTAGGAGAAGACTTGCAATCGGACATCTGAAAATGAGCAAGCAAGTCAAGAGCATACTTAGGTTGTGAAATCAAAATTCCTGAGTCAGATTGTGAAATATGGATCCCAAGAAAGTAATGAAGCAGACCTAAGTCAGTCATGGAAAACTTGTTGGCCAAGGTGATCTTCACAGAATCAATGATAGAGGAAGAGCTTGCACTGTGATCAACAAGTCATCAACATAGAGAACAAGAATGAGTATGGAGTCATCTTGCCATAGAATATAAACATTTGGATCAGAGTGACACCTAGTAAACCCTGATGTAAGTAAAAAGGAGTCCATCTTGGCATACCAAGCCGAGGGGCTTGTTTAAGGCCATAAAGAGACTTCTTTAACTTACAAATGAGGGAGGGATCATGGACATAACCCAGAGGTTGTTCCATGTAGATCTCTTCCTCTAGGTCACCATGAAGGAAGGCACTCTTAATGTCCATTTGATGGACTTTCCATCTATTTTTGTTGTGAAATGGCAAGGGTTAGTCGAATAGAAGTCATCTTCACAACCGGAGAAAAGGTTTAGTATAATCAACCCAGCTATCTGGGAGAAACCCTTAGCTACTAATCATGCTTTAAATTTTTGACATCTCCATCTACTCCATACTTTGTTTGGAACACCCACTTACATTGAATGATTTTCTTCCTTTCGGAAAGAGGGTGAGATCCCAAGTATCGTTCTTCATGAGAGAGGAATACTCCTCATCCATGGTAGAATCCCACTCAGGAATACCAGAAGCCTCCCAAAAAGACTGTGGATCAGAAGTAAGAGTGAAGAAAGAGTGGGGTCAATGAAATATGAGTGAGTACATCTCATATCGAAGTATCTCAACTAAATCTCCAGCACTTTGCAAAGTTTTCCTAGCCCAAAGAGGACCAGGGAGGATCGGGAGCTCAGAGTCGGAAGATTCGTCACTCGAGTGAGAAGGGACATAGTCCTCATCATCACTACTTTCAGAATCGGAAGACTCAAGGGTTTGATGGTTGGGAGGATCAGGAAGAGGAGCATGCTCAACAACATCATCATCTGATGAGTCAGAATCGAATCAAGCAAGTGAAGAACCTCAATAGGTAGAGAAGTAGAAGTCGAAGAAGACTCATCGAACTTAACACTTCTCTCAATATAAAGCTCATGAGAAGTAGGATTCAACAATCGATATCCCTTCACGCCATCAGGATACCCTACAAAGATACAAGGTTTGGATTGTGGTTCCAATGCCTTGCGTTTCTTCTTGGGAATCGAGCCATAGCCTTGGATCGAAGACTCGAAAGTGCTCAACATCAGGCTTGCATGTCAAACCAGGCTTCAAAGGGTGTCATCCCTCTTACTTGCCTTGTGTGGAACATGGTTCGAATGTAATTAGCACAATTCACTGCTTCAGCCCAATACTGCGGAGGAAGAGACTTCAAGTGAATCATACAAGTGGCCATCTCCTTAAGAGTATGGTTCTTTCTTTTCTGCTACTCCATTCTGCGAAGGGCTATAAGCAAATGTATATATTGCTGAGAGATCCCTTTAGAAGTATAGAAATCCATGAACCTATTGTTTACATATTCACCTCCATTGTCGGTTGAAGAACCTTAATAGACCATTCCACCTGTTTCTCAGCAAGAGCCTTAAAGTCCTGAAAATGTTCAAAGACTTTAGACTTAAGCTTAAGAAAATATACCCAAGTATATCGTGAATAGTCATCAATGAAGGTGAGCACATAAAGAGCTCTAGTAAATGAAGGAGATGGAAATGGACCAGAAATATCATTGTGAACAAGATCAAAGGATGAGTAGCTCTCAGGATTTTCCTTTGTCAAAGTTCTTTTTCAGGATGCTTTCAAGGGTACAACCCTCACAAAGACCCTTAGAAAACTTGACGTGGGGTAACCCGTTGACCATTTCATTTTGGCTCAATTGTTCAAGGTAGCGATAATTTAGATGTCGAAATGCTCATGCCATAGCTTACTAACCTCATTTGCATGAGTGAGCAAGGTAGTGGGTGTAGAATCAGAAGTAAAGTGGGAAAAGGTATACAACCATGAATGGTGATCCACCTTTCCCTTAGCCATTGTAGTGTCATCGTTAAGCTCACGAATAATCACCGAGTTAGGACCAAATTCCACTCGCATTCCTTCACCAAGGTGAGTAATTTGGTAAACCGATAGGAGATTGGTAGAGATCAGGAACACTCAACACTTGGTTGAATGTTCCCCATCCATCTCTCTCTACCGATCCACTACGGAAACCGACACTGTTGTGTCATTACCCATCGTGATTTGGGACATACCACAAGGCTCGATGTTGGAGAACTCAACATGCGAAGAAGCCATGTGGTGCGAGGCACCGGAATCTATAATCCACGTCGATGAAGGAGAAACTTTGGCTATAAGGGCCTTTCCTTTCTTCTTATCAGATTTAGAACCTTTTTGCAGTAGAAGACTCGGCCTTTGGAGCATTTTGTTTGATAGACTCAGGAACACCTATTTGATTTTTCTCAAGTAAATGAGTAAGGTGATCAATTTGTTTTCTCATACACATATGCTCTTTATGACCAGGCTTCTTGCAATAGGAACACAAATACTTGTCTTTCTGTGCTCTAGGCTTAGAAGTGAAGTGTTTGTGTTAAATTTAGTTTTGGTCTTGGTTTCCTTCTTAGGTTGATCCTTTCTTTCTTTCTTCTTTTCAGTCTTCTTTTCCTTACTAGTACTCACTATAAGGGCATGTGACTTGGACTTGAGAGACCCCATTTGAATGAGTTTTCATGTTCTCGAATGAGTTGGGATGAAAAATAGTCAAAGGAGGGCATATTCCAATCCTTTCCCAAGGTAGCTTTTGTAGCGTAAAAAGTTGACACAAAGATAGAATATTCAGGACCTAACTTAGAGAGAATCGACAAGATCAGTTGAGAATATTTCTTCTCTACTTGACATTCCTTTAACAACAATCTAGTGTGGACAAACTTAGAGAAGAATGCTTGTAGGTTTTCAAAATCACTAGGATTTAACCCTAGTAGTTCATTTTCCAACTCATGTGCTCTCATGTCATCTTGTTGTCCAAACATTCCATCTAACGTTTTCCACATAGAATTAGGTGTTTTGGATGACTCAATGTGGAAGAGCAAGTCAGGAGAAATAGACATGCAAAGAAGACCTAAAGCTTCATCACTACGGTTTAACCACTTAGATTTTTAGGGTCGTCATGGTTCAGTCTCAGTTCCCATGGTGATGCGGAATAACCCTTTACCCCTTAGTTTCATAATTATTTTGATCTCCATTCGAAGAAGTTGAATGGCGTAAGAAAAGGAATTGAAAGTGCATCCATAGTGAAGAGAGAGAAAGAATGCAGAAAAGAAACACAAGAATCACAACCACCCAGGACAATATAATAACCCCCTGCTTTTGGCACTTTATAGTTTAGTGCGTTGAATACAATCGGGTCGAGCGTGTGTCTTGAAACACTTGGTAACTCACCTTGTAATCAAGCGTAATAACGTGCAAGAGAGGAGACCACAATCGTGTTTTCGTGGAGCGCAACAAAGTGACACCGTATATACAAGCACAAATTGCAAAAAACTAGGAAGGAGGTGAAATCAAATCCTAGTTGTGAGAAAAAGTGTCTCACGTCATGCAAAGGATACCCCCTTGCTGCAAACTGTGGCGGATGCTCACTAGTCGCAAGCAATAATAAGGGTAAAATACAATGTTTTAAATGAACTCAAGATGAGTCTGAGAGATCTTCAGAATCTTTGAAAAAGCACGCGGAAGACAAATAGGAGCTCAGAGTGTTACTGCACACTTGAGTGCATGATTAGTAAAAAAAATCGACAATAACGCTTAAAAAATTATCATTTGGAAACACCTAATTTAGCTAATTTTAAAGCTATGGGAGTTAAAAAATGATAATTAATGTTAATTTAAAGGACGATTTTAAATAATACTAATCGTAAATGAAGGTCAATTTTTCATAATTAATAAAATAGATTTAATATAATTAAATCTAATTAATTACGAAAAAAACTAATTAAGATCTAATACAAATTAAATCCTAATTAATTTTTAAATACTTTCCTTTTTAAAGAAATCAAATTTAAATTGTTTCCCACTTACAATTTAAATTTTTGGTTAAGATCTATTAAGATCTATTAAAAGAAACTAACTAAGATCTATTAAGATCTATTAAATTTAAATGAGACTAATTTCTATTAATATCTATTAATAGAAATAGATTTAAAAAAAAACTTACCGTTATTTAAAAAAGGCACCCACGAAATGAATTTTAATAAACTTACCAAAAAAACTTACCGAAAAAGCACTCACCAAACTTTCCGTTATAAAAACACAGGTTGGAGGAAGAGTGCGGTTTGTGGGGAGGGAGGACCGTTAGGAGTGCTTTTGGAGAGATCGGGTTGGAATGAGGCTGAGATGCTTTGTGAGAGGATCAGTGGAGGAGGAGAAGCCATTGGGAGTGGAGCCAAGCTGGGAAGGAGCTCGCACATGAAAGAGACTCATGAGCCAAAACGGACAAGGCAAAAGCCAAACAAAGAACACAGGCCATGCAGGAGAGCATGGCAACAGCCGAGAAACCACGGGACAAACTCAGAGGAAAGGATGGCCTCGGGAAGGGACATGACCACACGGCTCACTCGGGGAAGGATAAGATGACCACTGAGAGCCATGGGAGACCTCGTCAAGTAGGTGAGAAGGAAAGCTGGTTCAACACTGAAAAAAGGACTGAGAGGCACACATGGATTTGAAAAAAGAAAAAAGAGCAGGAGAGAGGGTCTCGGTAGAGCGAAAAAAACATGACCTCAAAGACTCTAATGAAGCCAAAAAAAAAAGGGAAAGAGAGAGAGGAGATGGAGCTTGGTGGAAGAGCTCGAGGGAAGGAAAAACACAAAAACACCAAACTTGAATTTTTTGATTTTGAATCTCTAAAAAAAAACAAAAACAAAGAAAAGAAAAAAATAGAGTTCTAAAAAAAATTTCAGTTTAATAAATGATTAAAAAACTAGAATAAAGAACCTCTATTTTAGTTGATCTACTAAATTTATCCATAGCTAGCTAAATGTAGCTATAAAACCCCTGAAAACTCAAGGAGATCACATGCATGCACGAAGAACACAACAAAACCGAAAACTTTCCAAGAACAACTTGTTAAAATGTTAGCAAAATAAATTCCAGAATCTAATGATGAAAAAAAACTTGCACGAGGAGTAAAAAAATGAAACCAAGAGTAATCACAACTCAAATGATGAATGCATGTTTACCCGATCTCAGCTCTGATACCATGAAAGAGTTTGTGAGAATCGTATCGAAAACTGTGCACCACGATGAAGTTGCACTCAAAGGAAACGTAATAGCTCCAGCGTAATCACAAGGAGGAATCGATCAATCAATGGAAGAACTTGCATAATCAGAACAAAGCTTGCACATAGAGAAAGACAATGGAGTGTCTTGGCATACTCATAAATGTCAAATGAAGGGATTTAACACATTTAAATGAATAATTAAAACGGAAAGAAAACACTAGACACATCTTAAACAATCAAGTTATAAATTTACATCCTTTTCAAACTGTCTCATTCATAACCTTAGTGTGTGTCTATTTCACATATAAATATCACACTTTGAAGTGTTAGAATATACAAAACACAATGTATTATATATAAGATATGTCTTTTAATATTAAAACATAAATATCAGTGAAATAGTAATAAAAATATGGTAAGGAGGCATTATTTTGAAGAGGTATTTGGTAAAACTTGATGGTGCAATGCTTATGAACTAAATATTTTTGTATTTATTTTTCTTTCCAATTATTAAATTCGTTGTTTCAAAATAAAAATATTTATATCTATTCATTTGTAGCAATATTGTGGCTCTTCCCTTCTACACAAATTATAGGAAAACATTATGTAGTTAGTCAGAAGTCAAATCATTTATTATGTCTATTATTTTTCCTAATTATATTATGGTAATTTGTGTATGGTTAATAAGAATATATTATTTTATTTTCAATATATTATATATTTACATGAGAGTCAAATAATATCATCGTTTATTAACCATTCTTCAAGTTAAATTGAATTTAAATACATTCAAAAATACTAAAAATGCTTTTCCATTTAAAAAACCAAAAACTAAATTATTTGTAGTTATATGTGCAAATTCGTATTATGCACGCTACCTATCAAAAATTATTTTTCATCAATTTTCCTTTTTTTTAACAGGAATAATAACATTACATTGTATTATCACCTGCCAAAGTAACAACAAATTATATAATATTTTGTTAGTTTATTAGGAAAGCATTGCTCATGTGTTGAAAGTGAAATGCATGGCTTAACGATAGGATGTGAGCATTTTAAGCTAGAAGTTGCAGGTTCCAAACCAGGATAGGCAGGTGATTTAACTTTTCCTGAGTTCAAAGTCAATGGAGACTGGGGACAGCTTACTGAATGTGAATATATTTCTTTTGAACCATCAATCAACACCGACACACGAGCTGTTTATCCTATTTCTTTTTACCCATCATATATAGCCTTTAACTAGTTCATTAGAATTGAAAATAAAGATATACATACCTTGGAATATATGGATAAGAGTTGACGTAGAGCAGAAAATATGTCCTTCATTTCTTTTCTTCTCTTACGTTCAGCAGAGATATGATGAATATCAAGCTTGTCTTTATAACTATGCTTAGTTGTATTTACTGAAATTCTCTCACCATTGTCGTCGTCATGGAATTGACTGATTTTATGATCGTTGATGCAATTCAACAGTCGTATGCACCGTTTGTGTAAAGATTGGGAAGTGGAACTCAGATTCTGAGGGCTAATTATGCCTTTCCATTTCACAAATTTTGAGTTGTTTCTCTCAGATCTGAAGATGCCCTCTTTCCTTTCACTAGTAATAACATCATTTTCCGGAAGCAGTCGGTTTTGAGATCCTGAACAGATCAGCATGGGTTCTTCCATTTTCTGTAATGGGTAAAATTTGCATTCCCACGAGTTGTCCATAATTTTTTTGTCCGAAGCCGCATAAGTATCATATGCTGAAGGCCACAATCCATTATACTGTGGGCACTGGTTTTCAGATCCCGAACAGAACATGGGTTGTTCCACGTTCTGTAATGAGTAAGATTTGCATTTAGAAGAATTATGGATAACATTATTTCTGAATTCATTATACTGTATTTCAGAACCCGAACAGAACATGGGTTGTTCCAAGTTCTGTAATGAGTAAGACATGCATTCAGCTTCTGAACACTGGTTTTCAGATCCTGAACAGAACATGGGTTGTTCGACGTTCTGTAATGAGTAAAACATGCAATCAGCTGAGTTGTAGATAAAATTATTTCCAAATTCCGCATAAGTATCATATGTTGGAGGCCACAATCCATTATATTGGGGACACTGGTCTTCAGATCTTGAACAGAGGATGGGTTCTTCCACCTTTTGTAATGAATTAATTTGGCATGAGTTGTAAATAAAATTATTATCGAAATCCGAAAAAGCATCATGTGTTGAAAGACATAATCCATCATATTGCATATCATAATACTGGGGAGAAATAGCCTGCAACAGGATTTATTCCACAATTTCTATAAATATTCCGGAAGTATCCTTGCCCTTTTTAATAATAAATCACAGTTCTGCCAAATTTCGAAAAATCTATACGGAAATAAAAAAGTGGGGTATATAAGAAAAGAAGCACTTACAGAATCGGTGTCGAAGTGTTGTTGATCCATTGCAGTTAACGCCGCTGATAAGTCCATGGAAGAAGAAATGGGTGTCGAAGTGTGTTGTTCTTATCAAAAACTGATTATGGATCGAGAAAATGGATTTGTATTGACGGAAAGGGTTGTTTTCATGACCGTGCTATTTCTTTACACAATTCCACGCCACGTTTTGGGCTAATGAGCACGTTGTGTAATACATTTGAAACCCTAAAAATATCAAGAGTTGGATGTCACTTTCTGAACAAGAAGACCATCAATTTAAATGTATTTGTCAAAACACACGTTCTAGAATACATTTGATTCCCTAATAATATAAGGATTAGATTTCATTTTCCGAGCGAGAAGACTTGTATAAATTTAAATGAATTTGCTTATTTAAATAAGCTAACCCACCATTAAAGTAGTCCTTGAAATGAATAGTATATAAACCTAACATTTACAAAATTCTTAAGTTTTAATTATATGTTATTTCATATTATATAAATTTTTACATTTGTTTTTACATAATAAATTTAAGGCAATCACAATAAGATCCTCATGTGACATGTTTTTTTTTTCATGAAAAGGTAGGCCACTTTTCCTTGCCTTGAAACCATCATCAGCTGATGAATTCCTTTAGTTCTGGTAGTCTCTCCAAAATGGTGAAATATATTGAGGCTCAATGTAGGCTCTCTAAGTACTCCTATTTACAATTCTATTGACTTTATGAAGGCACGACTGTTCATGATATTACATGTGCATAGGGTAGAATCCTAAGCTCATCTTTTGGTTTGTTTTGCTGTATTTTTATTGGTCATGCAAAATAGAGTAGTGATTAAGGTACTGAATAAAACCATAAAATTTTAAATATTAAATTTTCCTTTAGATTAATTAAAAATTCATCAATTTTGGCTCATAAAATATGATATCAAAGTTTTAAATTATTTTGGGTAAATGTTTATATATGTGATTGTGTCTTTTAAGAGAAAATAATGAAAGTAGAAGAAGAGTTAAAGAAAAGTAACTTGTCGATTATCTAGAATGGGTATCCAAAATGGTACCCATGGCAAAGAAAACTAGGGGATATGTGTTTGTACTAATTTTAGGGATGTTACAAGGGCTTTTCCTAAGGATGAATCCCCTTGCATAAAATTCATAATGTCATAGATAACACTCTTGGTCACAAAATTAATTCTTCAATGAATGATTTCTTTGGATACAATTGTATCAAAATAGCACCATAAGATCAACAGAAGACCACAACTCCCACATCTTGGGGGACTTTTTCTTATAAGGTTATTCCATAACTATATGTTTAATCATATGATTTTCATCATCACAAAATCATATCCCATACACTATATGATGAGTAAAACATATCATAACAGTCATATGTCCCATGTTGCTCATCTATTTTGACTTGAAATTCATCTCTCAACAAATCTATTAAGGGGCAAGTGATTCTAGATATGCTGGATGAAGAACAACATATAGATTCATGACCACTCAGTCTTGACCTCCAAAATAATTTGATATTTACCATATTTAAAAATGACCACATTGACAAAAATTCACACAAATACACATTGACAACACGGGATATTTTGATGGGTCAAAGAACAATCGAGGGCATTGATCTGGACATTACCTTTTTCATACCCAAAGGTGCCTCTATTTCACATTGCATTGAAGATCGATTTCCCATAAACCAACAACATGGTTGAGTATGAAGCACGTATCATAGGTCTCCAATTAAATATTACACTAAAAATACATTGGTTACACATAGTTGGTGACTCAAAACTTACCGTTAAAAAAATTCTAGTATCGTACTAATGTCATAATGAAACACTATAATTTTAATAAGACATCCAAAAATTTTACACACAAGAATCAAGATATAAATCTTGGAGATAACTTTTTTTTTTTTTGACTAACAACACAACATGTCTTCACAATTCTGACAACATTTGGAACAATTTTTAATAGGAGGAATTTAACCACAAGGCTACGGAATCACACACTTATTAAGGAAAATTTATAACCCTTTTTGATAGAACAACATGGAAGTCCAACCAGACACACTCGCAGCTAGGGCAAGCCACGGTAAGAAATGGTTAGGGTTTATTTATTTTGTTAAGACACCCTTTAGCTCATGACTTAAGTTTTCGAAAAATTCAATATATAGGTTTTGGCTCAAATTCATCTTACCAACTAAGTTAATTTCTTAAACATGGTTGAGAGTAGTTCACTTAAAGTCTTCTCCTACTTGCTAAATCTTATTATCTTATATCAACTAGAAATTTGTTTCACCTTAGGATCATTCTAAGAATTCACCATAAAAAGGATAATGTTCGCTAGTGTAGCTAGGGATATCAAGTTATAAAATTTTTACTTCACAAGGATGGTTTCATTTTGATCACTCATGGAATTATTTGATTTCAAATAGATCACCTCTACATTTATTTGTTGAATATAAAATTATTATTTTTGTTTAGCTTCTTTAAGGGTTAACCGACCCATTTTACTTTACTTATAAAATATTGTCACTAAGTCTTAGAAAGATTTAACTTAACAATTTATTCTCAAGATCAAAGTTTTACAATACTCATATCAATGTAAAGATTGAATACCATTTCTCACAAAGATAAGTTACCAGTTTACCTACAGAAGGACAAGACAACATCATCACGAAATTTTAGAACATCCCAAGGCAAGAGGTCTTCTAAACTCCTTTACAAGCACTATTACAAAATTTACCTCACATTGGACATTTTTACAAGGAACCTCATAAATTGCACTGATGAAACTTTACAACTCTTTCCTTTAATCTACTCGCATAATCCATCTCGCACAAATACTAGCTAGAATTAGTTCGGAACCGAGCATGTTAAGGCTACACATTGCAAAAGAAGCTAACATTTAACAATATCAAGAAAGGAAGTTCTAAATTCAGAAAATGGATTAAAACACAACCACAACTCCAAGATTAATCTCATGAGAGAAGAAATCTAAACCATCCAACAAGGAGAAAGTCAAAATACCAGTAAGAACAAAATTACATAAATCAAGGCAAGACCTTATGGGTTAGGAACAAGAAGGTCAAGAGTGTTGATATCTCCTTCATGTAATCCTATGGATTACGTGATTGGAATCCAAAACTCAATCCATCCAACTAAAGGGGTCCAAGAGAAGACAAAACATACTAATTATGATCGTAGGCGAAACAAAATGACGTTATCCAATTCTCCAGGGGAGGCTTCATAGTAATATGGGTTCGACGCCCTTAAAAGAACACAACTATAGTTTCAGTTTTAACCAAGGAGTTTACCACTACCTCCTTATAGGATTTCTTAAACGTAGTACTAGTTAACAAAACAAATCCACTCTTCCAAAAGCATACAAATGAGACACAAAAGGGGCCATTATTCTACCAACAAACCTTATCCTAATCAACTTCTCTACATAATATAAGGGAAGGCTAAATCCGAAAGTCGTTAATAATTTTTATATATTTTCAGACAATGCCAAAAGTATTTTAAAATAAAAATAAAAATTGATTTCCTTAACAAAGCCACAAAATGAGACTTTTAGTAACCAAGTTCGAAGAATAAGATATTCGAGTTCGAAAACAAAGGGATTCGATACGCAGAGGGTAAAACACCAACGATGCCCCAGACTCAAAAGACCCTACCATGAGTGCAAGCACAAAAATAGGAACCAACACACATATCCATCAGGAAGGTTTACGAAGTGCAGAGCCTAGAAGTTCTATGAGCTCCTTGCCAATGGTATAGAAGATGGAAAATTTTACCCGATCCGTGTGGGCTTATCGAGGAAATGTCTAGAAATATCAAACAGATGAATATAATAGCCACCTATATATTATCATCACATGTAATCAGCTGTCATCTAACAGGAAACGAGTTCACGAGTCCAATACCATGGATTCACCTACAACTTTTGTTTCAGTCCAGCTATTAATAGCTTGCTTGCGACCCTTAATAAAAATTGTAGAGATTTCATTCAATAAAACTTACAATGTTTCCCCCTTACTTTAATCAAACAAGAGTTTGAACCAGGAAGTAGGTATAGTAATTCTCTCAACACGTAGAGGCCAAAATAGATGTCAGGTTATTCATCCTCTAGAACTAGGTACAACAGTCAACCATGTACAGTTCTAAAACAAAACCCAAATGCCATTTTCTAATCAAACAAAAAGTAAGGAATGCCCACAGGCTTAAACAAGTTTTAGAACACAACGTCACTATTAATGTACCTTTTAGCAAAACAAGGAGAGCCCTAAACAGGAAATACGTATTTATTCAACCAAATAGAGATATGAAGGCTTAACCTTCCATATAGTAAGCCTTCAATTATAAATACCATCACAGAATTCTTTTAAAAGAGAGTCATATAAGCAAACAAAACTCAATAATGTTTCCTTCCCTACGAACTAGATTGCATCACTCAATATTGCAGTAGCCCATTTAGACAAATATGAAATAGAGTAAGCTATAAGAGAGGAAAAGAACATTCCAAGCAAAACCAGCGAAATTGGAACGAGATTTAAAGGAACAACCAACACAATCAGGCAGTGATATAAACAACCACAAAAACATTTTGTCTAGGCGCCATTCAAGAGGAAAGAATATTCTTTTCAAGATACTGAAAGAAGGTAGAAAACTATTACAGTCACCAAAAGAAAACCGGGGCATACGTTTAATAAGCAAATTGTGCTTCATGAATATTCTGATATGAAAGCAGATCCACCTCTATGAGATTATCTTCCATGAGTTACATCGTAAAACAAGTAAGGTCTCAATAGAGAATCTTTGTAATAAATTTCATCAGGTCTCCTGGTAACACTCTCACTGTCACTTGATCAACTTTGATAAAAATATCTTGAAGGAGAATCCGAATTTGAGGATGCATTTGATACAGAACAGATAACAATATAGTTGGACAACCTGCTTGTTGGAAGCACCCAAAAAAGGCTTCTACTATACTGCAACATGCCTGCTGCCTGAGTCGCTAATCATCACATGGGCCATTGCTGTGGATCCCCGACAAGAACACACCTCGCAGCACCCAATGAAAGTGGAGGTAACACGCCTGCTTCACTAGCTTGTAGCTTCTTCTAACCACCATATCAACCCATTACTGCGCCCATACGCATTGAATAAAAGAATCAAAATGAGATCATGGTGAAGAAAGTCAGGACTCCACCGACTCCCATCTCCCTCACGCAAGGTAGAAACATAATGGCCATTACAGTCTGCAGGTTGGTGGTTGGGAGGAGACTAATGCCATCTACTTGCAACAAGACATGTGAAAGGACCTGGTCGGCCAAGGTGGCAGTGGAGGGTAGGTGAAAGTAGTTTAAAATATTTAAAAATTGGGCAGTCCTCACCCCGACCTGGCGCCCCCATGAGCCCCTCCTTCAGCAAAGATACGGGATAACAAAAATCTCTACAACTAAGGTAAGCTCACAAAGCATACGAAAGAAGATATATTAATACAAATGTAAAAGGAGTTACAAGGTTACCTGAACAGTTCTCATAAGCTAAAAAGGTATACGAATTTTTGCATGATTACTATTCAACCCGAGAAAATTTAATCACGTACACACGAGCAAGCTAGAGGAAGTAAGAATCGAACTCTCCATTACTCACAAGGATTAAAAAAACATGCGAACGGGCCTAAGCGACGAAGCACATAAAACTAGAGGTTGGCATTCAAAAGCAAACACAAGGCAAGGAACGACCATGGCACCAAAATGGGTAATCCCTTCCTCAGCGCGGAACGGGGTTCATTCTGCAAAGCGACCAACCAAACAATAAAATCGTTTAACGATAATTAATAATACAGATTGATAACAATTGACACTAAAAATAATGAGTTATCATCGATCAATAATTAAAATAATAATATGGTTAATATTATTATTATTATTATTTAATTATTATTATTATTATTATTATTATTACCACTTAAAATAATTATTAATCATATTAACAAAGACGTATATACCAATTTGACAATAATGTAAAACAATAACACTATAAGATAGAGGCCAATCGATAATTAAATTAAAACAACATTGTTATCATTATATACTATAAATATAAATAATTTCTACTCACATCAATAATGGCCAAAGATCCAGCTTAACTATGCGACAACAAAATCCTCCTTTAACTAGGTTTGCGCACAGGACATTACACAGTCCACACACAGAGGTGTCAATAATGACTTGAGAACGCAAGAAGGAGAGGGAAGGTTCTAAAACATCACTGAGACAAGATCTAAGACAACGGAAATTCACACAGCCATTCGACACTCAACAAAAAGGGTCATTGCGACAAGAACTAGGGTACACGCTGAACGGGGCATTACTGACTTTGAATTGTATTTACTAGGAATTGGAGTACCTTAAAAAATAAACTATAAATTCTGTAGTTGAAAACAAGAAAGAAAACAATGCAAAGCGTAATTTCTAGATTTTCCGAAATACGAAAGCGACGAGCCTTTATTTTGAGTGCGAGTAGGCTTGACGGGGCATTAAATTTGCCGATAATTAATTTAAGAATTTAACACTTAATATATTTAGCATGCATGTGATATGTGATATATACTTGTATGATTTTGGTGATTTATGGAATGTATTAAATGTAATTCAACCTATCAATATAATAATTATAAATTTAATATTTATAATATTAAAAATAGCCATATGAGCTACGTTGTTTTGGACTAGTTAGTAGTGGTTGGAGTGGAGTGAATATTTACATAGATGTTTTTTTGTTTATATGATGTTAATTTATAAAGGATATATTTGATTTATAGAATGTTTATGAGTGATATATTTAGTACACAATATAATTTTTTTACTATTGGAACTATCCATTATATTAGAAAAAAATATTACCTTGGTATAAAAGGCCTTAACATGCCGATGTTTTCTAATATTACTTGGCGTGCAAGGTGGGTCCTTCTTTTAGAATCATAATTTGTAAGTTAATGCGATTATACTTCCGTTCCAATTTAAATCACATACCCATCTACGCCCTACCGATGTCACAAACAATTTCCAAGTAAGGGTGAAATCTAACACAATTGCATTTATACCAAATCAAACATAGCTAACAGATTTGATATCAACTTGAAGCATAAATGAGACATGGGCAACATGGATTTTTGATGAAAATGATCTTATATTATATTAATTCAATAAGTAACATGGATTTCAAATCGGCTCATCTAAAATATTGTTAAGCTAGATTTGTCGGCTCATAAAATTGCTAGGTATATGTGCAGCTGGACAACAATCTCGCAATCCATTGATTGATACTTGGCTAATCTTACTACCAACGTAAAGATGGTTCACAATGGAAAGAGGATTTTCAATTAATTCTAAATCTTGAGCATTTGTTTTCACCGAATTTTATTAATACGTTTCATTTTTTATTTTTTTTCTTTTCTTCAAGCATTGAATGCCATATAGTAAAATTTGTTCTTTCGCATATTATTTTTTATTTTTTTGATACTATCAAAATATTTTTTTATTACTAGTTCTTGTATCATATGTTTCACTTGTCTTCAACAATTAATGAATTCCGATTAAGTAATTTAAAATTTTTTTTAGGGTTTAAATTTCAAAATTCATTATTAATATTCTATTGTTTACGATGTATAATATAAATAATTGATAAGTTTAAGGTTTTAATCGTAGTTTTATAAAATTATGTTAATGTGATTAAATTTATTATTTGTATTTATAATTTTCAATTTGTATTGGACATTAGAATATTCAAATTTCAATTAAAAATAGATATTAATATTTTTATTTAATAAAATTGTAAAATTCAAATGTTTAAAGTCAATTTTTTAATAAATATATTTAATTTACACTAGCAATCACATTTGATTGGGTACAATGGATATGTCAATAGAGAGGACGAGTAACAATACATGTGGAAGTAAGGTGATGAAGAAAGGGATAAAAGGAGGAGAAATAGGCAAAGGGAAAAGCATGGAAAGAAACTAGGTGTTCCTCTTCTTTCTTTTGGTAAGTCACATATGGGCCACATGTCATTTCTGCGAACTAGTGGAAGGAGAAAGTGGTTTTAATGCGAAATGCTTGTGGTAGCATGCATTAAAGACATCTCTAATTTTTTTTGTTGCTCAATACTCCAATTTCTTAAGTTGACTTTTCCAATTATTTGAACACACGCGGTTTGACATTGTTATTATTGTTTTCTTGTTTCACAATGAAAATATTTTTTTTTCACCTCGCACTCTTAGTTTGTACATAGTCATTTTTCCTTCCAATAATAAATGACAAAAGCATATACATTATTACTATGGCTATTCATGATACTAGTTGTCATTCACATATGGACCCTGAAATTGTATGGAGTCGATCCCAATATGGGACTTTAAATTGTCAGAAGACAATATTCTAGTGTGGACATCAAATCATAGGAAAGGTGTTTCTATCAAGTTTATTATCTTCCTATAAATGGATGATAACATGGATGTTTTTGAGTTTTTGGTTATGCAAAAATAGAATAGGTGTTGGGACTCATCTTTGGCCTCACATTATTTCATTTAATCCATCAAAAAAATTCAAAGTGGTAAATTATCAGGGCATTCACCATCTATAGAAAAATAATCATCAATGAAAGGCTTGAGGATTTATGTATTGGATTTTCTTTCTAACAAATACTTGCACATGACATGAGGCACACACAATACAAGTGGATTCAAATAAGATACAACAAGGCAAGCCAAAGGAGATTGATGATGAAATTTTTGTAGAATATTAGATTTGTCTTAATAGTCACCATCCTAAAGAGCCTTACTTTCAAATGGTTATGTAACTTTTTGGATTGTTGCAATTACATTATTGTGTGTTTTAATAATATAAGTGTTGAAAAATGATACAAATTTGATAACACAATAAAAAGAGAAAATAATTTTGAATAGAAAAGCATGGTATTTATTAAGAATAAAATTTTACACAAAAGCATAGTCTAAATCGTCACCTACGTTATTAAACGTTAAAATCCAACATTAGAAACCACTTCCAAATTGTTCCCTTCTAAGATCTTGGATTTTGATGCTTAAGGTTACATGTCGCAATAAAAATAGGTGACGATCTAAAAAAATATATGAGAGTGTCGTTTGACATTGAAAATTTTCTATACATGTCAAAAAGCGTATAGTAATTAGTAACAAATACATAAAATAGTTTAAATCATACATTGTAGTCACAAAATCATGCACTTTAGACATTTATTTATCCCGGTCTCATACTAATATTTAGAAGGTTCTTGAGTGAAGAAAGTACTAACTAACCCCTGTCCCTTTGGCCATCTTATTTATTTTATTTCATAATTTGTGACTTGTTGCACCCATATGCCCAACCATTTTTGCACATCACGCATAATTTTAACCGTAGTTGGGCACCCAAATTTAGTACAGGGCACCCATGGGCACCCTGGTCTTACCTGGGGGCGCCTCAATACTTCTAGTACTTTCCTGCCACTTTTGGGCCTCTTCTAACCAATTTTCATGTTTATCCTTCCCGTGGCTAGCCTTTTGTGGGTAATTACAAAATTAGAGCAAGAGAACCCTATAAATATAAAGTTATGAGACCATAATGAGGGACCTAACATCATCTACTACTATCACTCATCTAGAGTTGCATCCATCTATTGCATTTGCATCCACATAGCTCCATCATCAAGGCACAAGATAGGGAGTTTGCATCACACTTCATAGGGGGAGGATTCTATTCTATTCCATGCACACATGCTATTAAATTTTCTACATTTAGTTATTACTCGCTATTTCACAAAGTGCGACTAACAAAAGAGCACATAGGGCACAACATGCACACACACACACACACAAAAATACATTTGGGTCTAAAATGTAGTGCAACACTTAGATTAGTAAGCCCACTATTGTGGCAGTTGAGGTCATCCAACCCATTCATTATGCATCTTTATTTTTAGGGTTTTGATACTCCTTGTCTTCTTGTAGGTCTCTACATCAGCTTGGATTATTGGCTACATACAACGAGGGACAAGGAACATGATGTGACACACAATAATTGTTTTGGAACATCTTTCGACAATGTGAGAACCAGTTTTGGAGCTTTTTCGCAGACTGTGGAGCCCAAATTGCATACTAGAGCACCCGGGGCACCGCACCGGCTCGAGATCCCCACATCCAGTCTTTACGGACTCTACATACAGTTGCTCCTACCTCTGTTTCTCTAGTCATCTTGCAATGAAACTATGCGATAGACATCTCGCAATCAGTGAGTTATTTCCTCACCTCCTTCTTACATATTAAGGTTTTAATTTATTAATTAGTAATTACTATATTACTTTACCATATTTATTTACAATGTTTATGTCCTCCTAGATTAGATTAAATACCCCCACATTACCCAATTTTAGTTAATCATACATTTAGAAGATTGAAAATAAATATCTTGTTTTATACATCTTTAACTCCTACTAATGATCCATAGGAGGCATTGATCAATTATTACACCTCCATGAACAATTATTACTCATTCCATTGTTAACCTAACAAATGGTTATGTAATCATTCTTAATCCAGGGAGAAAAACATACACCAAAAAAATCAAGTACCTAAATGATAATAAAAGTTTTAAGTTGATACCAATATTGGTATTTATTAAAAAATCTTATACAAATTTTCTTATTGTGGGTTAGTCTCTAGTGTGTATACCATCTTTATATTTTTTGAATCAAACTATAATTACAAATCTATGTGGGATTCTCTAATTGATTGAATCTAAATAATTTTAACAAACTTAATCTTTATAAGTCTTTGGGCCTTTTTTGTAAAGTTATAAACCAACAAAAACAATGCTACATTAATCAATTTCATAGTTTATCATAGATATAATTATTTTTCATAAATATCGATTGTACACTAATCAATTGGATCTTCATAAATCAAGTGAAAGAACTAGGATTGACATTAAACGTTTTTAGAGCATTAAAGCACTATTTCAAGTTACAGTTAAAAATAAAAATACTGCAAAAATAGGAAGAAATGACTCACTAATGTAACCTTGCAATTATGTATAAACTGAATTCCAACTTCCAAATTTTAGGATTTCAAGTTTAATTTTTCTTAAAATCCAAAATCCTATGTTTGTCGTTTAATCTATATTTTTAAGAAATCAAGCAAAGAAAAATAAAAGAAAATGGAATCAAAAGAAAATAACTAAAAATCAAAATGAATCGATGTTTCCATTTTAGTAATGAGATATTACTTGATGTTTATTTTTATTAATAAGATATTAAGATATTTTTAGTATTATTTGTGTTGATATTAATGATCATAAATCTCACAAATTAATAATATGTAATATAATATTTAATTTGGTAATTTTTATAATTCTTTTTAATTTAGTATATATATATATATATAAGGGTTAAATTTTGAACATACATGTCATATTGACGTTTAAATTATATTTTCACATGTCAATCATGATAGTCATATTTATGCCGAAAGGCATTACTAAGTGAAAGTGGGACAAAATATGGCAAGTGTCGGATAAGGTGGTGATTACTTTGAAGAAGGACATGCGTTGAAAATATGATGGTCAGGGATGAGGAAGACACGCATAACAAGCAATCTATGGCGAATAGGGTGCAAGCACATGGATTGTGCTTTTGGAAGAATGAAGAGGGTCGTAGATATGAGCCATTGATTGGAGTTGGGGGAAAAAGAAAAAGGAAGTATTGATCACGGTTATACCAAAACAATATGCTCCATCAACTCTATGAATACAGTGTGGAATCACAACATGAAGCTCTCTACATGTTGTGCCCTTGAGGCATATGACTAGGTCCCCTGCTAAATCGCAAAATGAAGCTCTCTACACATTGTTCCCTCGAGGCCAAAAACTAGGTCACCTTCATTCAACAAGGATTTTAACATGGTTATGTACTTGGCCCTCTCGCGGGAGAGTGACACCGTCTCTATCCAGATAACAACTCGGAGACGTGGGAGACAAAGTAGGTGATCGAAGGCCATGGAGACAAATATGGGGTCGAGCATAGTAGATTTGGGATTTGGGCTTAGTTTGGAGTAGAGTGGTTTCTTGTCCAACATGTGTCAGATCTGATCAGTTCACCTGTGCTCGCATGCCACGAGCCTATCCCAAAAATGGAGCTTTGAAACAAAGCATGGATGTATACTAAAGCATTATGAGGAAGGGAATTCAACCATATGTTTAAGTTGTAAGGTTAGGGTCAAACATATATTCAAAATGTGAAAGAATGCAACCTGTTTGAAAAAATTGTGGAAGACATGTGTTGTCATAGAAAGTCTACCATACCAGTTGGTAACCAACACTAATAAATTTTCTTTCATTTCATTTTTGATGTCGCAATGAGGAATAAATTTAACTGAATTTGGGAGCTACAACTCTCGACTTTGAGCTTGTGGTGTGTATGTTTTGTTTGTAGGATTTGAAGGGTTGAAATCATGGTGAGGGAACTATCGAAGGTGTTGAAATATTTGGGACGGGACAAAACATAATGGTACTACTTCACAACAATTACATGGGATTTTTCACTGATGCCTACAACCTCTTCTACATTACTAGTCATTCAAACTCCTTGGCCGTATTTATTACTACCATCTAGGTTCTAGAAAACTGGGGTGATGTCCTATTCCATAGCGTCCACAATCATGGGTGTGGCCTTATGTGGAACCGTTTTCAAAAATCTCTTCTTTGGCTACCTCAGTGACAAAATGGGATGTAAGAAAGTCTATGGAATAACCCTTATGCTCATGGTCCTATGCTCCATAGCTTCTGATTTCTCCATTGGCCACATAGCCAAATCCATGATGACCATGTTGTGTTTCTTCAGATTTTGGCTGGGGTTTGAATTTGGTGGTGACTATCCTTTGGTATTATTTATCATCTTAAAGAAGTGTGGGTTTTCATGATGACAAATACAATCAGTAGTAGTGTTTAGGAATGAGATGCTAAGAGAACAAACAACATATATAATGCCAAATTGTTTATGGTTAATATTGGTTGTTATGTATTGATAAACTTCATTTTAAGGCTTAGATTGAAATAACTATTGTGCCGATAAAGAATTATTTTACTATCGGTGAGTTAAAAGTGTATTTTGCAAGGGTTTAATTGGCGTGTTTTTACTAATTCATGGAGTAGGTGTGGGCTATGTAAGTATTTAATTCTAAGGTGTCCTTCACCTACATTGTCTACACATGTAAAAACTATGTGCCTCAGGGTTAGAGACAAACCCTATTCTTTTCCCTTATAGCTATATATAAACCTTGATCCCAATTTCATAAGAAATCCCTGATCACAATTATGTATAGAACCTTTTTTACATTTGTGTATAAGGTAGAACACAACATATATTATTTGGGTAATAATGATCTAAACTAAGGACTAGGGGCATGAAAGGATTTAATTCCACATATTTACTAAGTCATGGAATAGCCGTGGGACATGCATGTATTTAATTCCCATGTTTTTATTTTAAAATACCTCTTTCGAATGAAAAATCAAAAATCATTTTTCTCATATGGCCAACCACTACAATGGCTCAATTATCAATGATTGTTCAAGCATCACCTATTCCCTATAAATACTCAAGCTTGAAACTAAAAATGTGTTTATTGGGTTTTCCTCATTTTTACATTTTCATCCCTTTAAATGCAAATTGCATTCATGTGCATAATGTGTGAGAAAGAGACAAAAAAATGGATCACATAATTCATTTTAATTTTTAACCTTTAATTCATGTCTTTTCCTTCCTTGAACATTCCTTTTACATACTTTTTTGCCTGATCTGAAGGGAGTAATGCCACTATTGGGTTGTAATCTTAGTAGACCTCCCTCCCAGTTGCAAGCATCACCCTGACCACAAAACACATTGCATCACCCTTCACATTTCTGGTGTACTTCACCTCCATCATCCACACCTCAAAAATCTGCATGCCTCACGACTAGAGATAAAACCTTGTTCATTGCCCTAATAGCTACAAAGAAATCCTAATTATAATTGTGTATGAAACCCCTACCTTATGAATTTTAGGTTCACACCACATATCCTTGTTTCTAAATTAACCCTTGAAACACATAAGTGAATTCCCCTTGCATTTATTTCTATTCTAGCTACCTGTAAAGTGCAAGAGCTGAAATTTTCCTCAACCTCTTTCACACTGTATTTTTTGCGGTCAGGTTCCAAGTTGGAACATGTTGGATTTTCCCTTTTTATTTTCCCCTTTAGATGTAAATTGAACTCACGTGAATACTACACTACCCTAATTGTTTACTTGATAGTTGTAGAAAAACACCAATCTTAAATATGCATGAGATCGCTACCTGAGCATTCTAAGTACACTCTACGTCTTCCTGTCCTTGACGTGTCTGTGAAACATGCATTCCAATTCCCCTTACATTTAATTTTTTTATAACAACCCAATAAAGTCAAAATTTTAAAATTCAAACATGTATTCACCTCAACAACATTTTTCTATGCTTCTTGCATTTTAAGATATATCCCTCTATAGTTTCATCTATGTCTTCCTTGACATGAGTTTTCTCCTTTTGATTGACATAACATATTGTGATCTTCATAAAGTTTAATTTCACATTGCCTCATTGATGCCTCTTTCCTTTCCCTTGCATTTATTCACCCTCAGATGCCATTTGCTACACCCATCTTCCTTTCCCATAATTCCTCTCCATCCAATTTCACCTCTTCACTATATCCCTTTCAGCGTTCACACCTTACATTTGGTGTAGGATTTTAGTTTATAAGTGAATGTATTTTGACATCTAAAATGGATGAAAATGTATAAATGCCTTGTAAAATCCAACATTGCAAGTTATGACACAACCAATCTTCGTAAAGTGAGATTTCCTTTTTAATTATTTCGGAGTTCAAATTTTATTACAATTCTATGTACTAAAAGATAATAATGGGGCCTTATAACTAATTATTGTGATTAAAGAATAAAAATAGATGGTTTAGATTGGGGATGATTTTGATTCTTCTAATGGCAACCATGGTCATCTCAGGTACATGATTTTTCATGCCAAAAATTATAATCGGCAATGACACATGTTTGACAAGCATTAAACACCCATTACTTCCGTCTGTCTTGTTTGTTAATCCACATAAAGTACTCACATTTTCAATCAAGTTAGCATTTTGATGGCTGCTTCTAATGGGATTTTTATAGTTACCATGCATTCCAGAAGCTTGTGCGTCCACCCTTCAAACTCCACAGGAGATTCTCTATGTCTCTAATGTTGACGACTATACCATACTCAGGTTCTACATTCCTCAACTTTAGTTTTATGAATGCAATAAGACGAGACACGAGGATCCAGCCATGGTCATAAAAGAAGGGCAAGGTTCTGGTCCACTTTTATCCTTTTGCAGGAAGATTGAGACCCTCCCCAGTCTCGCCCAATAAGCTCCTCCTCCACTGCACTGGTGATGGTGTTTCCTTCATAGAAGCGGACGCAGATGTCTCCCTCCAATAATTGTTTTTCAATCACAATAATCAGCTTGTTCCCCCTATCATTGTGCAAAGAAACTAGTGGAGGGTATCCTTGGATTTATGAATCGATTAGTGTTTCCATATTCTCCCTTTACCAATGAAAAAATATTTTCACTATAACTATGATCTGAAAGAACCCAAATCGAAATAGCTCATCCTAGTTTGTTTTGTGGTTTTGGGGCATTCTCATTATCTTGTATCTTATTGCATTAATATAATATAAGATATTTTTCATCAAAAATATGATATTTGTATTTTTTATTAGGTTACATGCTTGACATGCAAAGGTTTCATATTGGAGATGACCATCAATCACTTCTGTGTGTGACGCTTTTGGGTCTTATTTATTTATGAGAGACATCGATGAAATGGCCAAAGGTGCCGATGCCCTCTCCATTCCTCCCGTTTGGGAAAGAGAAAGACTGCTTCCACGAACCAAGCCACTCGTACAATTTCTTCACTACAATGATAAACAAGATTCTCTTGTAGATGTGGTGGTGCAGCCAGGTGCGCGAGGAGGAGGAAATGGTGTGGAAATCATTCTTCTTCAGTAGAGACAAAATAATAGTTTTGAAGAGAGAGGTGGAAAATGGCGTGAATGGGTGCACCACATTTGAAGTTTTGTCTGTGTATTTGTGGTGGACAAAAATAATGGCTCTCAATATCCCTCCTAATGAAGAGGTGAGACTCACCTTTCTCGTCGATCTTCGTTCTCAACTGAACCCTCATCTTCCACTTGGTTACTACGGAAATGCAATGGTTTCCACATGGACGAAGACAATGACCACATATTTGATAAATGAACGCATCTATTTTTGCTACAAAACTTGTTAGAATGCCAGAGCAAGTGCGAATGAGTACTACGTTCGCTCTTCCATTAAATATAACTTATAAGGAATTATTCCCAACACCTCCTCGTTGTAAAAAGAGGGATGGGATCACTTTTTATTTCCAACATAAAAATAATCAGGTCTAGAGAAAAAATTATGGGTGGGGAAATGCCATGTACGGAGGACCTACCATGGACGTAAAGAGTGGGAAAGAGGCAATTACAACACCTCTTTGTTTTCCTACCACTACAATGCAAGTGATGCAAGATGACATCTTCAGAACTCAAGCTGAAGATGAACCACTCCCATTTTCATTTCCCTAGATGTTCTCTCTTTATGTTAAATGCATTCCATAATCTTCATAAATTGTCAGAAAAAGTAAGATTGTCTAGAATTTTCTAGACAAAATAGAAGTTTAGGAAATAAGAAAAATCTAGAAATTAGAAGATTCCAGGTATGAAGAGGAAATTAGAAAACTCTAGAATATAGAAGCTTTTGGATTCTTATAATCCAAGCCTATAAATTTATAACAAGACATCAAGTTGAATCAACAAGTTGGATTGCAACAATTGAATTGGATGTAAGTTAGATTGGATGTTTGTAATTGAATTAATAAGAAATATTATTGAGACTTCTTTTGTTAAAAGTGTTGTTCTATTTTTTAAATATTTTATTGTTATGGGCCTGTGCTTTTTCATGGTATCAGAGTTAGGAATTTTCTGCAGCAAGGTTGGATATTGATTTTTTTACGATGGGGTTGAATATTGTATTTTTAAAGGATTTTTACCTAACACGGGGTATTAAAATGAAGGATTTCCAATCTTCAATGGAAGTGGTTTTGTAGATTGGAAGATTGCAGTAAAGAATGCTTTGAGGGAAAAAGCTTTGTGGAGGATTGTGAACAAATAAATTGGAGAACCGCAAAGCAGTGATAAAGAAAAGGAATTTTGGAAATGTAAGTTGGAGCAAGCTAGAGGAATAATTGGTAAGGCATTGAGCCCAAATCTTAATAGAATATTTATTGATATTGATGATCCAATAGAGCTATGGGAAAAATTAGAAGAAGATTATAAAGATGCAAACATTGCTAGCATGTTTAGTATAGAGGAAAAATTGGTGAATTTAGATCCTGCTGATTTTGAGAAAATGAGTGATTATTTTAATGAAGTTACATATTTAAATACTCAGTTGAAGAAAATAGGTGATGAATATGCAAAAAAAGATTTTCAATTGATTTCTATGGTTGAGAGTAAACTCCCCAACCTTACAAGGTGTTTAAAGAATCAAGGAAAAGGGTTATTCAATTAAATCCAAGTACTCCCCAACAAACATTTGATCAATTTTGCAAATCAATTTTAGATGAAGAGATTCAACTTATTAAAGAAGGACATATTAAGAAAAATCATGCATATGCAGCTAAGAGTAAATTTTTTTCTAGAAATGTTGATGAGAAGAAAAATTGGAATAGTTATAGTAAAAATCGAAATAATGATGGATCTAACCATTTTTCTAAAAATGATGGTGTAGAAAAGCAAGCTGGAAGAAGACCGATTATTTGCAGGTATTGTGGAGGCAAAAATCACATTGAGAAATTTTGTTTGAAGAAGAGGGCCAATGAAAGGAAACAATACAAGCCTAAGAAAGAAAGGTTTAAGGATGGGAAGACGGATAAACATAGCTTCGTGGCAATCTCCTTCAAAAGAAAAGGTGAATCAAGTATGGAGGTAATTTCTAGATCTAAAAATGAATCTAGTGTTGGGGTAATTTGCTTTAGACTCCAATAAAGAATGGATTTTAGATTCAAGAGTCATTAGAGGTCAGTAATATAATATGAGAAATAAACACCGAATAATATAATATGCAAATTGTATTCATCTGGGATATAAATTACAATGATAGAGGTTACATTTTATAATGTTTGATCTCCTACAAAGGTGGAGTCAAACTTCATCTTCAATCCCTCATATCACTCTCCATGAATCTCTCAAACTTATCTCCTAATATCTCTCAAACATCCCTAGGATCACTCACACTACAAAATAGCTACGTGAATTGTTCTCACAACTCACTCAAATAATTAAACTATTACAACTATATTATTAATATGAGTTCTATAAACTCATTATTAATAATATTACATTTTATTTAATAATGTTACACAATATTTTGGTAAGAGGAGCATCATCTCATATGACTGGGGATAAATCTCTATTTATTGATTTTGAAGAAGGGAAAAATTTAGATCAAGAAATCAATATTGGAAATAAAATGAAACTTCAGGGTGTTAGGAAAGGGAACTGTTGGAGTAACTAATGGAATTTTGAAAAATGTTTTATTGGTTGAAGGATTAGGGGTGAATCTTATTTCAGTATATAAAATTTCTCAAGTTGGTTATGAGTTTGTTGTCACTGTTGATCAAGTCATTGTTAGAGATAGAAAAGATCCAAGAAATGTGATTGTTATTGGTAGAGTGGATCACAAGGAATGTCTCTTTAAATTTTTTGGATTTGTAGATGATGAATTTACTGTCTCCAATGCTTTTATTGCTAAGACAAATTATATGTCAAAACTTTGGCATGCTACAGATGAATATGGTTAGAGGATTAACAAAAATTTCAGCTTTTGATGGAGTGTGTGAAGGATGTGTGTTAGGTAAAAACATCGAGATCCTTTTGATTCAGGTAAGGCATGGAGAGCTAATCATCCACTACAACTAATTCATAGTGATTTATGTGAACTAGGTTATCCTTCCCTTTCAGGCACTAGGTATCTTCTCACTTTTATTGATGATTATAGTAGGAGAGTATGGGTTTATTTTATGGAAAGGAAAAGTGAAGTATTTGAAGTTTTTAAAAGTTTAAGGCATTGGTTGAAAATCAGAGTGGAAAAAGAATTAAGTGCTTAAGGTCAGATAATGGGGGTGAATATTGCAAATATGCATTTGAATCATTTTGTGAAAATAATGGTATTAAGATACAATGAACTGTTCCATATACCCCTCAAAAAAATGGAGTTGTTGAAAGGATGAATAGAACTCTTTTAGAAATGGCTCATTGTATGTTGCATTCTAAGGGTTTGCATAATAAATTTTGGAGTTTGGTTGTTTCTTGTGCTACGCATATTATAAATAGAATCCCCACCAAATCCCTCACGAATGTCACTCCTGAAGAAGCTTGGAGTGGAAGAAAGCCTCATGTTGGGTATTTTAAAGTGTTTGGGTGCATTGCTTGGGTACATATCCCTGATGAAAAAAGGGAAAAGTTAGAACCAAAGAGTCATAAGTGTTTGTTTATGGGGTATAACAAAGAATCAAAGGCCTACAAGTTATATGATTTGGTAACAAAGAATATTTTTATTAGCAGAGATGTAAAATTTGATGAGCATTCTCAAATTATAACAAATACTTCCCATGATGGAGATTACATTGAGGCATGCACTACTTCTAATGATGATAATATTATTGATAGTGAAATGACTAATGTTTGTGATCAACATATTTCTGTAGCTAGTGATGATGAAGGAGAAGATGATTCAGCCAGGAAAAAGACAAGGAATATTGAATATATATATATAGAGAAGGTCCGAATACTTAATGTTATCCAAAATTCACCCCTCAAGGTAATTTTGATAACCTACATCAAATTCTTCAGTCCCGAGAAAGAAGATTGATTCAAGGCCCGAAATCATGTTTTTGGGCCCCCTTCGGCTTCTCTCTAACTCTCCCATCCAAGAAAAAATCCCAACGAGTTAGAAAAAATAGAAAAAACACAAAAATAAGGTCGCGGGATTGTTTTAAGGCATCAAGGGTCCGAAGGGTGTGGGTCATACCACTGCAGAGTCGTATCGGGTTTTTCGTACCAAGTTCGTGGCTGAAATACAAAGAAAATCAGCTAAGTCAGACATTTTTGTCCCAGCGGTGCGTGGGGACGGTTGGGATGTGTTTCGATGCGTGCGGACGCGAATCACCGATTTTCCGTCAAGTCACCAATCGGGTAGTGCGAAGATTTTCATCCGGGACAACCAGAGAAAAGTACGCGTGGGACACGCAAAGGTGAAAAGGTCGCAAAGGGGGACAAGGAAGCCCGAATCGGCCAATGCGGAAGAATGTGTCCGGGACAGTCAGGGACACACGGACCCAATTTTGCCGCAATATCCGCAACTCAAAGGAAAAGTCAACGTTTGACTCCCAAAACTTCAAACGGCCATAACTTTTGACTCCGAGCTCCGATTTTCACAAAATTGGACTTTCCGAAGAAATAGGTTCACTTGGTGTGGAAGACTTAGAAGATGTTTGATGATTATTGATAGAAGAAGATGATGTGGGGGACGAAGAATATGTGTAGCTAGATGTCTCAGAAGTAGAAGAAGGTGGTGTGGACCTACCTATATAATGGTATGTCGTATGTAAAATAGTAGGATTAAGTCCAAAGTCTGTAGATTACGACACATGGGTCGATTCAGATGTTTGTCTCGAAGGACTTTGAGTCACACAAATCTTCACAGAAGGAAGATTCGTGGGGTGATTGATGAAGAAGGTTTTGCAAAGAAGGGGAGGACTGTGATTCAAGCATCGCATTAGATGAATGATGACAAGGGTCCTGTAAAGAAAGAGAGGACCACGATTCAAGAATTGTATTATACTTCTGATTGGAGGGATTTGGAGTCGCGTGTATCTTCAAAGGAAGAAGACGTTGTTGGGGTGACTGATAAAAGGGGTCCTGTGAAGAAAGGGAGGACCGCGACATAAGAGTCGCATTAGATGATTGATGAAGAGGATCCTACAAAGAAAGGGAGGACTGTGATTCAAGCATTGCATTAGATGAATGATGACAAGGGTCTTGCGAAGAAAGAGAGGACCGTGATTCAAGAATTGTATTATACTTCTGATTGGAAGGATTTGGAGTCACGTGTATCTTCAAATGAAGAAGACGTTGTTGGGGCGATTGATAAAAGGGGTCCTGCGAAGAAAGGGAGGACCATGACATAAGAGTCACATTAGATGATTGATGAAGAGGATCCTGTAAAGAAAGGGAGGACCATGACTTAGGAGTCGAATTAGATGAATCCGAATAGTAGTTTGGATCTGAATCCTCAGAAGAGTCAGAGGAAATATTTGGATTGGAATCCTCAGAAGAAGAGGAAATGTTTGGATTAGAATTAGAAGAAGAGTGGGGGGAACTCGAATAATAATTTGGATCAGACGTGTCCAAATCATACCACCGACTATGAGATGAAGGTGGGGAACGAGTTACCCGAGATGGGTTCTCTAGCACGAAGAACCAATTGAGGTTTGGTCATGATGGGCGTCCTTTGATGTGAATGCCAAAAGTTGGATTCCTTATTGTCGTAAGCGTGAGGAACCGCGTGATAATCAGTCATCTCTTGTGTCGTTTAAGCACAAATGTCTAGACCTAGATAGTGCGATCAAACTTCTTCAAAGTGAAGAAGGCTCCATGCCAATTTGGGTAGCACAATGGTAGCCAACTAGACATTCATTATGTACGGAGATGCGTGTGTGATTTTCTCGAAGGTGGGCCAAGAAGAATAAACATCGCGATGAATCAAAAGGGATTGCCCTAGAAAAGAAGTTTTTGAATGAATAATCATAAAGAACAATCACGAAAATGTGAAACACAAAGCCAATCAACAAGGAACTACTCCCTATTTAAAATGCATGTGCAAAGTGATAGTCGATGCAAAAATGATCAATCAGAATGGCAATATTTACATCAAGCTCAAAATGAAAAAGGTGTAAATATTAAAAAAGGGTAGATGTGACTCCCAATCAAAGGATACCACGACAAGTTTAACAACCAACAAGGCCTAAATGTTAAAGGGTGAGGATTACAAATGTAAGCCACGTAACCACACCAATTGGACATGTTAATCAAGCTTTACGAAGAAGTGAGATATTAGTGTCAAAGTGGTATCAAAACGACGTAAACAAAGTAAGCGACACTCTTCAAGATTTTGGACAATGTTTGAAGCCAAACCAAGTCAAGGTATACTGAGGATGTGTTAAAATGTGCGCAACGTAACGCCACAATGCAGATACTTAGATCACATTTATGAAAAACATGACATAAGTATCTTAATTGTGTCGAGACAATGCACACAAGGTAACACGTCAAAGGGAGATCAAATGATGAATTAATTTGAACTATGATGATGATCTTGATGTGGGTATCAAGATCACAAAGGCTACCAATGATATAAATACACCTCCGCACACTTTAGATGTTTAACTTACCCAGCCACAAACATGGATGGGCGTAAATGGACAAAAAAGTGGCAGAGACAATCGATTGGTAACACAAAGGTAGTCACTCTCCTTCTGATCAACAAAGTGTCAAAAGAATGTGAAGGAAACAAATCAAAAGAATGATGAAAAATGCTAGCTTCACTTGACAGAGTTTCACCTCGCCCTAAGGCAAGTAAAAACTAGGTGAAAGTAACGCGCCACACGTTTCTCAATGAAAATATGATTCACAACTCAACACTGTTTTAGATTGGTCAAAGTGGGCTCCTGGCCAAAGTATATTCTCTGGCTAAAGTATATTCTCCTAGGTGGTTCTATCACCCTAGGTGTTACAAAGTTGCCATGAGTGAGCGTGATTTACCAAAAAGTCACATTGATTAGTTTGGGAGTATCTCAGCTTTACTTTACCCCCTTCAAGAATAGTAGGCAACTAGTGCGTCTACATGTACTATCACTGGGGTCGCCATACGGACAACCGGTAACGCTATCTCACAAAGAATGACTAGTCAAGTAGGTAGTGCGGAGCACTTCCCGTTTCGTCCACAAGGTTCCCTCTTGTGTGGACTACTTTGGGGTTCTTGAACCACCCCCATTGTTGTAGCTTAAGGCGTTATGCCAAAGGGGTTATGTTCCAGTTGAGCGGAGAGGGACGTACCCTTTTCCGAAACCTGCAATACAATGTTTTGAATATGTTGTTCTTTTTATCTTGTTTAATTAGGTGTGGTTTGCTTGAGTACCTTTTGATAACTCTGTATAAGAATTGTATTAGTAGTTTTTGATTTTTTTTTATTCCTCCTTTCTTTGACAAGTGAATTTAGGTCCCGCACTCAAGCGTTAGAAATTCTCCAAGAAAATCACATTATTTAAAAGAGGATTAAGAGTTGCTTTTGATTCTCAAGATCATCCAAGGATGCAAGAGAAGAGCATACACAACAAATAATCAAACTAAAAGTAAAGAAAATCTTTTTAATCAATGAACCATACAAAATTCTTGATAAATGTTCATTCCCTAAAATAAAAGTGAAGGATAAAGTTTCCAATTTACTAAATGTTATAAAATGAAGACTAAAGTTGCTTTTGATTCTCAAGATAACCCTAAGGTGCAAGAGAAGAGCATACAAAAACTTTATCCCAACTATATAGAAATGGAAAACTTCAAATCAAAGGACCATTGAAAAATACTTTGTAAAAGGTTCATTCCCTTAAGCAAAATGAATAATCAAATTTCTAAGTTTAATCCCAATGTTAAAAAGATAGAGATCAAAGTTGTTTTTGATTCTCAAGATCATCAAAAGGTGTAAGAGAAGAGCATACACACGCTTTGGTCTAAATCGAGTAAGCATGGAAATACAACATTCATCAAAACATTATACATGTTAGAAAATGACCAGTTTTAAACTAACAAAAACTTGTAATTTTTGTAAGTATAAATCCTGAATTTATGTTTTCATTGCATAGTTAACTTCAATACCTTTCCAACGCAAAAAAAATGGAGTCATTTCAAGTTTGGGAGCAAAAGTTATGGCCTTTGGAAGATGGGTTACGCATATGCTCTTATGCTCACGGGTATGCACTTGACATGCACTCAAAAATGTAAAAAAGTCTCTTAATCTGCAAAATGGGTAAATTTTTCCAACCAATAATCAATTTTGACAACAACCCATCACATCAATATATGAATAGAAGACTCAATGCTATCAAACATTAACATACATGTCAAGAATTTAAAATTTTCAAGAAATTGACAAAACTAGCATGTAAAATGATGAAAAAGTAAGCTCTAAAAATAAAAACATGATGAAATCTTGAAATTTTCTCACCAAGATTAAATTTTGACACCAACTCATCACATTAATATGTAAATAGAAGACTCAGCACTATCAAACACTAACCTACATGCTCAAGAGTTTAAAATTTTCAAGAAATTGACAAAACTAGCATGTAGAATGATGAAAAAGTAAGCTCTAAAAATGAAAACATGATGAAATCTTGAAATTTTCTCACCAAGATTAAATTTTGACAGCAAACCACCACATTAATATGTAAATAGAAGACTCAACACTATCAAACACTAACCTACATGCTCAAGAGTTTAAAATTTTCAAGAAATTGACAAAACTAGCATGTAGAATGTTGAAAAATAAGCTTTAAAAATGAAAACATGGAAAATCTTGAAATTTTTCCATCAATTTTATTTTGATAGCACTTCACCTCTTTTATACCTACAAGGAAGACTCAACACATGCAAGCTCAACAAAACAAGTTAAGAAAAATAAGTTAGATCAACATGTATAAAAGAGGGTTAGTAACCAAAAATGAAACTTAACTACAAAAACTTGAAATTAAGTGCAAAGAACAATAGAGTAACTCCCACCGGGCATGCCAAATGTGTGCAAGTGTTGTTTTTAAACTAATGCTAATGTAAATAAAGACTAACACCTAAATAGTCTTAATTAACAAGAATTAAACAACATTATAAACACCATCATGATAAGAATTAATCAAGGGTTAGATGCTAACAATTATCAATACAAAACTATGAAATCAACTTGTTAAGCACCTAAATATCCTCTATTCTCTAACAACATATAAATGAAGGAACCTAGGTAGGTACCATGGCTATAAAAAACAATTGTCCTTAATGTTCCAAGAACCTAGGAATGGGGGCTAATCAAAGTTGGGCTACAAGACCCTTTTGACACCTCCCATATGACCCAAGCACTTTAAGAAAGAGGCTTAACTCTTCAAGATGATGAACTCTCAAGAAAACAAGGTGCAAGCTCTTAGTCTCTTTGCTATATGCTTTGCATTTGCTCTCTAAGGAGTTTAGGTGTAGGTATAAAGGTAGAAGGAGGGCTCCTTATATAGCCCAATGGATAAAGGAAACACTTCATCCCTTTGCATGTGGGATAAAGGTAAAACATGATTAGGAATGGATAAGGTTGCTTTATTAAAGGTAACCTTACTTTAGAAGGGTTTAATTTATGCTTAGCAAGTCATGGGAGTTGGGGGTGTTTTAATTAATCAAAAGTGATTAGCTAATATGTAGATGTAAGCTTATAGAAGATAATTAGATGAATATTAGTATGATTTAGGCTATTAGAAGGGATTAAATCAATTAAATATTGCTTTATTGGTTAAATAGAAGGAAAGATAATTAATTAATAATAATTAATTAGTGTAGATAGAAGGGGTGATTTATTAACGGAAGGTCGTTAATTAGGGTATTTGTTGGATATGAAACTTAATTAATTAGCTTAGTGTAATTAATTAATGATGATATGAGGGAAAATGAGTGCTTTTGATGATATGTCGTCGATTTGCGAGAAAGACGATAATTAACGCAATTTAAGTATTTAAATTGTTTGGGCGTAATTATGGGTGTCTACAAGAATTATTTAAAAGTGAGGGCCCTTATAAATATAATATTTTTTCAATTAACAAATTAAATTACTAAAGTCTGTTTTACATGTTTAAACAATTTATTTACTTTAATTTTTAAATAATTTACTTCCCCAAACTCAAGAATTTAACAAATTAAATTTACTAAAGTGTTTTTTACCTTTAAATTATTTAACTATATAATCTAATTTAAAAGCCATATTCTTATGTAATTATTTAAAAGCGAGACACTTATTCTTATGTAATTATTTAAAAGTGAGGGCCCTTATCTTTCACGGGCACGACATTAATCTAATTAAAAAGCCATATTTTTATGTAATTATTTAAAAGTGGGGGCCCTTATATTTTACCTAGGCACGACATCAGACTCCTCCACTCAATATATATAAATGAAGATGTCTCTCGGCATAATAAAAGAATTGGTTTTTATTTACACAGATTTTTATTTTACAAATAATTATTTACATCGCACGACTCAAACCTCAACTCAATATATATAAATGAAGATACCTCTTGTCATAAAAATACACAAGTATATCCTGGAATTTCAAATAAGGAAATGATGAGCCTTTATTTTGAAAGAGAATGAGTTTGACGTGGCATTAGAACAATGTAACACAGTATAATAGTCAAGCACTTGGGAAGGTCGGGAGGAGGCAGGTGGAGCGTTGAGAGGGGAGAGGGGTTGTTGTTGACGAGGAATGCCATGGCTAGTCCCTCACGTTAGATGGTCATCCGGTGGCACTACACCAACCACATTCCTCCAATAGTATTCTTAAATCATGATAATATTAAAAAGGGGACTCGAGAGAATGGGAACTTGGAAAGCGAGTTAAGATAAATTAGCCTTGTTGGTAGCCTTGTTTATTTAACTCATTCTAGACCATAAATTTGTTTTGTAGTTAATCTTGTATCCATATTTATGCAAGAACCTAAAGAAAGTCATTGGTGGCGGCGAAGAGAATTCTGTGATATGTTTGTGGCACAATACACTATGGCATTCATTATGGTTATAAGTCATCAATCTCATTGGTTGGATTTACAAATTTTGATTGGTGGTGATACAGATGACAGGAAATCAATTGGTGGCTACATTTTCAAACTTGGATCAGGATCTATTACATGGAGTAGCAAAAAGACAACCACCTCATTGTCCTCATGTGAAGCAGAATATAGAGCAAGAAAAGAAGCAGTTTGGATTCGAAATATTTTATCTGAGCTTGGTCTTCCACAATGTTCAGCTACTACTTTGTATTGTGATAATCAAAGTGCCATACAAGTGGCATATAATCCAGTGTTTCATGCTAAAACAAAGCACATTGAGATCGATGTTCACTACATTCGGGATCTTGTACAACAAACTATTGTCAAGCTCCAATATTGTCCAAGTGAAGAACAAATTGTTGATATTTTCACTAAGAGTATGACTGAAGAAATTTTTTTGAAGTTTCGTGAAATGTTCAACATGTTAGAGGTGAACATTAAGAGGGGATAGTGAACATTAAGGGGGGATATTTTGTGTCTTAATATTAACCAGTAATTTTAATTTTGTTGATTAATATTTTAAATTGGTTAACAAAATAATTGGTATGTTTAAAATTTGTACAATTCATTGTTGGTGATTGTTTTGCATGTGGTAAACAAACACATAAACTCATGAATATCAATAATTGCAACACTTTGACATTTTGGTGCTTTGAATTGTATTTACTAGGAATTGGAGAACCTTAAGAAATACAAATGTAAATTATGAAGTTGAAGACAATGCAAAGCGGAATTTGATAGATTCTTCAAATACGAAACGACGAGCCTTTATTTTGAAGAGTGCGAGCAAAGTGGAAATGACAAATATAAAGTAAACGTTGAATATGAGTCAAGCACTTGGGAAGGTCGGGAGGAGGTGGCTTGAGCTTTGAGAGGGGAGAGGGCCCGTTCTTGACGAGGAAGGCCATGCCCAGTCCCCACGTCGATGGTCGTCTAGGTGGCAATGCACGAACCACATTCCTGCAATAGTATGATAATATTAAAAAGGGGAGTGGGAAGAATGGGAACTAGGAAATAATAATAATAATAGTAATAAGTTTTTACAGTCCACAATGCCGCGCGGAAAGGAAAGAAATGATATACCTGGATTGTCGGCTTTGACCTGATGGCAGTCCATCCGTTGAGAGGAACGCCCACGGTGTTGCGTTTGGGGGATCCACGAGATTGAAGGCGCGAGGGTGTTGGAGAGGATCAAAGTTCCCAAACCCCTGTCCCACCACGTAGAAGCTGTAGCCGTGAACGTGCATGGGATGGTTGTCGGCGACGAAGATGTTGGTCCCCTGAAATACCACCTGCACGCTCGAGTTGTATTCCAACACTCTGACTCGTGTTGTGCCGGTTACTGGAGCCCACAGACTTCGCGGTATGTTCTGCCCCGTGTAATCGAACACAAGTGGCGGAGACGAGGGAAAATCGGTGGTAAACACAGCGTTCCCATTAACTCCACCAAAATAATAAGCCTGGAGCATGGCTGTCGTGGCGGGCAGAGCAAAGGAAGCGTTGTTCATACTTGCGCTAATTCTGGTGCCGTTGGGTCCTCCGCAGATGTTCCCCGGAGGACTGCAGGGAAGCAGCCCCAGCCCAACAGTTGAGATTAGGCTCTCGTCTGTGCTCTGCGGAACGTCCACTGGATGCTCCCGGGAAGCCAGGCTTCGTAGTGCTCGGGTAAATTTCGTTACAGTCGCTGTGTCGTTGTAAAACGGAAGCTGTGGAAGGATCGCGCGAGGGCCGAATAATGGATGCAAATGTCTCCCTTTTTCTTTAATGTACTCTAAGATGGCAGTGGTGGTGCTGTTGTCAAAGGTGCCCGCCTGCTGATTTGTGTATGCTCGGGCAGCAATGTAGTAGCTGCCCGCAGGTTGGTCCGCAGTGAGTAGAATATCCGCAGTCTGGCCGGGAGCAATCATCATCACATCCGTTTTGTAAGGCTTGGTGTAGCAAGCGTCCACTGCCACCACTGTGAATTCGTGTTTTGCTATCTTGAAAAACAATTCATTATTGAGCGCAGCATTGACCACCCGCACAAGGTATGTTTGTCCGCTTCCTACATATACGCGAAAGGTCTCTGCAGTGCAACATCCATAATAGTTAAACATTAAAATTATATTTCATTCTCCAGACACAACAAGAAGGAGAGCAAACGAATTATATAAATACCTAAAGCCGAGCAGGGATAGAGGTCTCCGGGCTGCCCATTTACAGTGAAAGCGTCGGATACATTGGGCGCGGCACCCGTGAGATTCGCTTGAGTCACAACAGCGATGGGATCTCTATTCCACCATTCTCCTGTTCAATTCAATTACATGATCAAGATTAAAATAGCAAGGAATGGAGATATAGTAGTCTAGAAGAGGAAGAGGAAACGGTGAGTGACCGACCTAGCATAAGAGGAATCTCTTCATGGGGTTTGGGAAAAGGATATAAGGCGCCTCTTTTAGGATAGATTACTAATGCTCCATACACAGTAGCCCGCAGCCATGATACATGGGCGTGCCACCACAAGGTTCCTTCCTGCTCAACAATGGTGAATCTGTATCTGTAACTTCCACCCGGTTGAATGGGACACTGCGTAACATATGCCGGCCCATCCGCCCACCCTGTCCGCAACTGCCTCACCCCATGCCTAGCGTTCACGCAAATATAACAAACAAGAAATTCTTTAATCTTGTGCCATTAATAGGATCCTAATTTCATGTAGTAAGAGAGGCAGAGAGATATACCAGTGAAGAGTGGCATTGTATTGGGCTCTGTTATATGCCTTCACAACAAGAGTGTCGCCATTGTGAACAAAGAGAGTAGGACCAGGTAACTGCCCGTTGACGGTGATTATGTCATGGGTTTTGCACAGCCGAGTGACCCTCTTGGGTTCAATCTGTGTCATTCACTCAGCATTTTCTTAAATTATAATCATAAAATTCATCTACAATATGGACAATTTCTTTCTTAGACTCAATAAAATATATGCATGTTCCACATTACTTACAACGAAGGTATGGTAGTGTATTTCGGCGTTTGCAAGAAGGGCAACGAGTGAGAAAGAAAGCGAGAGAAGATAAATTAGCCTGGCTGCACCGAACTCCATTGCGGCAGACTGCGTTCGCGATTGGCAAGGAAAAGCGTGTTGTGTTGATGCTGCAAGAACTACTCCTATATATATATTACAACTAGGAAAGGAAAGAAGAATAGTTAAATCTCTGTGGCAGGTCGAACATCACAAATTCCAAATATATTCAAGTGCAACAAACGTACACTACTAGAAGTGGCTCCTTTGTCAACAGTAAAATTAATCATTTTGTAGAAAACATGTGAACCAGCAATATTAAATGAGTAGATTCTATAAAACAAACTCTAGTTTTTCTACAATTTTATAAAAGTCATCTTCAAATTTGTTAAATATCTACATTTTGAAATTTTGTTGTGGAAAAATCAAATCTGCTCATATTTTGAAACATGTTTTGTGTGCTATTTCATAAAAGTCAAATTTAAACATGTGACATATGTTTCATTCTTGAAATTTAATCATAGAAAAAACACAATTTCACCTCATAATATGAAAAACTTTAGACATTTAGTAAAAGAATTATAGGTGGTCCTAGATAACCCAAATATAAAGTCTCATGAATGAATTTTTCCACACCATTTTTAAGGTTTAAACAAAAATTATATATATACTACAAACTTTGATTGTGTATTATTCCCAAAATAGCAAGTATTTGTATTTTGGACTATTCAATACACTACTTAACTTTAGTTGTTCATATTATAAACTATATAATGTATCACGATTTTAAATTTGTGTTATTACAACAATATCAAGCGTTGATGGATGAGGTGTGTTATTATGAGGATATGGTGATGCATGAATGACCAGATTATATATGATATATAGATTATGTGGTCAGGAAGAGAGTGGGTTAGGGATCTGGATAAAGATAAGTTCGGAGACGAGTCGTCACCCACGACTTCTAGGAGCATAAGTAGTGTTGCATAGCTTCCACTAACAAGGGATGATACTAGTAGTTTGGCACCTTGATGAGTGCCATTGTATTATATCATATGTACTTCAGTGATTTTTGTAATGACCGTGGATGGTTACTTTTGATGTATAGATGGATGAAGTATTATTTGGATGTATACATGGATGATTGATGATATACGAGTACCATTTTTGGAGGTATCTGGTTATATACACGATATGGACATTAGCATATATTTTGTTATTTTTGAGATGTGGATGATGTTTTCTTATGACAAAGTGTTTATTTGATGATATAGTTCATTGTGATGTATCTTGATATGGTTATATTTATGTTATGATGTTGATGCCAGTTGATTATGGTGATGGTTTAGATAATGTAGATTGATTAGTTTATGGAGCATGATTATGGATTAGATGATGTTGGTTCGTGATTTAATGATTATGTGTATGGATTAGATGATACGTTAATAGGATATTAGTATGATAATGGTTATATTGTATATGATGAGATGAGGTGATTTCTTGTGATTTTGATTATGTTACTTTATTATGATGTTGATAATGTTTAAGGTTTGATTAATGACCATGATGAGTGTGTAATGTGACAATGAGATAATGTCTAGATGATTTGGTTCATGATGGCTTTGAATGAGAATATTATCTTTATTGTTGTTGGTGTATAGATGTGATGATGTTGATTTTTACATGTTTATATATGTGATGAAAAAATTATGTTATTGTGGTGAATTATAGTGATGGTGATGTAGTTTGATGATGTAATGATTGTTATTAGATGATTGTTGTGATGAGTGTAACATGTGAATGGGATCATATTTTATTCATTTTTATTGTAATGGCATATGATATGTAGATGGTTTATCTTTGATGTGATGTGGTAGACTGCTGGCTTTATGTTAGAGATGGATGGTGGTATTTATAGTATTTATGATTGATGGGTGGAGGTTTTAGTATGGATTATTAATGATGGATGACATAGTGATTATGTGTTAGATGTAAATGATGATTTTGGTTATGGATCTTGATACATGGATGGATGTATAATTTTATCATGTTATTAATGTAATATATGGTATTTACAAAGGAAATGGATGTCAAATGTTTTTGAAATTTGTACAAATATTTATAAGATAACTATGGAATTAAATGTGATAGGATAGTAGAGAGAAGGGAGAGTGGCGATGAATGTAAAAGGGGGATGGAGAGAAATGAAGGCCTTGAGATCTTACAAGGGTTGCATTTCTTGACAGTTGACTATGACTCCTAGAAATCTGTTCCCTGGGAAAAGAGCATGGACAATGCGAGCCGAGGGAGGATCAGGATAGATTTTCCTAATCACTACAGATGTTATGTGCGTAAGAGGGATCAGAAGAAGTCTAGATTTAGATAATGGATAAGGTAGATTAGGATGAAAGTTTTGAATAGGGATATAAGGGATGTAGGGATGAATAGGTAGTTTTCCCCCAATGCGCATGTGTTAGTATCATAGAGTGCTAGTAAACAGATAATCGGAGTTACTATAGTCTTTGGAAACTAGTTTTCACCATGGTACTTTCCCAAGGCGCCACCAAAGTGGTTTTCACTTGTGGAAAATTTATTTTATAGATCGTTAGGGACTCAAGCATAGAAATGACGGAGATGCATGATATTCATGGGCTCAACTAGCTCGTATCCATCTAGAGTAGCAATCTTATAAGCACCTAAGCTAAATTTAGATATAACGCCATAAGGTCCAAGCTAATTTGGTTTTAACTTATCCTTCTTTTCTCGATCAAATTTAGTTTTGTGATGAGTTCCTTTTGAGGACTAGGTCACCGAATTCAAACTCGTAGTCTTTTATGTGCTTTCTATAATGGCAGAGAAGGTGATTTTGATAGGCTTTAAGGTGGTCTAGGGCTTGGAGGCATTTCTCATCGAGAAGCTTGAGCTCTTGAAGGCGATGAACGCGGTAGTCTTCATCATCAATGAGGTGTTGGAGAGAAATGCGTAGGGATGGGATTTCGATCTCGATGGGAAAAATTGCTTGGTGTTAAAGACAAGAGAGTATGGGGTAGCGTCGGTGGAGTGCGGATGAAGGTGAGATAGGCCCACAAGGTAAGATATATTTGTGTATGTTAGTTGTGTCCTCGCTTGATTCACTATTTTGCACGAGGATGTACTTTAGCATTTTATTATATGCTTGATTGGCCATTGCCTTGTGGATAATAGGGGTGGAAAACTTGAGCTTGATATGGAATTTGTCACAAAGTTCATGAACGTCTTTGTTTTTGAAGGATTTACCATTATCCGTGATGAGTGTGGATGGGACATCGTAGTGACAGATGATGTGGTTAAGGATGAATTTGGATATTTGTTTTCCAGTGACATAGGTGAGTGACATGGATTTGACCCACTTAGTGAAGTATTTTGTGGTAGTGATAATGAACTTGTGGCCATCAGATGAAGTGGGATTTAATTTTCCCATGAGATCGAGACCCTAGGTAGAAAAGGGCCATGGGGTAGTGATGGGTTAAGGCTTGGGATGGTGCATGGATGAGGTCAACATGTTTTTGACATGGGACACATTTGCAGACATAGGAGCATGCATATTTTTCCATGTTTGGCCAATAATATCTGGTTTGCAAAGCTTTTGGCTAGGGCCATACCACTGGTGTGGGCACCACAAATTCCTGCATGAACTTCCTAAAGTGTTGATTTGGCCTCTTGGGAATTTAAGCATCGTAGCAGAGTTCTATCAAATCTTCTATGATAAAGGGTATCACCAAGGATAGTGAAGCGGGAGGCTCGTTGGATGAATGATTTACGATGGTTATGAGGGAGATTTGGTGGAAGGGTATGATCATGTAGATAGGTGTAGATGTCGTGGTACCAAGGGGAATTAGGACCAACGATCTCACAAACCATCTCCGACTCAGAGTATCATAAGTTGGGATCGTTAGTTGCTCAACCAAAAATTGTGATTGAGATGCATCAGAGGGCATGTTGAGAAGTGAGGCGATGGTAGCCATAGCATCCACTAATTTATTGCTTGTATGAGGGACTTGTTCAAATTGAATATGCTGGAAATATGCCTTAAAACTTTCGACCATTATTTTATAAGGAATTAATTTATCATCCTTGGTGGCATATTCATCATTAACTTGTTTAATGATTAACTGTGAATCACCAAAGACATTGAGATGCTTGATATTCCATTGAATGGCCATTTTAAACTAGAAATAAGTGCTTCATATTCAGCTATATTGTTGGCACAAAGAAAATCCAGACAAAAAGTCTTTGGGATTAAGTCGCATTGGGGAGTAATAAACAGGATATTAGATCCCGAGCCATGATGTGTGAAGGAGCCATCAAAGTATAATTTCCACGTATCTGACTCTGCAACTATACATATGGATTCATCTAGGAACCAAGTGGTGAGTGGTGTAGAATCAGAGATTGGAGCTTTTGCCAATTGGTCAGCTAGAACTTATCCTTTGATAGCTTTTTGATTAACATATTCAATTTCAAACTCACTTCATGATCCATTTAGCCATCCGTCTGTGAGAGACGATTTAGAAAGTAGATATTTGAGTGGATCAACTTTAGCTATGAGCTTAATGATATTATTGAGCATGTAATGTCGTAGCTTTTGAGAGGAAAAGACTACGAAAGACACACTTTTTCCATAGGAGTGTAGTTGAGCTCATATGCAATTAATGTTTGGCTTAAATAATAGATGGTTTGTTCCTTTCCATGGATATCATGTTGTGCTAGGAGATCTCCCAAGGCATGTTACATAGCTGATATATAAAGGAGAAGAGGCACTCCTGGAGTAGGATGTACTAGAACAAGAGGATGCATTAGATATTCCTTTAGTTTATCAAAATATGTTTGACATTCCTCGTTCTAATGAAATTTTGTTCCCTTTTTAAGCAAATGGTGGAATGGATGGCATTTTCTACTAGCTGTGATATAAATCTTCTAATGGCTTGAATATTTCCCTGTAGGCTTCATAGTTTGATATTTTTAGGTGGAGGAATTTTGACTACAACTTTGACTTTATCTGGATCAATTTCATTTCTGCGCTGGAGATAATAAAGCCTAGGAGCTTGCCAGATGTGATGCCGAAAACACATTTCTTGGGATTAAGATGAAATTTATATTCCCAGAGTCATTCAAAGATTTGGTGAAGGACCATAGGATGTTTCTCGTGAGTTTTGGATTTTCCCAAAATATCGTCAACGTAGTCTTCAACTATATTATGCATAATATCATGAAAAATGACAATCATGGCACATTGGTAGGTGGCTCTGACATTTTTTAGTCCAAAAGGAATGACTCGATAGCAAAATGTACCCCAAGGTGTAGTAAAGTTGTTTTATGTTGGTCTTCTTTGGCAATTTTGATTTGATTATACACGAAGAAATCGTCCATAAGAGACAACATCTTGTGCCTAGATATATAGTCAAAAATCATATCTATTTTGGGAAGCGGAAATCATATTTCAGAAAGCTTTTTAATGTCACGAAGTTAGTTCGATGCGAATACCCCAATTTTTCTTGCCTCTTTGGGATAATATTGGAGATGCATTCAAAATAATTGATGGGTCGGATGCAATCGACATCAAGTTGAGCCTCTATAATTCTTCTTTGACAAGAAATGTGACTTTTGGATGCATTTGCAAAGCTTTTGTTTGACCGGTTTTACATCTTTACACACTACAAGATCATGGACCATAAGAGAAGGATCCAAACCAAACATATTTGTATAGGACCATACGAATATATCTAAAAATTACTTGAGGAGTGCGGTAAAGGTGTCATGTTCTTATATAGACAAAGATACCCCAGTTTGAGAATCTTTGGTTCTTCTTCCATGCCGATGTTAATGTTAATGGTTTTGTTAGTGTGAAATCACAAAGACCCGAAATGAGTTATGGATTTGCTTTTCTAAGGCGGGGTCATTTGGTGTGATTTGTATAACATTGTCTCATTCCCAAGATGTGGGACTTGCAAATGGGAATGATCCTCTAGAGAAGGTTGGTTCCTCTTCCTAAACTACCTGCCATGAGCTACTCCAGTGCAGGAAAACTAAATCTAACCTAATATAACCATTCCAAGGAACCAAGGAGAGAGAAAGAGGGAAAAAATAGAGCCTACTCTAAAGTGGTGATAAACCAAAGAAAGGAAGCGAGATATTTTTTTGAGGAGAAAGAAACAAAAAAAATGGAGATGACGGAGGTCGGGCAGTATGACATGGCCAGATTTGCAAATAATCCATTAAACTCCATGAAACACAACATCCTCCACTTGCAAATGTGAAATACATGCACATAAAAACAAGACTGAAAGGGAGAGGCACGAAGAAATAACAAAACGATACAAAGGGTTGAAGAACACCACAAAACACATTTTTTTATTGCTCTAGAAGGTGCATAGACCATTACATTTCTGGAATAGAGGCATAAATACATTTTCCAGGCATGGGAGAAGGTTCGCTACTCAAAAATGGCATCGAGAAACAAATTTGACAGAGTTTCTCTATGCCCAAAATGTCTCTCCTCCTCAAACGAGAAGTGTTACAATATATATAGAAAGAAAAGAGAGAGAAGAGGGAAAAATCAAATCCTACTCCAACCACCATGAGAAATGCATCGAATCTTACTTTGAAAGTTCAACCATTGAATATCAATGCCTTCTACAAATCCACCCACAATATGTCACTTCTAGTTTCCCAAAGCGGATTGAATTGAATCAGATCTGGTAGTTGAAGAGATTGGATTATGCATTAATGGCCTGGAAGACTTTTCTCTATTTTCACCTACTAGGGCCGTCGGTGGCGAACGGCGCTCGTTTGGGCTTCCCTTTTTTATATGGGACACGTGACAACTAGATTACAACAAAAATGGACTCGCGGGTCCGTAATTTACCTTTTCCCCTTTTGTGAACACAAAACTCAAAAAACCCCGATGACCTACTTTGACCTAGGACACGTGGAGATGTAGGGCTTATTTGAGCCTCCTTTATGGATTCATCTTTGGAGAAGCACCGCTAGGACACGTGGCTCTCTCTGTTGGCTCTTCCATACTTAGTCGATTCTGGATTCTTTCTTGAACGGTTTTGAGCCCGAAGACCTTGAAACTTCACCGCTTCTTTTCCTTCTTGCTCCTAGCTTCTCTGTGCAACATTGCTTCTTCATTTCTGAACCCACCTGTAACCTATTTATCATCCTAGAATGTGATCTCGCGGGTCTAAGTCATTCCCTTCATAATTTCCTTATGTGCAGGAGTTATCTTGACCAAATTTTCTGGGGAAAATTTGGGATAACAATTTGGTGACTCACGGGGACATCTACCTGCTAGATGAAGAGACCAATGGCCTTGGAGCATCCATTGGGCATGGAGTCAAGAATGATGGCCTGACACTGATCCTTCTTATAAAATGGACTCCCTAACTCTCTGCACTTTGCTGACCTCTTCCTGACTCTGAATCCACCCACGCGTCGACACTCTCAATTTTCATAAGAAAATCTTAAAATGGAGTTTCTGAGAGTAGAAAATTGTATTGACCCAAGATTTCACCTGTCCCTGAAATGGACTATTTTGAAATGGCTTAAGTTGCTCTGGATTTGTTCCCTTTTGGAGCTAGCAACTATTATAGACTACTATGAGTCTTCTTGCCATGAATATTGAAGAGCCTGGCCTTATGCACCCTCGAGCAAAATGACAAAAATTATATACAAAGACCAAATCATACATGCCTCAAATGAGACATGCAGAGTGTGCATAAGCACTTCTTCTGCTGAAAGAAAATCTACTCCTACTCCTAAAATAACTAGAGAGAAGAATGCTAAACAAATCCTACAATAGACATGGAGAAGTAGCTTTCCTTTTCTCGAGAGAGGCAGCCATGTAAATGATGAGAGAAACCGACAATAATCCGGTCCTCCACCCAAATCATCAAGGTATCAGCATTAATGGGAAATAACTCCTCAAGCTAACTTGCATTAGACTTCTGGAGGTGTTGATGGTGACCCTTGGTACTTTGATGCTCATCCTCATGCCCTGAAGTAGGCATGATTGGTTTTGGTTTCTCCTTTGGCTCCAATGAAGCCAAGTACTTGATTGGGCATGGTCTGATCCTTTGGATGTGCCCATTTCTCTAAAATTCAACTCCAAAAATGGAGTCTTCTTGTGGACCTTCTTGGGTGGATGGTGTGAGAGAGATGATGACATCCTCTTGCCTTTTCTCTTCCTCCTCCTTTGAAGAACATGGAAGATCAAGATCTTCCAACCTTGGTTCCATAGGGCCATTATGGAATGCAAGTTGTTGCACTTGGATGTTCTCCTTCATGGCAGCAGGTTCGTGTGCTTGGAAGGTTGAAGATGGAGGAAAAAATGATGTTATCTCCTCAGGCTCCTCTTCATTAAAGCAATCTTCCAAGTCTGACAGGTAGTCTGCCTCCTTGTTGTCCTGTTGCATGTGCTCTACCTCCTCCATGGTGCCTTCCTGATCTACAACTTGATCACCATGGCTCCCTTCACTCTCAAACATGAAGTTTGAAAGATCAAACTCTTCTTCAACATCAGATCTTGAAGGGGATGAAGTGGGAGGAAGAACTGAAGGTTCTTCTGTAGCCTGCTCCACACTTGGGGCCTCTGAAACTATATGGTCCTCCTCCTCTGCTACAAATTCAAACTCAACCACCATTGGCTCTTCAACCTTGACCTCCTCTATTGGCTTGACCATCAAGGGGATCTTTGTAAACCCAAATTTAGTAGCCCAACTCATCAGATTGTTTGTTATTTATTTTCTATTGGGCTCCTCTTCTTGTTGTCCTTGACTAGATTCTTGAGTATCTTCCCAACATGGACTTGGGAAAGTAAGAGGAGTGGCAGGTTGGGGTTCAACTAGATTTGCAATTGTTTGTGGTGGGGAGGGAGGTGGAACTTCTTGTTTGTTCAAAGGGGATGACTGTTTGGGAAAGGAAAGGGGAGAAGAAATGAAATGGGGTGGAAGACTAGGGAATGGAGAAATGGAATCAACGTTTGGGGAAGCAACTGGGAAGCTTGGAAATTGGAGCTTGGGTTGAGAGGGTGCTGCTTGAGAAAGAGAAAAAGAAAAGCTATGAGATGTTGGACTTACCCATTGACGAGGTTGTCTTGACTCTAGCTCATAAGCCCCGATCTCCTCAGTCCATTGTGCAAGTTGGGGCAACATTTCAACCATGAAGTCTAGATTCTCCTAAGGGCTATAATGTCTTGGAAAAGGGCCTTCCCATGGACAAGGTGAAGTACAACCAATCTTGAATGCCTTCATTTGTGCTATGGCCCTGGACTGCACCATGCTAGTCTCCATTTTTTGAATTTTTTCCAGCAGAACAACATCTTCTACATAATTATCACCATCATATGTGTTCCCTTGTTCTTGATAAGCTCCATGGCCAAACTGATTTTGACTCTGCTCATATAGGTAAGCATAATGATCCTAGATCTGATTATAATGCTGATTTGGAGGAGTTGGGAAATGCATTGGAGGTGGATTGCATTATTGTAAGTGTGAGTTCCATGAAGGGAATGAAGTCATGATTGCACAACCTCATGGAATGGGAGAAAATGGATGAAAATGAGTGGAAATGGATGGAAAAGGTTTGCAACTCAGAGAATGGGTTTTTTACCAGATGGAGTCACCAGATGTGCTTTGAATGTGCCTCTAAAGGCTGAATCTCACCAAGAACACATCAACTTGATGAAATGAAATGAAGACCTCTTGGTCCCATCGGGCGTGCCAAAATTGTTAGTGCAAAATCACAGCACCCCCAAATGAGTTATGGATCTACTTTTCTAAGGCAAGGTCATTTGGTGTGATTTGCATAACATTGGATCATTCCCCAAGTTGTGGGACTTGCAAATGGGAATGATCCTCTAGAGAAGGATAGTTCCTCTTCCTAAAAATACCCGCCACGAGCTACTCCGCAGTGTAGGAAAAATGAATCTAACCTAATCTAACCATTCCAAGGAACCAAGGAGAGAGAAAGAGGAAAAAATAGAGCCTACACTAAAGCGGTGATACACTAGCAAAGGAAGCGAGATATTCTATTGAGGGAGAAAGAAACAAAAAAATGGAGATGAGGGAGGTTAGACAGAAGTGACACGGCCCAGATCTGCAAATCATCCATTAAACTCCATGAAACACAACATCTGCACCTACAAATGTGAAATACATGCACAGAAAACCAAGACTGAAAGGGAGAGGCACGGAGAAACAACAAAATGATGTAAAGGGTTGAAGAACACCACAAAAACACGTTTTTTTATTGCTCTAGAAGGTGCATAGACCATTACATTTCTAGAATAGAGGCACAAATACATTTTCCAGGCATGGGAGAAGGTTCGCTGCTCAAAAATGGCATCAAGAAACAAATTTGACAGAGTTTCTCTATGCCCAAAATGTCTCTCCTTCTCAAACAAGAAGTGTTACAATATATATAGAAAAAAAAAGAGAGAAGAGGGAAAAATCGAATCCTTCTCCAACCACCATGAGATACGCATCGAATCCTACTTTGAAATTTCAACCACTGAATATCAATGCCTTCTATAAATTCACCCACAATATGTCACTTTTGGTTCCCAGTGGATTGAATTGAATCAGATCTGGTAGTTGAAGAGATTGGATTATGTGTTAATGGCCGGAAGACTTTTATCCATTTTCACCTACCGGGGCCACACGGATGACACTGACGCTCATTTGGGATTCCCTTTTTTATATGGGACACGTGGCAACCATATTAGAGAAAAAAACAGGCTTACGGGTCCGTAATTTACCTTTTCCCCTTTTTGTGAAACATGAAACTCAGAAAACCCCCAATAGCCCACTTTGACCTGGGACACGTGGAGATGCAGGGCTTGTTTGAGCCTCCCTTTATGGATTCATCTTTGGAGAAGCACTGCTTAGGACATGTGGCTCTCTCTTTGGATCTTGTAACATTTGATGTTCTTATGTTCATTAGATGTTAGATGTTTGAATCTTGCATGCAAATATTATCTTTGATCTTATTGTCAACGTTATTAATTTGTTGTTCTAGTTCACAGTGATCAAGCTCTGATTATCTACTTGCTCACGTGTGTTCCCTTTTACACATTCTTGTTTAGCTAACTCAAACTCGTTTTATTTGTGTTAGTTATTCATCTTTCCTCTTCGTGCAATATTAGGCTCTGTTTTTACCTAACTCTTGCATGTTCTTTCAATTCATTCCATTCCACTCCTTTCCTTCATTCCATTCCATCTCCCTCATTCATTTTTCTTTCCATTGATGTTCCAAAACACCCCCCACATACAATTTTGAATGTATAGATGTATATACTGATTTTGGTTTTCAATAAAGGCACCTCACCTTCATTCGAGGAGGGACTTTGTTCCCACACTATTGCATGTCATTTGCATGCGTGCAAATCCATATGCTAACAGCCCCCTATAAATATAATATTTTAGGTTTTTCTATAAATATTTTTAATGTAATTATTTAAAAGAGATATTCTATTATATAATTTATTATATTATAGTATATTATATTATTTATTTAAAAGTGAGGTCCCTATAAATATAATATTTTAGTTTTTCCCTATATAATATTCTTATGTAATTATTTAAAAGTGAGGGCCCTTATAAATATAATATTTTAAATTTTCCACTATATAGTTTTTAAATTAACAAATTAAATTACTAAAGTCTATTTTACATGTTTAAACAATTTATTTACTTTAATTTTTAAATAATTTACTTCCCCACACTCAAGAATTTAACAAATTAAATTACTAAAGTGTTTTTTACCTTTAAATTATTTAACTATATAATCTAATTTAAAAGCCATATTCCTAAGTAATTATTTAAAAGCGAGACCCCTATTCTTATGTAATTATTTATAAGTGAGGGCCTTTATATTTCACATGCATTGACATTAATCTAATTTAAAAGCCATATTCTTATGTAATTATTTAAAAGTGGGGGCCCTTATATTTCACTTAGCACGACATCGACTCCTCCACTCAATATATAAAAATGAAGATGTCTCTCAAAGATAATAAAATAATTGGTTTTTATTTACATAGATTTTTTATTTTACACAAATAATTATTTACACGGGCATGTCATCAGACTCCTTAACTCAATATATATATATAAATCAAGATGCCTCTCGGCATAAAAATACACTTTGTATATCCGGAATTTCAAATAAGAAAATGATGAGCCTTTATTTTGAAAGAGAACAGCTTGACGTGGCATTAGAAAAATGTAATGATAACAACAAGACTTGGGAAGGTTAGGAGGAGGCAGGTGGAGCGTTGAGAGGGGAGAGGGGCCATTGTTGACGAGGAATGCCATGGCCAAATCCCCACGTTAGATGGTCATCTAGGTGGCAGTGCACCAACCACATTCCTCCAATAGTATTCTTAAATCATGATAATATTAAACAGGGGACTCGGGAGAATGGGAACTTGGAAAGCGAGAGAAGATAAATTAGCCTTGTTGGTAGCCTTGTTTATCTAACTCATTCTAGACCAGAAATTTGTTTTGTAGTTAATCTTGTATCCAAATTTATGCGCAGAACCTAAAAAAACCATTGGCTGGTGGCGAAGAGAATTTTGTGATATGTTTGTGGCACAATACACTATGGCATTCATTATGGTTATAAGTCCTCAATCTCATTGGTTGGATTTAAAGATTTTGATTGGGTTGGTGATATAGATGAAAAGAAATCAATTGGTGGCTACATTTTCAAACTTGGATCGGGATCTATTACATGGAGTGGCAAAACAATACAACCACCTCATTGTCCTCATGCGAAGCAAAATAATGAGCAAGAAAAGAAGCAGTTTGGATTCAAAATATTTTATTTGAGCTTGGTCTTCCACAATGTTTAGCTACTACTTTGTATAGTCACATGGGTAGCCTTCTCTATAAATGTGGCTTTGACAATATTCTCTTACGATGCCTCACCAGCTCTGAAATCCCCTACACCATTAAAGAAGTTCATGATGGCATATGTGGAGGCCACTTTAGTGGTCTTGCTATTGCTAAGCATATTCTTCACCTCGGCTATTACTAACTCGACCCTTTACCATGATTGTTGTGATTATGTCAAATGTCGCATGAAAGTTCAACAACATTCCAACCTTCATCATACACCTAGTCATGCCTTACAGGTCACTCGTGACCTTTGGCCCTTCTCTCAATGGGGTTTGGATCTTGTTAGAGAAATCAATCCTCATTCTTCCCAATGCCATCAATGGATTATAACTGCTACCGAATACTACACAAAATGGGTAGAGGCCATACCACTTATCTCCATGAAAGCTAAGAAAATATGTGAGTTTATTAACCATCACTCATATGTCACTTTTTTTGTCCCTCATCACCTCATCATGACAATGGAAAACAATTCAAAAACAAAACACTACAAAACTTTGTGACGCCTTCGACATTCAAATGCCTTAGTTTCTCCTCACCTTGTTACCCACAAACCAACAATGTGCCAAGCCAAATCCACTAACAAAACCCTCAATAAAATTCTCATGAAAGTGGTTGACAATACTAGGAAGGATTGGCATACGCACATTCCTTTTGCTCTATGGGCATACCATACTAGTATTTGCACTACCACTACGGCTACACCCTTTTCACTGGTCTACGGTACAGAGGCTGTTTTGCCTCTTGAAGTCCAGATCCCCTCACTCCACATTTCTCTCCATGACATGCTTATGATGATGAATTTAGTTAGGATCGCTTGACATAACTAGAGTTATTAGATGAACGTCATCTTAACGCTCTGGATCACCTTCAAGTTTATTGACAACGTATCAAACGTGCTTATGAAAAACGTGTTCGTGAATGAACCTTCCAAGTTGATGACCTTGTTTTGAAATAAAATCATGTAACCAAAGCAAGAGAAAAGAAAATGGGGAATTTTTTTCCTAATTAGCTTGGAACCTACATCGTAACTCATACCTATAGATTATGTGCCTATCCTTTGTCCTCACTTGAGGGTAAACCGAACTCGAGCCCATTAACACATTACATCTTCGACCATTCTATTGTTGACTAGTTGTCCTACCTCACCCTTTGTCTCTTTACAAGCTCACCCTTGAGCGCTATCCGTTTCATACACCTCCCTAATGATTAAACAAGAATCATGTGAGTACCCATAACTTGTTATCTACTCTTGAATATGTGCACCACAACACTGTACATAGCATGATTCTCATGGATACTTTTCGTCTATCTTTAGATGAGATCCCATGGTCGCTCCACCTTGCCTTTTGAACAAGAGTCCTATCCTTCACCTTGGTCTTGTCCATGATTTCAAAGACCTCAATGGGACCAAACTCCTTGAGTCAAACTTCTAATAAAATAGACGACTCCCTCAAAAGACATCTTCCTCTCGACCAAATTTCTACTATAAATAGACTGCTCCCTCGAAGGACAGCTATGTGAAGCTTTCAAAAAAAAAATGAGAGAAACCGAAGCTTCCCACATTGATCAACTTCACAAAGACCTCAAGGAGTACCATATTATTTATCCCATATAGACTTCCCACATCGATTAGTCTATCACAAGAAACAAAATTTTTAGTCATGGACTTGCCCATTGTGACCTAGGACCTCTTGCCCAAAAGCCCTGTCACTCAAACATATCAAATTAACTACCTTTTACCCACCTTACCATTTCTACCCTCATTTCCTCAGTTGCCTCAAGGGACATCTTGGAATTTAGACATTTGGTGATCCTATGACTACCTTCATCATAGAACCGTTAATCGTGTGGTGCCTTTTGGGTCTTGTGTTTATCACCTCCTCCAAGGTATGATCTACTCGGTAGGATCCTACTCACCAATCAGGTGGCTCTATGGCCCCCTCTTATCTTTTAAACTGTCTTTGTTTACGTTCGATTACCTTATACAGACTTGGTCCTTGTCGCTTACCTTTGGGGGTAGCCCTCCCCTTTCGCCATAATCACCTTCACCTACATCATTTTACCTATAATATACCCACACCCATTAAACCTAAAACCCACTACATGCCTAAAAACCTACCAACTCATTTTCATCTTTCTTCCCTAGCTTATGGGAGAACTACATCGGTTTGAGGTCCCTTTTCACCGAGACTATGTAGGTAGCACTTCTAGGGCATGGGGCCCTGGAAGGTTAGCTTGACCACTCTTTACCCTAACCATTTTCCCCACCTTTACCTAATTTTCTGTTCCTATCAAACACCTCAACATCTAACCCATATACCACATAACCTTTACCACTTATCTTATTTCACATTTTCATACATAACCAACATTTTTCACATTTTATACCATCTCATGCATTTACATTTCCCTTTGTTACCAAAATACCAAAATAAACATCCATGCCTAAATTGACTTGACTCGATCCATGCCTAAACCGACCTGACTCGATCCATGCCTACACCGACCTGACTCGATCCATGCCTAACACCGACCTGACTCGATCCATGCCTAAACTGACCTGACTCGATCCATGCCTAAACCGACCTGACTCGATCCATGCCTAACACCGACCTAACTCGATCCATGTGTACACCGAGCTGACTCGATCCATGCCTTCACCGAGTGACTCGATCCATGCCTATGACCCGACTCTATCATGCATGGCTCATCTATTTTCCATCCATATCATAAGTAAAGTAAAACTCATACCCATCATAACAACATCGATGAACATCATCTATCTCCTTATATATACATGTGTGTCTCCATACAATGTACACCCGTATCACATAAATGTGTATCTCAATAAACATGTCTATCTCATCCTCGCTATCACTCAAAATTTTTGGCACACAATGCCAATATGCTATAAATAATCATCATCGTCTCACAGGCCGGTATCATGTACACCACTATAATCAATACAAAAATGTCTTCGGCTCCGCAGACTCCAGTATCATGAACAAAATATACATATAATACCTCTTTAGTACGCAGCCGGTCTCATATATAATACATGCAAAAATGACTCGGCATGCAGGCCGGTCCACAACCAAGTCAATCATCTCCCCATCGATGTCGTGAATGCTCCATGTGCTTATGTCTCTAGACCCTCTCGCCGCACCTCGTCTAGGGCCCGTAACCTACCTCACCTCCCGCCGATGGCCCTCACTCGGGGTTGGCCTATGTATACTAGTGGCCTCACCATGACCTTGTCCCCGGGTTCTCCGGCCCCTCGTACTCTCCACACCGTGAGCGGGATCTAGTCCTCTCACTGAGGCCCGTCAGTGCTCGTACTTGGCATAGGAGGGCACATCTAGCCCAAAAGCTAACAAATGATCATGGTAATACCATGCCTCTCCTAGGGAATCTCTGAATCTAGCCATGGGCACTATCTGTGGAGGTGCCATGGGTCCCGCTTACCTATGTAGGTAGGCATGCACAATGGGACCCTATCCTCGAACTCCGCACCGAACCCTATACTCGGTGCTAGAGCTCGAGTCAGCCCCGAATCGTCAGTGTGCATGTAATGGGCATGTAGGGTAGTAATCTATGCCTGTGCTATCACGTCACTGACTCGGCACTGTGAACCTATCCCTATGCTATGGCCAACTAGCCCTCAAATCCTCGAACTGCGCGCCGTAGGGCAACTATCTCGCCCTCCATCTCCACCTACCTCCTCTCCATCTCCCCCGCTCCACTCGTGTAGGTACCTTCCCTACCCGGCCCGAGCCTACACCAACGCTATCTAGGCTTGTAATGTGGCAACTTGTGCCTCTGTACCTATCAACTGCCCCTGCATGATACCAAGCTACGTCACCAATGTAGCCACTTGCCCCGTAGGCGCTCTCTAAACCGTGATAGTGGCTAAGTCTCGGCTTCCCGGCTTCTGTGGTATGGTTCTCACTGCACCACCCACCACTACCTGTACCCATCTGTAACCCTAGCATCATCAATTTACGTATCTACGTGCTACACCTCATGTTCAATCGACACTATAGTCGTGGTGGAGACATAGGTCTCTCCACATCATCTCTTTCGTACCGAGGGAATGACAAAGTGGTACACCCTGGACCAATCCAAACTGACATCTAACCCACTCTACTGGGTATCCGCTCATGCTCTCCCGCTCTCCTCCCCTCTATCCACAGATGTATCTGTAGCCCAGCTAGCTCCATGGCCATATGTCGGTATGAAGGGAAGCTCACATACGGCCTCCAAATGATGTCCACCCCAGACAACCCTCCAATAACCTCCTGTAATGAGCTACATCATGCGTAGCTCTGGAACCTCGGGCCTCCCCCATGGCCGGTACCCATCACCTATACCCCACTCTCAGAACCCTCCATGGGAATGCATCTTCCTGGGGCATCCCCACCATCAAACACAAACAATGTGCTCGTACGCCCAACAATGTAATAGTACAATGCAGCAGATGTTGAACCTCCGTAGTCACTCGTAGGCCCAAATCTCTTTATACACCTGTGTCAGCAATGCAGTGCCCATGCGAATCATGTCCGATGTACCATCATATCATGGAGGACCCCCATTAGTGACCTCAGGAATCTCCCCCTACATTTGGAAGTGCGAAGCAACACACTGCCTCCATGACAAGTACCACTAACCTCATCTCCTCTCGATGAGCTCTATACATCACTTCAGTAGCTCATGCTAGCACTATGGAACATCAGGTCTGCTACACCCTCACCAAAAATAGGTGTCAAGTAACTCCTCAGATGCCTCTAACGAGATAGAATAAACCTGGGCCCCCAATATGGGCAACCGTAGGATCCTATATATGTCCTCCAGGGTGATCATCATCTCACCCGTCAGTAAATGGAAGGTATTGGTCATCGAGTCCCATCTATCGATGAGGGAAACCATAAGACTCACCTCCTGGACTACATGCTGGTAGCGCCTCACCCCTATCAATCCCACCTCTACCACATGCTACCACTCTGCCTACGTCGCGCTTGCCTGTACTCTCAATAACAAGGGTGGCACCCGAGCTCTCATCCGTAGCTCATCTCTCACCTACATCCCACAAAAACAATGTATTTAGTCCACCTTCCCATCCTACCTTATTTTTAACCCATCTACCCAAACCTATCTACCCAATCCCTCAACCACACCTACCCAAACCCATCTACCCTAACCTATCTACCCAATCCCTCAACCACACCTACCCAAACCCATCCGCCTTAACCTATCTACCTACGTTGTTGACCTAATGACCTTACCTAGCCTATTACCGTGACCGTTTATCCTGACCCTACCTTTGGTGTACCAGAACATACCTAAACGTTCCTGCACCTAACCTACATTGTGTTTCCTGACCTTATCCTATACCTTGGATATTGATTCACTTCACCCTTGTTTGGATAAACCTATCAACCTTAGATGATGTAGAGTTTGCCTACTCTTCACTCGGTAGCGTGCTACAGTTTATACGTGTGTGTGCATTTGAATGTTGCTACCTTTGACCCTAACCCATTACCTAGATCACTCGAGTAGACCTTTCACCCTCTTCCCTTACACCCACTTACCTTTTCCTCACATTTACCTTTTATCCAACCACTCACCACTTCAGCCTACTGCCTCGTTAGTTCTTGGTTTGAGGGGGATCACCTTCACCCACACATGGGGTAACCACACCTTATTTTTGTTAGCATCGCTTACCAATACAAGCCACACAACAAAAAGGGGCAAAATGTAGACACTAAAATTAGGTCACACTCCCCCTTTGTCCTTTGACATATAGGCACCCTTCATCACATTCACCTAGCCATGGCCCCCCTTCACCTCACTAGTGTTAATTTAATTAAATTAATTCATTATCCTCACCATATTTATTATTTAAATATTCTAATTTAAATAATATCCACACAAACACTTCACTTAGACACCTCATCAAGCTAACTCACCTTAAGACCTATTCTTAAAGAAGTTACCATAGCTAACTAAAACTTACCCAAACCCTAAAAATCAATGCCTACACCCCCTCTAACCACATTCCCGCATGATCACAGTAATCTCCTAGCCTAATATGTGGAATAACGACATGATATCTAAGGAAATCAGAGGATTTGCCCTAAGTTTGGTAAACCTAGAAAATCTCACCTTTACCGACGTCTGTTACCCCTAACCACCGTCGCTTAAGCCGACCATCGTTGGTTCCCCTTTTAACTCATAAACTACCTTATTCTCAAGGTTGGCAAACATTGGGAGCAAGAAAGCGACGAGAAAGAACGAGATCTCAAGAGATAATGCATCTTCAAAGAGCCAATTCCAGCAAAGAACTTGCATCCAAAAAGGAGATTGAACATCTCTCCGCACACCATCCCAACCACATTCGGATCTACCCAAGCAAAAGAGGAGTGTACATGAAGAACATTTTATCCAGTTGGTGATCACTTGTAGCCTCCAAAACTCATCATCAACACCTCCATCCTTCACACAAACTTTCAGAAATGACATCCAAGTAAGTATAATATCATACTTCCCTGGTTAATTCATTTCATCATTGTTTTACCACCTATTGTCCATCTTGCTCCTTATTGACCATCTCCAATGTGTTGTACCTTCATAGACCCATCAAAACTTCATAAAAATCTACTCTTGTCACCTAATACCTCCTCCTAACCAACTAAAAAGCAGAACTATCCACCCCACAACTTTAAACATAGACCTATCCAACTCGTGTTTTCCTACACAAATTTAAACAGACCTATCCACCCCATTTTACCTCACTCACTCACTCACCGTGACCTACCCAAAACCTTCATCGCACTGTAGAACTCGTAACCAACCATTTGACCTATGGATTCTATTCTAGCTTAACCTCTTAGATTAGATCTATTTCTTATTGTGTTTTAAGTGACACCTAAATCATTTTAAAATAACAATAGGATTTACCTTGTTTTCAACATTAATTTGTTTAAAATAGTGGATTGACAACCATCTAGGAAGTACTATACTTCTCGTATCTAGCTCACACTAGGCACCACCGCCCATATTGTTTAATGCTTTTCGGTGGTCTTGCTTTCATTGTGTGTAGTTCCTCATAGCCAAAAGGAAGCTCTCATGGTCAGTGTGGATTTAGAAGTCATACACACATAACAAACCATCAATCGACATTTGAACAGGTATTCCTCCTATGCCCATTACCCTATCTATTTCATTAACCATTCAAAGGAACAATCTAAGAAAAAGGTGAAACACTCCCAACCAAAGGCAATTTTCTACTCTCCATGGAATAGCAAGAACCAAAGGTAGGTGTTAGAGTCAAGCCCAAAGCATGAGCTACTTTTTTAGGAACTACATTGTCTCGATGCTCTTGAGTCTATAACACAATTACTTAGTTTATGGCCGCTATGAGGAGAGTCACATATAATGGTTCAACTTTCTCATTAGGGGACGTGACGGTAGCCACAAGGCTTGGTTGAGGTGAGGAATAAGGAGTGGGAAAATACCTTTAGAAGTACTTGATGAAGCTTTGGATTTGGAATTGATAAATTTTACCATTTTAGTAAAGACTTTTGGATGGGTTTGGTAAAAATCAGCCCCTAAAATTTGGATTTTGGTCTTTTTGAGTTGATCAATGATATCAAAAGATCAAGAGGTGGATGGGGCATCACCGCTAGAACATGAGAGACTTTTGATTTATCAGCTTTAGGATTTGAAGGAAATTTGTTTTTGGAAATAGAAGTAGTAGAAGGGGAATTAACATTGCTCACCTTTTGTGTGGAGGTGGGAATAAGAGCTCCTCTTCGCAACCACCGGAATAGTTATAAGAAACTTCTTGGATTACTTAGTAGAGTCGCACCACTTTTTCTTTTCTATTCATTTTCTCCGAGTCATGACAACATATGACTCACTACTCATATATGATACTTTTTCATCATATTCATCTTCATCATCCATACCTTCGTTGCCGAGGAAATGAACTTGAGATCCACCAAGCTCTTACAGTTCTTCATCAATCTCTTCTTCTAGTTCTTTGTAGAGTTCATTGCACTCCTCATCATCAGGTTCTTCAACTTCACAAGTTGCATTGACTGGAACCTTGATGGGTGGGCCTTCAATAGCCAATCTAGTATGAGAAGAAGGAAAATGGTTCCTGGGCTGAAAATTCTTCCTTGGAATGTCTTGGTAAGGAGCATGTTGAGCCAATTGTTTCTTGATAGCAATGAGGTCATTTATAAGCTTGTGTACTAACTGATCATAATGGGCTCCAGGGGAGGAGGAAGAAGAAGATGCTTTAGATTTGGAAGGTTCTCTTTTCAACTTACCAGACATGATTAAATCATCCTCAACACTGATAGCCAAATGTTGATCAACATCCAGAGTTGCAAGGTTAACTCTCCTTAGTGCATAGCTCACTTCAGGTAATTGAGCATTGAGGAAGAAACACTTTTGGATTTGATCCACTGGATGAGTGTTCTGTGGAATTTTATGAATGAGCTTGTTGAATTTGGCCACAAATTCTCTCATGGGCTCGAATGGTTCTTTCTTGATATGAGATATTTGAGCTAACAGAGCATGCACATCTTCAGTAGGTTTGAAATATTTCTCAAACTAAGTTTTCATGGTATCCCAATCAGTGATTGAACTAACACAAAGATGATAGAACCTATCAACAACATTATCCCGTAATGTCTCCATAAAAATCCCGAGAGACATCTTCATGTTCAACCCAAAAAAATACCACATGCAATAATGAAGGGCTGCAATGTGTTCATCTAGGTGTACTTTCCCATCACCTCAGAATTTAGGAAAAATTTTCTTGTTACCCCTAGGTAACTCATGCAATGGATGAGGAAGAGCAAGAGGCCAACCTATTGTCCCCAAGGTAAAGGTGTTGCCATCCTTGGAAAAATTGATTTAAGGGGAACTGAAACACTATCAAGTATCAAAACACGAAGATTAGGATCTGAGTTGTTCTTGAGGAATTCTATTCTTGGAATTCCTATCTTTAACAGTGGGTGTGTCTTGTAGAATGAGTTCCTTTGCTCCTTGCTAGAAGAAGAGAGAAGTTTTGTTTCTCCAACAGTTGAAAATGGGAATCCTCAACCCCGAGATCTTTCTTCCCACGTGTATACCATAGAGTCGCTGACCAAAAATGATCTTGAAATTTTTCTTTTAGAAAAGGGATACGTTTGAAATGAAATCCCCAACAGAGTCACCAAAATTGTTGGGTTTTAAAATAGTACTTTAACAAACCACAGTTAGGGGACAACAAGTCCCTCCTCTTTAATGGGAGAGGTTCCCTTATTGAAAGCAAGAAACAAAACTTATATACAAATGTACAACTTTCAAAGTGTGGATTCCTGATACTTTGAAATGTTTTATGCCCAAAGATCATCAATACGAAAGAATGGAAGAATTAAGGAGATGAGAGAGGAAGAAAATAACAATACCTTCAGAAATATAGATGATAGAGTATAACCTTATACGTATTGAAATAAGGAGATGTAGAGTAGAATCATTCACTTTCATAATGTATATAAGTCTACTGAGACAAAAAGTTCCGTAAATCATATAAACAAGAACACAAAGTTTCTTATCATAAAAGATGGATGATTCACAAATTCAAACAAGGAAAGAAGGAATTGTAGAGGAAGAAAGTGATAAAGAAAATAATTTTTTATTGATTATGTTCTAATCTATTACAATTTCAAGAATGCCAAGATCCAACCGTAAACAATGGCATGAAGACATGGAGAAGCCATTAAATAGCTTCCAAGAACAGCTTATTCGCCATAAAAAAATGATGAAACTGATTCAAGAAACCGACATTTGAACTTCTCTAACGCCTCGACTATTTCCATGCTTGGTGGAAAAACTATGCACATTGAATCATATCCGTTCATCCTACCTTTGCAAACTTTGAATTTGAGTTTTCCACGTGGGAGATATTTAAATCGAAGCAGCCCGAGGACGCATTTTGCATTTTATGCCTTTTAGAGAAATGGCACTTCGGAACATTTTAGCCCACCCATCCACTTCTGATATAGTCTTGACATGTGGCTTTACTTGAGTGGCGACAGAATCATGGCTCACTTTTGAAATTTTAACTCTTTTCAATGCGGGCTCAAAAACTCAAATTGCTCCATTGACCCGCCTCCCGCTTTGACTTTCGATGTGGGCTCAACATTTGACTTTATCCCTTGGCATGAGCGGGGCCACGAGTCACTTTATAACTTTAAGATCTTTATGGAAACAAAGCCAAAATTACCAAATCACTCGATGAACCACTTCCCCACTTTGAATTTTAAAGCATCAAAACATAAAAAGGTCCCGCCTTTCTGCTATCGCTTGTTAGATGGCCACGTGTCCCTTTGTGAGACAATTACGTATTTTGGTATTTTTGATTAAGTCCCTCTATTTGGAAAAGGCTTTATGTCCGACTCGAGACACATGGAGGCTTCCCACTCATTTGGAGACTTTTTGGACTCGACCCTTGGAGGTGTGCTATTTGGACATGTCGAGAGATGGCGCACGTTTGGGACATTTTTTTGGACTCCCCACCAAATAAAGCCAAAGGGACACGTGGAGATTTTTGGTGGTCTTTTATACCTAGCTGATTCGGTGGCTGTGTCTACCCCTCCTTGACTCTGACCATGTGGTGAGCTTGCGCATACTTGGGGACCCGCTCTTCATTATTCCTTTGAAGTTGTGCTAAAGAGACACATGAAGACTTCGCCGATTCTCTTATACTTAGTCGATTAAATGGCTAGCTCGTCCCTTTATTTTCAAACCTAGGACACATGGAAAGCCTACACTCATTTGGGGACTGTCCCTTGGGTCCTACCCTTGGAGTTGTGCCATTGAGATGCGTGGAGGCTTCCGCTACCACTTATTTTAGCCAATCAGGATCCTTCGGGCCACGGGGCCAATTTGACACTTTTGCAACAAATAACAAAAGTGATAAGTTTAAAAGATAAACCCGCCACACCACATCTAATCAAATATTTCCATGTACTACCCATGGATGTTGGGGAAAAAATTGACAGGAAGATATGCCCATCATTCATGACTGTGGAAAAATAAAAATGAAAGGAAAAACCCCACCTTTATGCCCGAATTTCAAATTGTTCTCCATGGAATGAAAAAAAAATACAAATAGTCTGAGCTTGACATGATCCACAACCAAAGAGAAGGATTGACAATGACATCTGAATGAAGGAAAATATTTTCAAGAAAAAGCATAGATTACTCCAAGGTACCGACTCAAAATTTTCAAAACTTGACTTCAAAAAGAGGGGAATTTTGAGGGCGACAACAACTGGCTCTTTCTGGGGATGACTTGACAGAGGAACGAGGCAAGATCAAGAACCATAGAAAAATCTAGGAAATCAGACCAGTGCCTTATCCATTGGGCAATAGAGTCAAAGGAAAAACCAATACAAAAGACAACACACACACAATGGGAAACAAACCAAAAAGGAAATACAAAAACAAAACACAACACACAACGAGGAACAAGAAAGGAAACAAGCCAAAACAAGGAAAGACCAAAAACAAAACACTTTGTACACAATATACGTAATGTATACCTAGTCACTTAAGACTTGAACAACTTCAAATACTACACCCGCATCTTAGATCTCGGAAGGGATGAGGTGTTTGAGACCAAAATGGAACCATCCCCAAGTTGTGGGACCTTGTGAGCTTGGGACGGATCTCACCGGAGAAGGCCGGGTCCTCTATCTATTTCTATTGCTTTACTACTCCTAGTGTTGGAAGGGAGAATTAATCTAATAATGCCAAGGGGCCGAGGATAGAAGGATAACGTGAAAGGAAACTACAAGTAAAGGTGATATCACCAGAAAGAGGGATGAACACTATCTGCCTCCGAGTGAGAAAGAAGGGAAATGCGTGAAAGGAGGTTAGGCACGAGTAGAAGCATAGCAAAACACGTATTCACTAGATCATTTTCATGGAACAAAACTAGATATAAACCGTAAGGGACCCGAAATAGACAACCAAAATACAACACAAAATAAAATTCAAGGAGGAATTCAAACACGTTAGGATAGAGAATAGTCACAAAACGATGCTTTAATTACTTCGAAATGCAGAACTATCACAATGATGAAGGAGGCCGATATCCACATGCAAGAGCCAAACATAGATGTGTACAACTCAAAATACGAAAAATATGGAGTCCTTAGCAAAATGCGTAAGGGTCCAAGGTGTTTGAGACCACAATGGAACCATCCCCAAGTTGTGGGACCTTGTGAGCTTGGGATGGATCTCTGGAGAAGGCCGGTTCCTCTATCTATTTCTCTCGCTCTTGCTACTCCTAGTGTTGGAAGGAGAATTAATCTAATAATGCCAAGGACCAGGATAGAAGATAACGTGAAAGGAAACTACAAGAAAAGGTGATATCACCAGAAAAAGAGGGATGAACACTATCATCTGCTCTGAGTGAGAAAGAAGGAAATGCGTGAAAGGAGGCTAGGCACGAGTAGCATAGAAAAACACGTATTCACTAGATCATTTTCATGGAACAAAACTAGATATAAACCGTAAGGGACCGAAATAGCAGACAACCAAAATACAACGCAAAAGAAAATGCAAGTAGGAATTCAAACACCTTAGATGAGAGAATAGTCACAAAATGATGCTTTAATTACTTCGAGAAATGCATAGAACTATCAAAATGATGAAGGAGGCCGATATCCACATGCAAGAGCCAAACATAGATGTGTACAACTCAAAATACAAAAATATGTAGTCCTTAGCAAAACACGTAAGGATCCCAGTGTCCAACCTAATAAATGAACCTTACTCTTACATTTATAGATGAATCCATGGAGGAAGAAGGGAAGAAGGGAAAATCCAAACATTGAAACACAACCACCAACAAGAAGCATTTAATGCTTAAAAATCCTCCTAGAGATCTCGTGGAGAGGAAGGATCATATCAAATCAGTGTGGTGGAGTAATCGAATCTGCTCATTAACGCTCGAAGACATTTTCCCATTTCTCACCTACCAGATCTGCCAAAATTTTAATTTGAACATCTCTCACTATAGTTGATGTCGGGAGCTCTTTTGTGAAGTCCATGCTTGCACCGATATGAGCTTTTAGAAAAAGATATGGTTGTCATAAGATGTCGAGTCGCTTGGTGCATATAAAACACGTGAATGCATGTGGAGTGGTTGAAATGATGGCCAACTGTGTGAATACTTGTCATTTTTGCCACGTGTCAATCATTGATTTATTGCAAGGATTCGAGAACCTTGTTGGAGCACTTTAATCTGGGTGCACGTGACACACTTAAGTGTGTCAAAAGATGATCTAGCACATAAGGGCATGAGGGAAGGGTGCATGGAGAAAATAGAGGAAGGTGCATAGGGGGCGCACATGATGCACATGGGGAAAGTCAGAAGGAAGGCACATAAGGGCATGCAGAGGGAAAATAAAGAAAACTAGTGAGCAGAGAATGCATGGTCAAGGCGCAACTATTACAAAGTAATGGGTGCGGTGCGCGAGTAGGCCAGTGGACTTAGCCGATTGAAGCAAGTGCAAGACACGTGGGAAGGGAAGAAGATGACTAAGAAGAAGGTGAATGCATGGAAGATGGGCACAAGGGAGAGGTGGAAGGAGAGAAAGAAAAGGGGTGCGTAGGGAAACTGTGACCAAGGGAATGTGCCAAGTGATCTTGAGCACGCGAAATATTGCAATGGATAAATTAGAGCTAGAATGTGTATGCAAGTTACCCAAATTGTTAGGAGAGATATTTGGATAACACAAATAATAAAGATTTGTGTGATCCATGTTTGAAGTGCTTGTAGAGGAATAGAGAACCTGCCTCCATCTTTGAGTGAATGGACAATGGACTCATTGTGCTCATGTTTGATACGAAGGAACTCTATGATTCTTGTCCCTAGAAGTTTTTTCATATCAAAACATTCATAAATTCTCGACACAAGTTTCTTAAAGGAATGTATCAAATCCTCTGGTATCCTATAGTACCAATCAAGAGTGATACCTTCTAGTGTCTTAGGGAAAATCTTCGTAACAACTACATCCCACAGAACAACTCTCGAATGTCCGTTGTGTAAGATTTGATGTGTGTGTTAGGATCCCCCTCCCCTTTGAACTTTAGAAGATCAAGAAAGGGTATTAGGATCATGATAGTCCGTATGGATAAGTCTAGAGGCTCCTTAAGATATTAGAATAGGTCCCCATTGCGTATGTTTCAACCATTGAAGATCCTTTTTGGGGAGGTGGAGGTTGCATTGGTTGTTGAAATGGTACAACATATACATTTGTTGGGGCATAAGGCATCCCCTGTGGCTGACCATATGGACTTGGGTAAGTGTACATATCCCCATGTGGTGATTTAGAATACATGTGTATGTAAGGGGTTGACTATTTTTATACGGAGTCAAGGAACAAAGCCGAGAACATTACATTTCCAGATGGTATGGTGTTTGAGAATGCACTTCGACTGGTGCCTATTGTGGATATCCATATATGGCGTGGGGGGCATACCCAAGGTGTATGTCCCAGTAAAGCAAATCTCCAAGGCTTGGAGTTACGGTATAAACTAGAGGAGTCTACGTAGTAGGTATTTTTCCATAGCTCTATGGATAGTGAGAAACTCTTGCTTTCCCAACATATGAATTTTGAGTGTTTTGGGCAAGCTCTAATTCTTTTTTATTTTTCTACTAATTCCGAGATGATATCACTTGTTGATGGGGTGGTGTTTTGTTTTGGTGCTTGTTTTTGAACTTTTGGAGGTTGTTGAGGAGTGTGCTTTATCCTGCTATGAATTGTTCATTGTTCTACCACCCCTCGTTGGCAATGTTTTCCATTGTTGGAGGGGTAGTGTTATTGTTTTGGAGAAAGACATCAACATGTCCTCCAACCCGTAAAATGATCGGGTTTATATTCTAGAAGCATTGTTTTCTTCTGGCATATCATGCTAAGTAATCCTCATCTAGAGGCGGGAGTTGGTCCGACTACATGCTAATGGGTTGTCTGAATAAAACCTGAGGAGATGAACTTACCTCCCAGTGAAAGTCATGTTGTTAGAACTTGACTTCTCAGGAGGATGTGTCTATGTGATTTTTCAAGCTCCTTGATCCGTATGGAGGAACCAACATTGGTTCCTTGAGGAAGAGGATTTTGAGCCTGAGTAGTTGAATGGTTATCTACCCATGTAGAGAGTGAAGGTGATTGTTGTTTTCTACTTGTTTGATAGTTGTACATATCAAAACCCGAGAGGGGTTGACCGTATTCATCATATCCCGACATATTCGGGGGGTATAAGAATACCCACAAAATAATGGGAGAGAGGAAGATGGATGAAGAAAGTGGAAACATTTAGAGACTATCTCTTCACGTCGGGTTCACCAATTTGTACGAAAGAAAATCAACACGTGACCTTCTTTTTGCACTTGACCTCCCAAGGTCGTGCTGAGATAGCCTAGTGTAGAATGGAAATGGATGTGTGTGTGGTAGTGATGAAAAACTAATGAGGAAACCTTATGTATCTAACACACAATATCTAGATCTGTGAGTCTAATGAAAATAAAGTCATCCTAACCTAAAATGGTGTAATGGAATGGTCAGATAGAATAGCTACTCGTGAGGCTCTAATTGATATCGAGCTCACAAGATTCTATCGACTAGTTGTGGAACACACGGAAAGAGACCCACAAATTCCTCTTATAGATTTCTAGACAAGGTCATGAAAATGAGAATGAGAGGTGTAATGGAACCACATGGTCTATGGGAGGTTTTCCGGTCTAGTCCAGAAAGCCTTAGCTTGATCGACTGCTATATTCAACACTAAAAGTTGTGCAAAAATGTCAGGTAGAAGTGGTGATGATCTAAATACCAATACACGTAAACCAAAGTGTCAATGTTTAATTGGTCAGCAGGCTCATTGGGTTGTGGGACCTGGGGATCACAACTGTGAACTCATGGAGGTTGTGGTATTTGTATGGTCATATGCGTAATCAAGCCTTTTTCTAGGAGTAGTCCAATAATCATAGGCTTGATCAACTGTAATGTTTAATGTGTTTAATTGTTTTATCTTCTCATAATACCTAGCAGGTGTGCATAAAACTAACAAGCATAAACCCGTATCAATGTTGGTCAACAACTCAGGCCCATTGGGTTATGGGACCAATGGATCAAAACTAAATGTTTTCTCTTGTTGTGGACCTTTGATGGTCATGTGAAATGAATTGAATTGATCTTGATAAAGAAAACTAACTATCAAAGGAAATTTAAACTATGTTTTTGGTAAATATTTTTGATATTTTCTAGGATTTTAAACAATGCTTCTAATCTAATAAATGAAATTAAATATAAGTAATCAAGCTAGTTGTTGTTAATTACTTGTGCAAGTATGTGAATCTAGACCTAAAAACAATTGAACTAATTTAATCAAAACCCTTTTAACCCTACCTCAGAGGTAGAGAACAAATAATAACTCTAGAAGATCTATTGTTCCCCACCACTTCCCCGATAATGTCAAAGAGCAAGATTTTTAATGATTTTCTCTATTTGTAATTGCTTGATTAATCGAAATGAGCAATTTTTCTACTCTATTTAAAATGAATAACTTAGAATTGATAACTTGAACAAATGAAGCAAGCAAGCAAACAATTCTAACCTGGATAAGCAAGAGCTTTGGAAGATCTCGGTTGTATATGTACTTGTCCCCTTATTTTATCCTTCCTTTTCTCTGTGTGTCCATATGAGTCCAAGGAATTTGAGAATGCAAAGGTAGCAGATGGATAAGGCACTTGAGCAATGACAACTTGAAGGCATTTTTGTTATAATGGAAGTGGAAGAGGGATAACACAAGTGAATAGAGCTTGGCTATATGCAATTTCCAGCAGGATTGTGGCAGCAATACTATCCAAGATACACAAAATTCTCATGCCATTTGCTTGAATACAAGCATTGATTATATAGGAATTGGCTTAGATGTCCCTTCATGCACAAGGCTGCCTTAGAGTGCCAAATCATTGGGTGAAGAGGCATTTCAAACTAATTATATCTATTTAAAAATAGAAGAGGGAAGGAAGACAATGTAAACAAGACCATTTTTAGGCAATTTGGTTCACAAACGCGTCGTATAAGTCACGTTAAGTGAAATCATGTGTTTTAAAACCACGCTTGAAGAGTTCGGAAAAACGCATAGAACCGCCACCCTACACAAGGCGGCGGTTCCGGTAACTACCACATAGGCGGGGCGGGAAGTCCTCGACACTAAAGGCCAAAACATGCACAGAAATGAGCGGGAAGCTGGAAGAAAGCATGGAAAAGTTAAGTACAAGCATCTAGGCTACAAATATATACTGCAAATGAGCTTAGGAACTCGAACACCTTTTGAAAGGACATGAATCATCACTAGGACTTTTGTAACCATTTTTCGACAATGTAGCACATGCAATTTGGGGTGTGTACAATTACCAGGGTGCACTTGTGGTGGAAAAGGTAAGAAGGTTAGAACCTTGTATTTAACCACCGATAGCACTAATACTTGTAATCTTGTGGCTTTAGATGTATATACAAAATTATGGCACTATAGGCTTGGTCATATGAGCCGAAGGGCATGGATATCATAAAGAAGAATTTTCCCAGATATAAAGAAACATGTTTAGAGTTCAAGGAGAACCGCATATATGGGAAACATAAGCGTATAAGGTTTCTTAAGGTTGGACCTATGAAGAAAGAGATTAAGTTAGAGCTGGTACATTCGATGTGTGGAGTTTGAATTAGGTATTATCTCTGGGGATTCAAATTATTATGTTACTTTTATTGATGATGTAAAAAGGAAAGTTTGGGTATATTGTATTAGAAAAAGATCTCGATGTATTTGACAATTTTGTTAAATGGAAAGCCTTGGTAGAGAATGAAACTGGTCTTAAGTTAAAATGTCTCAGGTTAGATAATGGAGGGGAGTATTGCAGTAATGATTTTGATGATTATTGTTCTAAGAATGGAATCCATAGGAAAAATATGGTTCCAGGAACTCCACAATAGAATGGGGTGTCAAAAAGGATGAACATGACAATAATGGAACGAGCTAGGAGCATGAGGTTATATGTAGGACTGCTCTTTCCTTTTAGGTAGAATCAATGAGCATAAGCTGTACTTGATAAATAAAGGATCCTCAAGTTCTTGGATGGAGGCATACCGAGGAGCCTTGGTATGGTAAGTAAGTTGATTAATCATTTCTTAGAGTCTTTGGATGTGAGGTTTTATTCATATTGACAAGGATGATAGGACCAAGCTAGAGGTTAAATAAGAAAAATGCATTTCCATTCATTATGAAGGTGATTAATTTGGATATAAATGTTGGAGTATTAAGGACAAGAAAATCAATCGATCTAGGGATGTGATATTTAATGAGAAAGTTATGTATAAAACAAACAGTTGTAGGAAATCGGTGAAGAATCCATGAAAGAATATTAGTGGTAGAGGATCTTCCGGATGAGAAAGTGGTACATGAATCAATTCAGAAACCTACTCAACAGAACCCAAAACTCCTATATTGAGAAAGTCTTCTAGGGTAAGAAGAGAAGTGGATTTTTTTCTCCTTTTCTTTATTAGTTATTACTCACCGAAAGTAGAGAGCTAGAGATATTTTATGAAGAAATATAGGTAGATTCCAGAGAAAGAAGTGGAAGTAAGCCATGAATGAGGAGCATTAGTCTCTCATGGAGAACCAAACTTGGGATTTGGTGAAGCTACCTAAAGGAAAAAGAGAATTGCGTAACAAGTGGGTGTACAAAGTTAAATATGAAGAAGGTGGAAATAAAAGATACAAGGCCCGGTTGGTGGTCAAGGGTTTTCACGGAAAAAAGGTATAGATTTTGATGAGATTTTTCTCTCCGTAGTAAAAATGACTTTTATTAGAATTATTCTTGGAATAGTGGTAGCAAAATACTTACTAAAGGCTTAGAGAAACACGATGTAAAGGCTACATTTATCCATGGTGATTTAGAGGAGGATCTATATATGTAGTAGCCAGGAGGGCTATGATGTCAAAGATAAAGAGGAGATGGTGTACAAACCGAAGAAGAGCTTGTGTGGCCTCGAAATAAGCTCCACGTCAATGGTATAAGAAATTTGATAGCTTTATGATGGAGCAAGGTTATATTCAATGTCATTTTTACCATTGCATATATATAAATAAATTTTAGGATGGAAGTTATATTATCATGTGTCTATATGTGGATAACCTCTTGGTTCAGTAGAAAAAACTTGTAGGAAATAAAAGTACTTGAGAAGCAACTAAGTGATTCCTTTGATATGAAGGATTTGGGGAAGCCAAACAAATCCTTGGTATGTGGATATCTAGGGATAGAAAGGAACATAAGCTAACTATATCTCAAGAAGATTACATTAATAAGGTCTTGGAGAGGTTCAAAATGTAGGATGTTAAACCGGCTGGGACTCGGTTGGTAGGTCATTTCAAGTTATCAAATGAGTTGTGTCCCAAGACAGAGCAGGAGAAAAATCAAATGTCCAAGGTACCTTACTCATCAACATTGTCGGTTTGATGTATGCCATGGTGTGCACTAGGCCTTATATTTCCCATGTAATGGGAGCAGTGAGTAGATTTATGAGTGATCCAAGTAAAGATCATTGGCAGGAAGTAAAGTGGATCCTTCGGTACTTGAGAGGGATAATAGGGATATTTTGTGCTACAATGGAGATGACATCACTTTGCGTGGTTATGTAGATTCATACATGGCTGGAGATGTAGACAGAGGGATGAACATGACAAAGTTATATTTACATTGTAGTGGGACAATAGTGAGTTTTATTTCATGACTACGAGAAGGTGGTGGCTTTGTCAACCATAGAGGTTGAGTATGTTGCTACCACAGAGGAAAGAAAAGAGATGATTTGGTTATAGAAATTTCTTGAGGAGTTAGGGCATAAGAAGGAGGAAGGAAGTTGCATAGTGATAGTCGAGTGTTATACACCTAGCTAAGAACTCTACTTTCCACTCTAGGATGAAGCATATATAGTTAAGGTACCATTTCATCAGGAAAACTTTAGAGGAAGAGAATTTGAAGCTGGAGAAGATTCATACAAGTCATAATCCTACAGACATGATGAAAAAGGTGGTCACAAGGAGAAACTGAAGCTATGTTAAGATTTGGATGGTCTTCGTGGGATGACAATGAAGGGTTTAGAAGCTTTCTTAGAGGCAACAATAGTCTCAAAGTGCGAGATTTCTATGTTGTGGATCCTATTTTCACATGTGGAAGTGTTGAAGAATGTACAGAAAGTATTATACACTCTCCATATTTTTCTTGCGAGTTTTGGCAGACTGAGCCTCAAACGGGAGTCTGGGGCCTCAAAAATGTGCTCGATATCTCGAGAAACTTTTATTCTCATATGGGTAGTATTTTTGACCCATAGTTTATGGGCGATTTTGGCCCATGGCTTTGATAAACATGGTATTGTTAAATTTCTTAAGCATTTGCCTATTTATGTGCTTTTGTTCATATCAGAGGGTTGATGGTACATTGTAAATGTCTTTGAGTTCAAGTGTGAATTCAGGAGAGTTTGTTGAGCATAGCTCCAAACAGATATGGGTATTGTATTGAGAGAAAGAGGTGGATTGTAATAAAAATATGAGAAAGTGATTCTTAGTGGACGTAGCCCAAATTGGGTGAACCACGTTAAATATTGTCTATGTGTTGTGCTTTTTTATTTTATGTACTTTTATTTAAGATCTCGTAATATTTTATGCATATTAGTTTATACTATTGTGATTCTGTGTGGGATTATTCCACATATTTTATCCCTTATATCCTAACAAGTAGGAACCTCACCAAAAGACCACGAACCTCGAGAACAAAATATATCTTGCATGTCTTAGTAATAGGCTTAAGGGTTGACCTTTACGTTTAGGAGTAGGTTGACGTCTTTCTTGACCGGACTACTTGTACGATTTTGTAAATAATTGATCTGACACTTTGGGTGTGATTCCCAAAGTTTCCAACCATTCATAGGTCCTTCTCAAAATGGGGTCCACCTATCCTTTGTGTTGTTGTACTCTTCAATTGACCAATCTATCCAGTGGAAGTGGTCTGTTTTGCAATATTGTGTCTATTATAGGAAGGTTCCAACACTTATTCATTGTCTTATAAACCTTCGGGAATGATTGATATCCCATAGTGAATTACTTCCTTCAAGGTCAATTACATGAATTCACTTTCCCTTACAAAGCAACATCATCCAGATAGTGGATCCAAATATCCTCCAATTGGGGTATGTGCACACTAGATGACCTTGTTTTGCCAAACTTATCCCAATAATCAAAATTGGTCTACGGATGGAATATCTTTATAGTCACTGCAACATTTCCCCTTCCACATTTTGGCTATATATATATTTGCACATGTATATTTCAATATGGTAATGGTAAATCGATCTCCTTCCTTGTGTCGATTATGCTAGATTTTGTGATAATGAAGTAATTGTCGAACTAACTCCATCAACACCCACTTGTTGGTAGGACATGTTGGCAATTTATACGGAGCACCTGCGAACCTAGCACTTTGATCTAAGTAAATGTTGGAAATTGTAAGTAAATTCCTCGTGACTCCCACACTTCTTGCTAGGCTTCATCTGATATCCTTTGGTTATACAAATTCTTGTCAAAATAATACAAGAGAATAGCGAAGAAAGCATCACTTACTCTCCTAAAGTGTTTAAAACCTTCCACCATGGTAAGTTGTGGGTAGTAATCATATATTTGAGAAATGCTTCTCACTCCTTTTGGAATCAACCCTAGATACTCTCTCCTTCCACCCCCACATAAAAAAGATAAGAAGTCATAAAGAAGTTTCCCGAAGTCAACACATCTCCCAATTGGAAACATATTGAATTACTTATGTGCTCACCCCATCGAATAAAATACTTGTTCTTCTTAATTGTAGCTATATAAAGGAACATCCACTCTTGAAAGTATTTGGCCGAAGGAAGACCCACAACCTTACTCAATAGCATGATTATATCATTGAATTCTTGAATAAAGTCTAAGCGGGGAATTATCTTAGGAAACTGACATTGTACCTTTAGTCTTGGCCAAGTAGCTCTTGGCGATGATCTTCATGCAAACTTCATTTTTCATTCACCTAATGCTCGATTGCAGACTCTAGGGAGATTTTGGCATACTCTTCTACATCAGGGAGCTTTAAGAGATATTCAAAGAAATCATTGTCTAGCTTGATCACAAATTTACCATCATCATATTTTATAGTACAAATATTCGTGTCAAAATGAGATCGTAACTATTACAAACTTGGGACATTGCATGGATGATGGGAAAGAAGCGACAAGAGGATGCCCACTGTCATAGATTTATTGCATCCAAGGCTTCTTATTTGGTGCCTTAACTCTTTTCTAGAACTCAGTCATGTCTACGTGCCCAAAATCAGTGTCTCTAATATTATCCATATCAAAAGATATGCTAGAAGGGGGAGATACCCATAGATAGATATACTTCATTTTATCTTTCTCTTTGGACGAGGAACCAGACATCTACCGTTGGAGGATTTGAAAATCTAGACTTGAACCCGAGTATATGCCTCGGGAAATAACTTGTAAGATCCACCCTAACTTCCAAAAATACAAAGTCCAAGTTTTGAAATTTAGACTTTGAAACCCTGAAAGCATCCTCAAATCTCTCAAACACCGAAGTTCCCCACCTCCAAAACCCAAAGTTGAAAAATTCTGAAATGATCAATCTCTCGAAGTTCAAAGTTCTTTCAACCTCGAAATCTGCAATCTCAAATTTGAAATGAACAATCTCCGAAGTTCAAAGTTCCCAACTCCAAAAACTTAAGAGTATGAATTGGAGATGGTTATCGTGCTCCAAACTATGTGAAAATCCACTTTGAAAGTTTTGAAATAACACTCTAGAAATGTTGTTGTTTCTTAAGCCAAAGAAACTTCCTCTTCCTGTTGGCACACAACTCTGCATTTTTAGACTTTAAAATAATGTAAGAACAATGAGATCCATACTTGGGATTGGAACAAGATGAAGACAAAATAATAAGAAAAAAATGAAACTAGACCTCAAAGGATGAATAAAAATGAAAACTTAAACAAGACTTACCCAAATAGTAAGAAAACACAAAAATAATTACCTCAAAATCACTCTGGGGTTCGTGTTAGTGCAAAATCACAACACCCCCAAATGAGTCGTCAGATCTACTTTTCTAAGGCAGAGTCATTTGGTGTGATTTGCATAACATTGAGTTTTCCCCAAAGTGTGGGACTTTGTAGATGGGAAAAATCTCCAGATTAAAGGTTGGTTCCTATTCCTCTATTTAGGTGCATGCGTGGAAACTTGAGGAGGACTATTCTTAAACCTAATCTAAGTTTTACCAAGGAGACATGGATAAAAGGAATACAAGAAATCAAACTAAGCTATAAGGTGATGCACCGAAGGAATGATGAACATTAGTTTTGTTGATAGACACAAACCAACAAAATGCATATAATAATCAAGCACAAATAACTAGATTTATAATGAAAGACCAGATGAGAGCAAAGGAGACAAGAAATGATCTAAAATCAATCACAAACATGTTTTATTGCTCTACAGATTGATACAATGCATTACAAATGGCCAGAAGGTAGGAAACATATTGTAAATTTAAATGGAAGGTCTGAACTCCATGAATTCCTTTTGTCAGAAGGAAAGGGGAGCCTGCAAAAACAAAAGAATGTCCAACCCCTTACAATGAGTCTCGACCTTGTATTTATAGATTCAACATAGAGGAGAGAAAGAGAGAGAAGCAGGAAAAATAGGTCAAAGCTCAACCACTGCTATTAATGCCTCCTACAAAATATGCCCCAAATTTGTCTTGATTGCATCGATTTCTTATTTGGCACCTCAAGGAGGAGGAAACAGTGGAGCAGATCAAATCCGATCTGGTTGTTGGGAAAAAATAAATCCTACATTAATGGCCCTGAAGACATTTCTCCATTTTTATCCCACCTAACCTCCCCAAACTTAAATTTTTAGATCTTCATGGCATGGATGAGGCCAAGATCTTTCCAATGGTGTCAGATTTGTAATATTTTGAGCCCCGAGTCAAAAGATATGCCCCTTCGAAGTTTGTATCGGGTCCGTACAAAAGGGGGGGAAAACATGTTTGAAAAATGGGTCCTTTTTTAATATGGGACATGTGGAGGTCTGGCGTTTGTTTGAGGGTGGCCTCTATATTTTTCTCTTGGAATGGCATAGGGCTAACATGTGTCTCCTCTACCGCCTCGCTCAATTTCTATATTTTTGGCTAAGTCCTTTATTTGGCGAGGTCATATTTTTGACTGGGGACACGTGGAGGTTTGGTGCTCGTCTGAAACCCTCTCTTTATTTGAACCTTGAGTTAGCACCATTTGGACACTTGGCACTCTCCGCCAGCCTACCACCATGCATTGACTATTCAACCCGACTCTGTCCCTTTTTGAGACTGGACGCGTGGAGGCTCCACGCTTGCTTGAAAGCCCAATCAAGATTTTCCTTTGAAGGAGTGTCAGGTTGACACTTGGAAGCCTCTGCAGGTCTTTGGAATTTTCAATGACCTCTCCCTAACCTTTTTGGACCTTGGGCTAGGTGGTGAATCTGGCGCTTGTTTGAGCCTCCACTTTTGGAGACGCGCGTCGAGCCGACGCATGGTGTCTTCCACAGGCGCTTCTATACTTAGTATTTTTTTAGCCCCTCTTTGTTCATCTTTTGACATCTATTGACCATTTACTACATGGAGGGCTAGTGTGAGTTTGAGTCTCCGCCTTGGGCTCCCATTTCAGATTTGCACCGAGACGACACCTAACACCTTCCTGCCTAGTCAAAGAATTTTCAACAGCCATACAACTTTTTAGGGCTCTAGACGCATGGAAGCTTGGCACTCATTTGAGCTTCCCATTTTAGATTCAACTTTGGAGAAGCACCGTGCTGACATGTGGCTCTCTCCGCTGCCTCCTTCATACTTAGTCAATTTTTGGACTCATTCTAAACTATTTTGAACCCGAAGACTTTAGATCTTCACCATTTCTTCTTTTCCTTGCTCCACGGCTTCTTTGTGACATTGATCCTCCTCCTATGACCCTGCTATTCTATTTCCGAGCCCACCTGTAACCCATTAAATAGATTTAAGACACGAATCTACTCGAAAACTGCTGTTTCTTCTCTTTCTTCTGCACAGGTCATTTAGTCTTTCGTGCAGCCACGCCACTCCATTGTTGAGTCCTTATGCAACATGTTTGCAAGATTTAAATTTTTTTTTCTCTGGTTATTTCTGTGTGGGGTCATGGCTGATCTAATACTTTTCTCAAGGGGGTGAAATATGGATAAAAATTTGGCGAATCATAGGGTATCTACCTGCTAGATGAAAAGACCAATTGCCTTGTCATATCCATTGGGCATGGAGTCAAGAATGACAGTCTGATACTGATCCTACCTCTGATTCATGAGCTCGACTATTTGCACTCTCAATTTTCATAAGAAATCTCGAAATGATGGTTTCTGAGAGTAGAAAATTGCTTTGACCTAGGGCTTCATCTGTCTCTGAATGGGTTGCGCAAGAGCAACAAAACAACACCACAACTATATACAAAATTTGAAATCATACATGCTCCAAGTAGAACATGTAGAGTGTGCAAAGCACTTAGGAGAAAAGCAACCTAAACTACAACAAGACAATGTGCACAAGCACTTAGAGGAATGAGAAACTAAACTAGTATGTACAAGGTGAGAACTTTCCTTCTAGTAGAATAGTGTTTAAGATAGATTCCATTCACTGGAATCTGTAACTCTTCACCATCTAATGTAGACAATCGAAATCATTTCTACTTTTACATTTTCTGACCATGTAAGGGCCACTCCAAATGACATCAAACTTGGAATGCCTCCTGGTTTTGCCTCGATTTGCATCCCATTTCAAAACTAGGTCTCCTTCCTGGAAGGTCCTTGTTCTTGCCTTCTTGTTGAAGCATCTCTTGATTGAGACCTGATCCTTCTCCATTATTTGAAGTGCATGTTCTCTAGTTTCTTCCAACTCCATCAACTCTACATACCTGGCCTCCATTGGTTCAAACTTAGACATCTCCAGATGCTTCATGAGTTCTAATGCTGGCAACTCAAGTGATATAGGCAACACTACCTCTTTCCCATAGACAATTTTGAATGGAGAGCTTCTGTAGACCTCTTGGGTGTTTTCCTATCAGCCCATAAGGCTGATTTGAGTTTCATGTGCCAAGTTCTTTGATTTTCATCCAGAGTTCTTCTGATAATCTTTAGCAAGTTCTTGTTTGTGGACTCTGCTTGGCCATTACCCTGAGGGTAATAATTTGATGAAGTGCTCAAGTAAATATTGTTCCTAATGGCCCATCCGTGGAACATATGAATTCCAATGCATTGTCTAATATAATGGTGGTTGGCACTCCAAATCTGGTCACTATCCCTTCATAGAAATCTAGTATGCTAGACTCATTAGCTTCTTTGAGTGCCACTGCCTCGGTCCACTTGGTGAAATAGTTTGTTGCCATTAGAATCCATTTGTGGCCTTGGCTCGAATTTGGATTGATGACCCGATGAAATCCAATCCCCATTACATGAATGGTTGGTCAATTGAAATTGGGTGTAATGGAAGTGTTGCTAGCCTTTCTTTGCCTTTGAAGAATGCACAATTTTTGCACTTTTTGATCCATGCATAGTAGTCACTAAACACCCTAGGCCAATAATAACCTACCTTCATGATCTTGAGTGCTATCACCCATGGAGAAAAATGGCCTCCAACTCTTTCCACCATGGAACTCTTGTAACATTCTCTCAATCTGATCTGTCCCAATGCATCTTAACAGAATGCCATTGATGTCCCTTTTGAACAAGACGCCATTAATAAGCACGTATGGGATGGTCTGTAGTCTGAAGTGTATCCTTTTTGTTTTACTCATTTCTGGAGGACACATGCATGTTTGAAGGAAGTGCACCATGTTCTGAGTCCAACAAGGAGTGGGTACATCCTCATTTTCTTCCTCTTGACTATCTGCGCAGGACAAAAACAACTTATTTTTCACCACTTGCCTCGTGCCTTGTTGATTCGAGGTCAATTGTTCACACAATCCCTTACCACAGACTTGAATTTTATTGTTTGAAACCAGATGCTTAAACTTCTTTAACCCTCTGATCACTACCAAGACTTGATTTTTGATGAAAGAGTATCTCACTTCATAATCTTCCAGACCTTGGCTGAAGAAAGCAATTGGCTGCTCTGTATCCTCTTTGTTCTATTGTACTAGGATTGCAGAAATTGTGTCACTGCCACCAAAGGCATATAGTATGAAGTCCTTAGAAAAATATGGATTCACGAGAGTTGGGGCTTGTGATATAGCTTCTTTGATGGCCTCAAAACTTTCTCTTCCTTTATCTATCCACCTAAATGCCAAGCTCTTCTTCAACATCAATGTTATTGGCTTGACAAGGGCAAAAAGTTTGGTATAAACTCTGAGACAAAATTGATTTTTCCTAAGAAGCTTTGAAGAGATTTCTTATGGCTTGGCAATGGCAAGGATCTTATTGCTTCAACTCTCTCTGGGTCAATTTCCAAACCTTCCTTTGACACAATATGGCCTAGAAGCCTACCCTCATGGGCCAAGAATATGCATTTTTAGGGTTCAATGATACCCCAAATCTCCTACACCTTTGAAACACCTGTCTTAGGTGAAAAAGGTGGTCTACTACGTATTTTTGGAGAACACAGTAATGTCATCTAGATAGATTAGTACTATTTTTTGATTAGCCCTTTGAATGCCATATCCATTTCCCTTTGGAAAGTGGCTCGACATTAGACAATCCAAATGGCATTTTTCTATAGGCATAGGTGCCCCATTTGGTGGTGAAAGCTATTTTGAACTGATCATCTTCCTTCACCATTATCTGGTTGTACCCTGAGTAGCCATCTAGGAGAGAGAATCTCTCTGATCTAGACACCACTTGCAAGATCTACTCCATTGAGGGGAGTGGGTAGTGATCTTTGAGGGAAGCTCTGTTCAAGTCTTGAAAGTCTACACACAACCTAATCTCTCCATTCTTCTTCCTAACTGGGACCAAGTTTGCAACCCAACTTGAGTGTTTGATTGGAAATATGATACTTTCCTCTATCAGGCTTGGAAAATCTCTTTCTTCATCAAAGGTTTAATGTGTGGGTTGATTGGTCTCTATTTTTACTTGATGGGCTTAACTGGATCTAGTTCAATTATGTGTTGTGCTAGCTTTGGATTGAACCCTCTTAGGTCTTCATAGCTCCAAGAAAATACATCTGGAAACTCTTGGAAAAGTTACATGAATTCATACCTTTCTTGCTTGGTGGCCACTTTGCCAATTTGAAGTGTTTTTCCTTCTCCAACTAGAATTAATTCTGAATCTTCTCCTTTGATATGTATGTTAGCCTTCTCTTTTCGAAACTAATCATTAGGATTGAAGATAGACTCCAATGTCACTAAGCCTTTGGGAAGCTTGTTTGTATGTAGCTGCACTACTTGATCTCCATATTGCTGCTCTAATCTGTTTTGATTCCTAGCTGAGAACTCAACTTCCTCTTGCAAAAATTGATGATCTGCTGATCATTCTCGAACACCTGCCAGCATGTGTTGTTATCTGGAACTACTAGCCTCACAATCACATGGATATGTGGCTATCCTTTGTCCCTCTTGATGCTTTCAACCACATAAAATGTTTCTCTAACTACTACAATCCTATCAACAACTTTGTTCTCTTTCCTGGGTATGGACACAATCTTGAAGGCTTTGAAATCCTCAATAAGATCCCATACCCTATTCTTTTAGCTTTTGAGTAGGTCATTTTGATGATTTTGTCCTTTTACTTGGTTGGCAACTAGTTCACTGTCACCAAACACTTGCAAGTTCTTGATTCCTCGTCTTCTAGCCCAATGCAATCCATGAACCAAAGCCTCATATTCTGTTGTATTGTTTGAATAGGAAAACTGAAATCTGAAGGCTGAATAATATTTCATACCTTGGGGGACACAATCATAGCTCCACCTTTGGCTCCTTGTCTACTCCTTGAGCCATCAAAGAACAATTTCCATACTTCATTGTCATCTTTGTATTCTGGCTTAATGATGTCAGGAAGAGGATGATTCTCCTCATGTAGGTAGTAGACTCCTAGCTCAGATTCTTCCATCTCCTTATAGGGATCAAAAGCATGTCTTTTGACTACCCATTCATTGAGAGTCAGGTCTGGGATATACCCCACCTTGGTATCTGCTTCAGAAGTGTTTAGGAGGTCCTCTTGATCAAAATCCAAACAATTTGCATTGATTAGGCTAGGAACATAAGACTCAATGTGATAATCCGATATGGGCTCGGATATGATTTTGGCCTTTGCTCCATACCTTGTTCTAAAGAGCATATGTGACAGATCAAATGACGAGAGATAGCCTCAAATTTTGGCAAGTGAAGTCCCTGGACAAACACAATGCAAAATGTGGTGGCAAGTCTATGACCGATATGTTCTGCAATACAATCACATTAGGGGTAGCCATGCTTGAGTGAGGCTCAGATCCTTGATGACTCCAATAGTGGTCACTATTGTCCCATCCAATTGTACTACCCCTTTAGAGATGACTTCATACTAGAGACCCAGTTGATCAGCTATTCATTTGGGCATTACGAGAACTACTTACCCCCAAATCAATCATGTAGTTATGTACCAAATTTTCCCCAATGATCATGAAACATAAAATGGAGGAGGCTTTAGATTATTACCTCATTGTTCTCCATGGTTTCTCCTGGTTGAGTTGTATTAGTAAGCACTTTCTCTTGCTGGTTAGGGGTTGATTTGAGCTTGACCATTTGTCCATAGTAGTCTGCAATAGATCCTTCTTCCCTGGAATGGCCAGTGACTCCCATAGTGAAATGTTCACACTTGTTTTCTTCATTTTCTCAATGATATTAAATGAGATATCTTTTGTTGCCCCTTCCCTGGAACATATTTTTCTTGCACATGGGTTGTTACAATCGGTGCTTGAGTGGATTTGGAAGGTGGCTTGGATTGGCTCTGTATATTGGGAGTTGTATTTTGAATGCCAATACCTTGTGGAGCAATGGAGGATTGAGGATTACTTGAGTTTGGTGAATGTCCTTCTCCAATATTTCTCTTCTTGGACTGTGTATTGGTAGCTATACTTTGAGAAGGATCCTAATTCATTCCACATAAGTCTTCAGCTTGCTAATTGACAAGCATAGTTTCACTTGGAGGTCCCTCTTGCTGAGCTCCTTGTTGCTGATTTTATTCTTGGCTAGGTTCTTGTGACACACCAATGGTTTGCACCATCAAATCCTGATTTAGTGCACCATTGAAGCACATCGATTGATTATGTGGCTGATTGCATGGGAAACACCAATCATATTCTTGTGCCATGTTATTCTATGCTAGAACCAATGCCCTTGATGTTGAAGCTATGTTTGGATCATATGACCTAAAAGGTCTAGTAGCTTGAGGTTGTCCTTGGTGTTGAATCTAAGTTACAACTTGGGCTTGTGGTCTATTTTATTGATACGAGGGTCTAGCCTAATACTGAGCTTGAGGCTGATATGGCCTAGAGCTCTGAGCCTATTGTATTTTGATGGTTACTAACTCATTCCCCAGGTTTTAAAGTTGTTTCATAATTTCCTGAACCTCCTTTAAGGTGGTAGATGATGAGGTGGAGGCTTCAGCTGAACTTTGACTCCCAGAATAGGTAATGGAGCTATTATGGGTGTTTGGATGGTATTTGGGTTTCCTACTACGGGGTATAGAGGCATGGATGGCCTAGGAGAAAGTTTTCCAGCCTGAATTAAACAATTCTTAGCTCCTATGGAAAGGCTATAAGATGCATGTAAGGTTGTGCCCCTCATTGACAGAATCATTAAAGTACTATCAGAATTTAAAGGTCTAAGAAAATATAAGAAGGCACCTTCATTAGTGGGCTTTATTGATGCTAGAATCCTGTCCCAGATCCATTGAAATATGAGGTTAAAATCCATCAACTGCTCATTTGGAGCTCTCTTGATTGTTGTCAGTTGCTCCAACAAGGATAAGTTATCTCCTTTTTCTCCAAACTAGTCATGAAGAGCTATGCACAAATGGTCCCAAGTTTGAATAGAGCCTGCTTCTAGGCTCTTGAACCATTGTGAAGCTTTACCTTAGAGTGAAGAAGCTAACAACTTGACTATAATGTCCATCTTAGTGATCTTATGGATTTTACAGACATTTGCAATGTCTTGAATGTAGTCACCGGAGAGAAGTCCGGTTCTCTCCGGTGAAATATGGGATGCTATTTAATGATGCCACCGGGACTAGATTTTGTGCGTTCAGAGCGAGTGGGATACTACTAGTGAAATTGATATAAGGATTTGGATGTGCCATCTCGATCGACTCCGAGCACCCTTCCTAATGGAAGAATGTCCTACTAGGAGGAGGTGTTGAAAAGGATATGTTTGGTGGAGATAGAGACCTCTGGGCTCTTCTTCCTCTTCTCCTTCTATTTGGAGACAAGTGTAGGTGTACAAACTTTCCTTCTCTTGTTCTTGACCTTGTTTGTATCCTTCTCATGAACTTGGGAAACTCGAATGTTGAAACTAGTGGATTCTATCCCTTTTGGAGTCGCCAGATGTGTAGTTCTTAAAAGATTCTTAAAATATAGAATCACTACAAGTGCACATAATTATTACTATAATAAATATGGAGACTTCTTGGTCCCACTAGGCATGCCAAAACTGTTAGTGCAAAATCACAAAGCACCCCCAAATGAGTCATCAGATCTACTTTTCTAAGGCAGAGTCATTTGGTGTGATTTGCATAACATTGATTTTTTCCCCAAAGTGTGGGACTTTGCAAATGGGAAAACTCTCCAGATTAAAGGTTGGTTCTTATTCCTCTGTTTAGGTGCATGTGTGGAAACTTGCAGAGGACCTATTCCTAAACCTAATCTAAGTTTTACCAAGGAGACAGGGATAAAAGGAATACAAGAAATCAAACTAAGCTATAATGTGATGCACCGAAATAATGGTGAACATTGGTTTTGCTAATAGACACAAATGAACAAAATGCATACAATAATCAAGCACATATAACCAAATTTATAATGAAAGACTAGATGAGAGAAAAGGAGACAAGAAATGATCTAAAATCAATCACAAACGTGTTTTATTTCTTTACAGATTGATACAATGCATTACAAACAACCAGAAGGTAGGAAACGTATTGAAAATTTAAATGGAAGGTCTGAACTCCATGAATTCCTTTGCCAGAAGGAAAGGGGAGCCTGTAAAAACAAAATAATGTCCAACCCCTTACAATGAGTCTTGACCCTGTATTTATAGATTCAACATAGAGGAAAGAAAGAGAGAGAGAGAAGTGGGAAAAATAGGTCAAATCTCAACCACTGCTATTAATGCCTCCTACAAAATCTGCCCCCAAATCTATCTTGACTACATCGATTTCTTATTTGGCACCTTGAAGAAGGAGGAAATGACAGAGCAGATCGAATCTGATCTGGTTGTTGGGCAAAAATAAATCCTGCATTAATGTCCCTAAAGATGTTTCTCCATTTTTATCCCACATAACCTCCCCAAACTTAAAGTTTCAAATCTTCATGGCATGGACGAGGCCAAGATCTTTCCAACGGTGTCATATTTGCAATATTTTGAGCCCTAAGTCAAAAGATATGCCCCTTCGAAGTTTGTATCGGTCTGTATAAAAGGGGGAAAACTAGTTTGAAAAATGGGCCCCCTTTTTAATATGGGACACGTGGAGGGCTGGTGCTTGTTTGAGGGCAGCCTCTATATTTTTCTCTTGGAATGGCATGGGGCTAACACGTGGCTTCCTCCATCGAGCCTGCTCAATTTCTATGTTTTTGGCTAAGTCCTTTGTTTGGTGGGTCATATTTTTCGACTGGGACATGCGGTAGTATGACACTCGCCCTGGAAACCCTCAATTTATTCAATCCTTGAGTTAGCACCGTTTAGACACTTGGCACTCTCCACCGGCCTGCCACCATGCATTGACTATTCAACCTAACTCGTCCCCTTTTTTGAGACTGGACACATGGAGGCTCCGTGCTTGCTTGAAATCCCGATCAAGATTTTCCTTTGAAGGAGCGTCGGGTTGACACTCGAAGCCTTTGTAGGTATTTGGAATTTTTAACAACCTCTCCTAACCTTTTCAGACCTTGGGCTACGTGGTGAAGCCCGGCATTTGTTTGAGCCTCCACTTTTAGATATGCATTGAGTGACGCGTGGCGGCTTCCATGACGCTTCTATACTTAGCCTTTTTGAGCCCCGCTCTATCTACCTTTGACCTTTGTTGACCATTTTTACATGGAGGGCTAGCATGATTTTGAGTCTCCACCTTGGGCTCCCATTTTAGATTTGTGCCGAGTCGACACCTGGCACCTTCCTACCTAGTTGAAGACTTTTCAATGGCCATGCAACTTTTGGGGCTCTGGACGCGTGGAAGCTTGGTGCTCATTTGAGATTCCCTTTTTGGATTCAACTTTAGAGAAGCGCTATGCCGACACGTGGCTCTCTCTGCTGCCTCCTTCATACTTAGTTGATTTCTGGACTCATTCTCGAACTTGAAGACTTTGGATCTTCACCATTTCTTATTTTCCTTGCTCCTGGCTTCTTTTTGACACTGCTCCTCCTCCTCTAACCCTGCTATTCTATTTCTCGAGCCCACATGTAACCCGTTAAATATATTTAAGACATGGATCCACTCGATGAGTTGTTTCTTCTCTTTCTTCTTGCACAGGGTCGTTTAGTCTTTCATAGGCCCCACCACTCCATTTTTGAGTCCTTCTATGACCTGTTTGCAATATTTAAACGTGTTTTCTCTGGTTCTTTCTATGTGGGGTTGTGGCTGATCCAATAATTTTCCCGGGGTGAAATATGGATAAATGTGATTCGGTGAAAGGTTGCGTGTAAATGTCGTGGTATCAACATACTTTTGACATTGTAAAAATGATTGCTAAAAAGCCTTGTATTTATATGGAGATCAAATTAAATTTCCCTGAGACGACACATGTTAGGTAGTTGGGAATTAAATGCCTAAGGAGATCGAGACTCACGCATTTTCTCATGTAAACCATATAATCATGCAACCAAACCTTTGAAGTCCTAAACCACGAAGTTCCAAAATTCGGACTTCGGACTTGAGACTTTATCGCTCAATTTTCATGAAAAATGCATCGCATGAGAACCTAAAATCGAAACTCCAAAGTCCCTAATTTTGTACTTCGGACTTCAAAATTTGGGAGGGCATTTTCATGCAAATTTTAACAATAACTTCAATTTCAATTTCTGAAATCGATTGGATTGGATTTGGACTTTGGACTTTTCCCTTCATTTTGCATGTAAAATTCCAATAGAACTCCAAAATCAAACCAGATAGTAAAGTAATTTTTAAGATAATTTTTCAAAATTAATGAATGGGGAAGGCAAAGGATTTTGAAAAAAATTAATGTCCCTCCCAACAAGGGTAACTTACAAAGTTAACATTTTTGGCAATCTCTTGGGATTCTTGCATGTTAAGCACTATTCTAGTAGCCTTCAGCAATCCATTGGGAAAAAGAGTCCTAAACCTTAAACATACTTAGAAAAAAACACGAAATATAAAATAGAGATGAGAAACATAAAAAAAACCACACAAAAACAACCAAAAATGTGCAAAGCACTTGGAGGAAATAAAATTAAACTAAACTTTACAAATTATAACCTTCTCAAAAGAAATATTTGAGATGTATCCCATTCATACAAATGGACAATGATTCTCCATTGAGTCTTGAGAGGCAAAATGAATTTACCTCCTTGTAACTTGTAATGACATATGGCCCACTCCACAGAGTGTCAAAATTTGTGTGCATCCTGGCTTGGCCCTATCAACATCCCATTTGAGAACTAAATATCCTTCTTGAAATTTTTGTTAGATGTCTTCATGTCAAAAGTATTCGTAGTTTGAGCCTTTTGTTGCTCCAAAGTCTTCATTTATTTTTCCCTAACTTCTTCTAACTCCATCAACTCAGAAAATCTTGGTTGTCATAGGATCACTCTCCATAACCTCCAGTTGATGTGCTAACTCCAAAGAAGGAAATTCTAGAGATAATGAGAGTTTTCTTCCCTACCATACACAAGCATGAAAGGGGAATTTCCAATTTCTATTTTAGGCGTCATCATGTCTGCCCATACAAGGCAATCTTGAGCTGTGTGTGCCAATTCCATCTGTTACTTTCCATTGTACACTTGATTATTTGTATGAGGTTTTTATTGTTAGACTCAGCCAAACCATTTCCCCATGGATGGTAGTTGGATGAAGTCTTGAGGTACACCCCATTTTAAATAGCCCACTCACCGAGGTTTAGACCAAGAAAGGCCATGGTGTTATTTGAATTGCTGTGAACGAAACACCAAATCTCATCATGATACTTTCTAAGAAATCGAGAAAAAAATTCTCATTCCCCTCTTTCAATGCTATGGCCTCCATCCGTTGAGTAAAATAGTCTATTACGGTAAGAAACCACTTATGTCCATCACTTTGGATGGAGGATTAATCATCCCAATAAAATCTAACCCCACCTGAACAAAGGGTTGATTTACTTGAATTGGGTGAAGAGAAAGGCTTGATAAATTTTTCTTCCTTGTGAAAAAGGCACACTCCTTACACTTCTTCACCAAGTGATGGACATATTTGAAAAATTCCATCCAATAAGTAGTCGACCCACATAATCTTTGTAGTGATTTTTGTGCAAAAAGTGGCCTCCCAACAAACCATCATGAAATTTCTCTAGTATGTTTTCCACTAGTTATGACACTATACAACCTGGAGGAGAACACCATCTACCAGAACATAAGGAATAGACTATTGAAGATGAAAAATTCACCTTTGAAAACTATCCAAGTCAATGGGATACTCTCTTTGAGAGAAGAGATTTCTTCATCTTCAATAACCATTCAAAGTGGGAACATCCTCTTGATGATTATTATGAAGCACCATATCTTCTTCACCTTTAGATTCCAAATCCATAGCAAGTTATTGACATAATCCTTTCCCTCTGACCAGCTTGGTCACTTTGATGTGTACATCATACTCCATGAATTTAGTAATCCATCCGGCACATTTTTCATTCATGTCTTTATTCAGCAGAAAATCCTTAACTCCCAGATGTGACACCATCAACTGTATTTTATTGTTGGACAACATGTGCCTGAATTTCTTCAATGCTTGAATGATGGTGAAAACCTACTTCTCAATGAATGAATACTTGAGCTCATAATCCTTAAGAGACTAGCTGAAAAAAGCAATGGGTTGCTCCATCAAATCATCATTTTTCTACGTGAGGATCCCTGAAATACTTCCCTGTCCTGTGAAGGCATAGAGAATAAAATATTTTTCATACCTAGGATTCACCAACATGGGATCTGAGAAATAATTGTTTTAATTTCCTCAAATATCTCCTTTCCTTCCTTTGTCCAAGAAAAAGTAATATTCTTCTTCAACATGGTCATCAATGGCTTGGCCAAGGCCATGAGGCGAGGAATAAACCTTGGCATGAAGTTGATAGTTCCTAGAAAAATATGAAGACCTTTCTTGTGTCTCGGAAGAGATAAAGATAAAATTACACGAATCCTTGTTAGGTCAATAGATAGTCCCTCTACTAAAATAATGTGTTCAATAACTTTCCTTCGCACAAGTGAAGATAAAATTCTTAGGATTTAACAAGACCCCAAACTCCTGCATCTCTTGAAAACCTTTTCCAAGTGAACAATATGATCTTCCGCATGTTTGGAATACATAGTTATATCATCAAGATAGACCAAAATCATGTCATTAATCCCTTGAAATCCATGTCCATAGCTTCGTTCAAAATTAGCCCCATTGTTTGATAATCCAAATGGAATTTTATTTTAGGTGTACGTACCCCACTTGGTAGTGAAGGCCATTTTGAATTGATCAGACTCTTTAACCAAAATCTGGTTATAACTTGAATAACCATCAAGTAACAAAAATATTTCAGCTCATGCCATTGTCTGAAGAATCTATTCCATGGATGGAAGAGGATAATGATCCTTTAATGAGGCTCGATTTAAATCCTTGAAGTCCAAACATAACCATATCTCTCCATTCTTCTTCCTAACAGAACTAGATTAGCCACCCAAGAGGAATGTTTGATGGGAAAAATGATACTAGCTTCAATAAGATTTGAAAGCTCCTTCTTCATTAGTGGCTCGATCTTGGGATTCACTAGTCTCGATTTTATGGAACCGGTTTGGAATTAGGATTGAGATCAATGGTATACTATACCAAACCTATATAAAAACCCTAAATATCTTCATAAATCCATGCGAAAATATCATTATATTTCTGAAAAATTTCAACAAAATCTCTCTTTTCTTCTGGTGAACATACTTTCCCAATTTTTCAGAAAATTTTCTTCCGCAACCTGAACCTGTTCAAAATCATCTTCCTTGACCACCATATTGGCACTCTATCTTTTAACTTGATCATTTGAATTAAAAATTGACTCAAAAGTGACCAAACATTTTGGTAACTTATTAGTCTTCAACTGTATAATTTGATCATTGTATGCTTCCTATATCCTGGCTTGATTCTTTAATGCAAACTCCAATTTCTCATGTAGTTAAAGAACAATCTATTTGTCATTATCAAATACCTACCAACTAACTGCATTATCTAGAACCACAGGCCAAAAACCATCTTAATGGGATGTCATTCATCTTTCATGATATCAACAAGCACATCATATTGTGAGCCAACCATAGCAAGCCTATCAGCATCTTGATTTTGATTTCTAGGAACCACGTGGATCCCAAAAGCCTCAAAATATTCAATCAAATCCCACACCTTATTTTTATATGACCTTAAAAGATCATTCTTTGATGCACTTTGGGATCTTACCTGATGTATGACTAGTTCACTATCTCCAAAAAATAGTTAAATCTTTGATTCCCTTCTTTTGAGCCAACTGGATTCCTTGCACAAGTGCTTCATATTCAGCCACATTATTAGTACAACTAAAATGAAGTCAAAAAGATGAGAAATATTTATCACCTTGTGGATAAATCAACATGACACCAGCACCTTCTCCATTCTTACTCCTCAAGCCATCAAAAAATAGCTTCCAAATCCCTTCAAAGTCATTTTGGGTTTTGAGAAGTTACTGAGGTATAACTGCGCCTTCTTCATGAATGCAATATGTGCCCAACCTTATTTCTTCCAAAAACAAAAAACCAACTTCTTCTTTTGCTAATGCACCAATATAGGGATCAAAATGATGTTCCATACTTACCTCATCCAACACAGTATCAAGGACTTCTTCCATAGGAGTAGTTGATTCATGATCAACAACTTCTTCTTCTTGATCACAAATAGTATAGTTTCCATTTATGGGACTAGCAATATAAGGCTCAACATGATTATGACAAATTGGATCTTCCCTTATAGTTACCTTAGTTCCATATCGATTCTTGAGAATCATATGTGACCAATCAGTAGATAAATAACCACCCATTTTGGCGAGTGAAGTCTCGTGATAAGCATATGGTAAAGAAAGGAGGAAGGTCATTGCTGATATGTCTTGTGTGAATGAAAAGCTAGGAAACATGTGAATAACAAGATATAGTCCCTTGATAATCCTAATAGTTTGAACTATTGTACCATCTAAATGAACAACTCCTTTGGAAAATGGTGTGTACTATATACCCAACACATCTGTAATTTTTGTGGCATGAATAAGCTGTTGGCATAAAATCGATCATGTGGTTATGTACCAAATGCTTACCAATGATCAAAGAAATATAGAATGGTGGAGTATTATTATTCTTAGGAGCACCCTTTTCTGGTTAACACAAAATCATAGCAGATTGATGATCCATGTTGTATTTTTCCGCTAGATGTACCAAAACATTTTAGAGCCTCCTGCAATAGATTCCTCTGAGATGGAATTGAAATTGCTTCCCACATAGTAACATTCAAGTTAGTCCTTTTCATTTGTTCAACAATACTAAAGGGAATACCACCTACTTTACCAACATTTCTTTGGGTACTAGATTCATCTCGTGGAAAATGGTTGTTTGGTACTGTAACACCTAAAGAACTTTATTTCCTCACTGTTTGATTAGCTTTGCATTTCGGAAAATTATTTCTTGCATCCTTGTTGGAAACCACTTGTTGATGAGGATGAGAAGTGGATGCTTGATCAGATTTTGGGGATTGGGATTCCATTGCCCTCTTTTTAAAATGAGTGCTTGCTTCTCTTGATAAATAATTTGTATTAAATGCACAAAAATTCTCCTCTTTCAATTCAATAAGGTGGTCTCTTCATATTCCTATGAATTATCAGCTGCTTCTTACATAGATGTATCCTTTGTAGGCTTAGTGACAGTAGATATACTTTGGACCATAAGATCTTGGCTAAGAACTCCATTGGGAAAATATTTTGATTGTGAGGCTGAGAGAAAGGATAACACCATTTATAATCTTGAACTAAGTTGTTTTGGATGGGTACAAGGGCTATAGAAGATCTAGAATAAAATGGATTCCTAACATTCAAAGGCTTAACATTTGTAACTTGGTTTTGAGATTGGTTATTTCCTTGAAAATTTTGATGGTTATATTGGTATTGCTGAATTTGGGATTGGTAAGGACGATCATCTTTGAGAATATTGCCTCTTAAGATCTACTAGTTCATTCCCAAATATTTACAATAGTGATTTAACTTTGAAGAGATCATTTGAAGGAGTAGGTGCAGATTGAGCTAGTTATTTAGAGGTCATCGAGGAGAGGAGAAATGGTTGGTTATTAGGAAGTTTAGGATACAAAGGAATTGAGAGGTCTTGGAGCTATCTTTCCATATTGAATTAAATAGTTCTCTACTCTTATAGTAATGTCATAAGCATTAGGAAACACCATTCCTCTCATTGATTAGATAAAAAAATGTAACATCATTGTTTAAGGATCTTAAATAGTACATAAATGCATTATTCGGAGAGGGTTTTATCAATGTTGGAATCCTATTCCAAGTATTTTGGAATCAAAAATTGAAATCACTCAAATACTCTTGAGGGGCTCTCTTTATAGTGGTGAGATTCTCATGAGTGACAAGTGGTCACTCTTATCTTCAAATTGTTGGCAGATATTTTCTCCCAACTCATCCCAAGTGCATATAGTACCAATTGCTAACCCATGAAACCATTGGAGTGCTTTTCCTTTAAAGGAAGTAGTGAGAAGTCTGACCACAACATTGTCTTTTGTGATATTTTGCACTACACAAATGCTAGCCACATCAAAAGTATGTTCTCTTTACGGAGTAACGTTGGTTTCTCTGTATAGAAACCCAAAATTTTGAGAGAAGTGGTAGGTATAACATCATGTTGGGCCAATTGAAGATGGTTTCTAGCATTAAAAGGAGGAAAAACTTGGTTTCTTATGGCCATAGCAATGAGTGGTTGATTGTCTCTTGGTGGAGGAAACCTTCTTAAGGGGGTGTTGAATTTCCTCTACAAGGTGATATTGAAGTCTGCCTTCTCCTTCTCCTCGAGAGGGCAAAAAGCTTAATATGTCGATAATTTCTTTTCCTTGAAGAAGCTCTTGTCTAAATTCTTTGCATAAGTTAATATACTAGATCTTGAAATCTAGATATATAGTGTCTCCAGGTACCTTGATTTGTGAAAACACTAAGAGGAGTACCAAATCATAGATAGTCCCACCGGTGTGCAAAAAACTGTTGTCACTTGGATTGTGCACCTATTTGTATAGCCGAGTGATCCAATGCAACATGGGAACATCCCCAAGGTGTGGGACCTTATCACGTTGGGATGAACCTCTGGAGAAGGCTGACTTCCTTCCAAAACTTGGTTCACTTGATTTAAGATAAAAATTCAAGGCTACAATACTTGAAATAAAACTAATCTACTTTATTCTTGGCATTCGGAGATATAGATTAACATATAACATATAAAGTGGTGATGCACTAAGAATCATTGGAACAAAAATATCAACTTAGTTTGCACAATTAATATTGAGGAACAATACATGGCATGGACATCTCCTAAAAATATTCACAATCACCGAATCAATGTAACATAAAACTTTAGGAAGCAGAAGGGATTTAAGATTCTCCACATTTGAAATACAAAGATTTATATCATAACCTCACCAATAATTGAAATAAGATAACTGATTTAAAGGAAATTTAATACACCACATACAAGGAATTAAACATTCACAAGTACTTATAAAATTATAGAATTGTAAAATATACTAGATATTCCAAGGCAAAATGGTGTTCTTAATATATATATATATATAAAAGGATTTAAGCTTATTCTCGAGTTATCAAAATAATAGATCCCTTTCACAAAAGATCTAAAATTCCTTAATCCATAATGCATCTACTTATTTGTAACCAAAGGGAGTGAGTGATTATAGCTCCACCCTTCAAATAACTTTTTTAAACATAGAGTGCATTAATAACTAGGAGCAAACTCCCATAAAAATAGCAAAATTAGTTGCATAGGTTGACAAAGTCAACCCTACAACTTCCACTGGTCCTAGAGCTTAGAGACTACTTAAAAATGGCTGCCAAGCCTAGTCAAATTGGCAAAGACCTTTATCTTCTTTTGGTTATTCCTTGCATACACATTCTATCCTTTGGTTATCTAGTAAAGAAGTTGTTATGCGTGCTCAAATCATTTGGCACATTCCCTTAGTCATGAGTTTATCTACTGCTTTCCCCCTTTTCCCTTTGTCCTTCCACTTCTCTCTCGCTGAGCCTTCGCACATGCCCACCTTCTTCCAATTTAGTTTCTTTCCACCCCGCGCACCTAAGTCTTTGACCCTTCATGCGCCGCACCCATTACTTTGTAATAGTTGTGCCTTAACCATATGTTCTCTCTCACGGTTTGATTCCCTTTCCCCGCGCACATCACGCGTGCTCCCTCTGCCTTCCTCTATTTTCTCCCCATGCCCTTCTATGCCAGATCATCTTGTGACATGCTTAAGCATGTGTAAACGCATACAACTTGTGTTAGCATGCACCAACAGGGCACAAATCCTTGCAAAAAGTGAATGATTGACACGTGGTAGAAATGACAAAAAAGTTGTACATTTGGCCATCATTCTAGCAAATCAGCATGCATGCCACATGTTTCACGTACACAAAACTCGACACCTTCGACAGCCATATCATCAGCTATAGAGCTCAGATCGGCGCGTGCCTGGACTTGTCAGAAAGTTCTTGACATCAACTATAGTGCCTAGAAATTCAAATTTCAAATCCTGGTGGATTTGGTAGGTGAGAATTTGGAAAACATCTCTCTAAACATTGATGAGTAGATATCTGATTGCTCCAACCACCCGATTTAGCATGATCCTCTCTCCTTTACATGCAAAAATAGGCATGGGGAAGCGTATCACATATTTCAAGTGGATTTGTAGACATTGAATGCTTCTTGTTGGTGGTTGTGTTTCAAATTTGGGTTTTCCCTCCTTTATCCTTCTTTCCTCCATGGATTCATCTATAAATGTAAGAGCAAGGCTCATTTGTTATGTTGGATACTCTAGATCCTTATGCGTGTTGCTAAGGACTCCATATTTTCTGTATTTTGAGTTGCTAGACCTCCATGTTTGGCTCTTGCATGTGGATATCGGCCTCTTTAGCATTGTAACAATTCTATGCATTTTGGAAGTAATAGAAGCATCATTTTGTGACTATTCTCTATCCTAGCATGTTTTTGTTACTTCTTCTTGCCTTTTCTCTCACATTGTGTATTGTTGTGCTACTTCAGATCCCTTGCAGTTCCATATTTGGTTGTGTTCCATAAGGCTGATTTGGTGAATGCGTGTCTTGTTGTGCTACTCATGCCTAGCCTCCTCTCACATATTCCCTGTCATTCTTGCTCAGAACAGATAGTATTCATCCCTCTTTTCTAGTGTTATCACCTTTTAGTGTAGTTTACTTTATGTTATCCTTCTTTCCTAGTCCCTTGGCATTCATAGCTTAGTTTCCCCTTTCAGCACTAGGAGTAGTAGTAGCAGTAGAAATAGATAGAGGAACCGCCTTCTCTGGAGATCCATCCCAAGCTCGCAAGGTCCCACAACTTGGGGATGGTTCCATTGTGGTCTCAGACACCTTGGCCCTTTCGAGATCAGAGATGGGTGCATGTTTGAGCAACCAACAGTTTCTGGCATGCCCGGTGGGACCAACATTGAAAGCTTAAATTTCATATCTCTAAGTTTTGGTGTGTGGACTTAGTGTTTTCAGCCTTGAAGAGGTTCCTTTTCAAACACATCTGGTGACTCCCAATATTTTACAATCTCTGTTTCAAGCAGTCCTGAGTGCCTTTCATGAGAAGAGTGCACACAAGAAGAAGTGCAGCAACTGAAGATTCTTTTGAGTACCTCTAGCTATCCGAGAAAATTTCACTCTAGAAGGCCCATGCATGCATCTCTATCTCCAGTGTGCCACACCCATTCAACTCCTCCAAAAGATAACCTATGTGCCCTATAATGGCACATCAGCCACCTCCTCCTCAAGAAGTTTTGCAAACTTTGATGGAGGGAGTCCCTTACTCTTGGCCATACAACATGATATGCCTAATGGCGTGCTCAAAAGTATTCCTTACTTTACTGGTGAGAATCAAGTCACCCCTCAGGAGCACATCCAGGATGTAGCGAATGTGTGTTCATTCTATCTAATCACACATAATGATGTAGCAGTCAAGCTACTTGTAGCCTCTTTCAAAGGTAAAGCACTTTAGTGGTACCGAGGCTTGAGGCTTGGATCTATCACTAGTTGGGATGAGTTGGGAACAACTCTATGCAATTACTTTGAAGACAAGTCAGATCACCTATCTTTGGTGGAGAAACTAACAACAACAAGGAGAGTGCCCAATGAGTAGATGACTGATTTCAACATCAAGTTTTAGAAGACTTGGGATAGAATTCCTCTTGTGGTGAGACCTACAACCCAACATGCTTTCCTTTATTATCTGAAGGTGCTCAATAGTGATATCTCAGTTATGATCCAATCCATGGGAGGTAGGACTCTACCAGCTACTTATAACATTGAGTAAGGGTAGAAAATAGTCTCATATAGGTGGGAAAGTTGGCTCCTAGACCACCCATGCCTGTGTTCCCAGAGATGTCACAAGTGCCCCAGCCTTCTGTGGCCCCCATTCCTACTTCTGAGAAAAGTGCGCAACTGGTTGCCTCAACATCCTACTCTCTAGCACAACACAAGGAAGATGAAGAATTGAAGGCCTTGATCAGAAATTTGTCAAACAAGGTCATATCACTAGAAAAGTAGCAAGTGCAAGCATATAGAGGCATTTCCACTCCAGTGCATGGCCAAGGGAATCAGCCTTGGTGGAATCAATATGGAAATCAAAGATACATGCCCAACCAGTAGAATGATAGGTGGTAGCCTAATGCACATCTACCTTTGCAAGTTGTCCCTCCCATGCCCTTCTCTCTTCAGTGCCTAGCATGAGTTGTGAGCACTTGTCCCTATTCAGAACAACTTGGCACAAGTAGAGTGGTGCTTCCCTTGCAAGATGCCTCATAGTCAGTACCATTGTGCTAATGTTGTGTGTGCCCAAGCCTTCATGATCTAGAATGCTTCATCTGTGAGCCTTCAACAAGCACCCATGAAGCAAGATAACCCTGAAGATCCAGAAGCTCCTCTGGAGACCAATATGATGTTCTTTTGGCATAGAGGACTTTTGCGCAATCAACCAAGCTATAGAAGATACAAATAGACCACACGCGTAGTTGTGGACAACACAAGGTATAAGAAAAGAATGTTGGAGAGTGCGGCGTGTAGTCACATCCCAACAATACGAGGAAGATCTTCAAGAAAAAAAGAATTAGACAAGACCTCTTTGCAAAAATATTCAACCCCCATGCAAGAGGTCCCACGTAAAGCTCCTTCTGAAGTAGTGCACGCGCCCATCCTTTGGTGGGCCAAGCTTTCTGCTCCAGCTAAAAATTAGGCTTCCATGCCTGAATAGTCAAAAGGGATGTTGTTCCCCAAATGCACAAGGTAGGAGGGCTTCCATTCAACATTGTTGATCAGATGAAGAAAACAAACATAAATGTCACAATGTGGGATGCCCTGACCATTCCATCTCAGTGGGACTTCTTTGCATGAAGCTCTGGCACAACTTCCGCGTGTTTGACTTGAGTTATGCAAAAGCCACACGCTTCTATCAAAATCTACCAAGAGAGAGGAGAAAAAGTAAGCAAGATTGCTAAGACCCCACCCTTCTATATGTCCTTGATTATAGGAAAACACCTAGTGCATAACTACTTGATTGACTAGGCGCTAGTACTTTATGTTATGCCTAAGAAGATAGTTGATGTCTTAGGTCTGAAATATAGCCCTTTGTCTAAAGGAGTCCTACAACTTGATGGCTCAATTGTGACCACCTTAGGAGTCATCAAGGATCTTGAGTTAACCCTCCATGCATGTCCTAGCCTGATAATTACTCAAGATGTGTCAATTATTGACCTACCTCCTTTGTTTTCCCTATGTCTATCAAGGGAATTTACTACTAAAGTGGGTGGTTACTTGTCATCTGATTGGTATCATATGTTGCTCAAGACAAGGTATGGTACCGGTTTACCATACAAGTTGAGCCTATATTTTCTTATCATGTAGAGCCATATGTTCCATCCCCTCTCCAAGCCAATTATCTTATCCAAGAAGAACAAGTTTCAGTTCTGAAGAGTAGTCTCTTCCACCCTCTTTCCTAGACCTAGTACTTGATGAATGGGTGGAGAGGCATCACAAATTTGATCCCTATGCTGAAGAACTAGAAGCCTATGAAACTGGGCTTGGTACTTATTGCATTCTAGAAGAAGACGCTACGCTTCCATGCATGCTCATAGAGACAAGGTTCAAACTGGTCTATGGAAGTTATACTTTGATGGATCTAGAAGTAGAAATGATGTAGAGAGGAGTGGTTCTCATTTCCCCTAAGGATGAGAAGTTATTCTTTTGTGCACAAGCTGTAGTTTGCATGTTCTAACAATGTGGCGAGAATATGAAGCATTGGTGCATGGCTTGCTTATTGTTGAAAAGAAGAAAATTAAAGTGTTGCAGATCTTTGGGGACATAGAATTGGTTATCCACTAGGTCACCAACAAATTCTAGACAAAGAATAAGCTTCTTAAAGCTTACAAACATAGAGTTTGGGATCTACTTGAGAGCTTTGATGCTCTTAATCTGTAGGTAGTCCCACGGAAAATGAACAAGGAAGCCTGACCAAATGGCCACGCTTGGTTCACAATTTTCTCTGCTTGTGGACTTTTTCAAAGGAACACTCAACACATTAAGATGGTAATCAGACCATCCATTCTAGATAATAACACCAACTGGCAAGTGTTCGACAGTGATGATGCAAGATCATCAGTTTATCCAGAATGAAGCTGAATTTTCATCAAGTATGCAAGCTGACTTGCATGATAGCTATGGTGACCAAGTAATACAACTAAAGACAAATAAGTTTCCTAAAGGGCTGGTCACCTTAGAGAAAATGTTCAGCCTTGATGATGAGTTCAAGGGTGAAGAAAGATATATGCACACCACACAAGAGGATTTCTCTCCCATTACTATTGCACATGGAAAAGAGTTGTTGCTTAGTAGGACTTGCACGCATGAAGAAAAATAGGCCTTCATCTCTCTCATCAAAATATACAGTGACATTTTCTCATGGGAGTATGAAGACCTCAAGGGTTTTGATCCAAGTGTTGCTCAACACTCCATTGACCTTGATCCTGGCATAAAGCCCATCCAGAAACAATAAGTCAATCCAAGGATAGAGCCCCTCATGAGAAAGGAGTTATCCAAACTCATTGAGGAAAAAAATTATTTTCCTATCAAATACTCTACTGGGTTCACAAATCTAGTTCCAGTATGCAAGAAGAATGGTGAAATCAGACTTTGTGTTGATTTCAAAGATTTGAATAAGGCATCTCTAAAGGATCACTATCCTTTTCCTTAATGGAGTAGATTTTGTAGACTGTAGTTGGTGCGTAAAAGTTCTCCATGCTAGATGGGTACTGGGTTTCAACCAGATCTTGGTCAAGGAAGAGGATCAATTCAAAAAATGGCATTTACAACCAAGTGGGGAACATATGCATATCAGAAAATTCCCTTTGGTTTGTCAAATGCGGGCACAACGTTTCAGCGTGCCATGGATATTTCCTTCAAAGGTTACATCAATGAGTTCATCTTGGTTTACCTTGATGATATAACTATCTTCTCAAAGTAGAGTGTGGATCACATGGCACACTGGAAAAGGTCTTTGAGAGATGTAGGAATTTGGGGTTTCTCTTAATCCCAAGAAGTGCAATTTTGTAGTAGCTCAGGGCAAGCTTTTGGGCCATGTGGTTTCAAAGGATGGCATCACGATTGACCCTGAGTGCGTTTCAGCCATCCTAGCCCTTTCCTTACCGGTGCAGAAAAAATCCTTACAGTCCTTCCTTGGCAAGATTAACTTGTTAGGTGCTTTATCCCTAACTTTGCAGGACTAGTTCGGCCCATCACCCTTATGCTCAAGAAGGACATAGCTTTCAAATGGACAACAAAAGGAAGAGAAAGATTTGATAAGATCAAGAAAGAAATTTCTTGTGCACCAACACTCCTCAATCCAGATTACTCAAAGGATTTCATCCTTTATGCCTATGGTGTTGATGCAAGCATTTTTGTTGTCCTGACATAGGAAAATGAGCAAGGACTGGAAGCTAGTGGCATTCTTTAGCCAAACATTGAAGGATTATGAATTGAAATATAGTCACATGAAAAAGTAGGTCTTCACCATCATGCATGCTCAAGAAATTCAAGAGCATGCTTGCCACAAATCATATCAAGGTGTTAGTTTCTCACTCATATGTCAGAGACTTCATCATGGGAGTAGAAATAGTGAGAAGAGAGCACGATGGGTGACCAAAATCATGGAATATGATGTGGCTATTAAGGCCACAAAGCTGGTAAGAGGCAGCACACTCTGTAGGAAGATTGTTGAGGATGCGCAGAATGAACCTGAGGCTTCATTATTTCTGGATGAAGCCCTCCCGTGCATAGAACATGAGTAGAATATAGACCCTAACATGCATGTGATTGGATGAAGGACATGATCTCATTCCTTTCTGAGGGTGCTACCCTCCCGGTTTGAAAAAAAAAGAGAAGACATCTGAGGTTGTAATCTATTCCTTATGTCTTGATTGATGGACTTCTCTTTAAAAGAAATCTAGATGGCATGTTGTTAAGATGTATCAATGCATGCAAACTAAAAAAGTGTTAGCAGAATTTCATGATGGATTCTCTGGTGGACACTTCTCTACCAAAACTACAACAATGAAAATCATAATGGTAGGTATCTTTTGGCCTACCTATTTTTGCATAGATGCATATAGGTGGGTCACAAAATGCAAGGAATGTGCTTTCTTTGTAGGAAAGAAAAGATTGGTAGTGCTTCCCCTCCGACCAATCCAAGTGGATCAGCCTTTTGTGCAATGGGGTCTTGACTTCATAGGCATGATCAATCCACCTTCAAGCACTGGACATAAATGGGTGCTTGATAGCTACAGATTACTTCACAGATGGATAGAGGTTGTCGTGCTCAAGGAATCAATTGAGGTAGTCATCCTTGACTTCCTCGAAGGTTTAGTCACAAGGTTTGGCATTCCTCAAACCATTATCTCTGATAATGCGAAGGCCTTCCTTGGTGCTAAAATCATTGATTGGGCTCTAAGTTTGGGCATTTACTTGAAAACTTCTTCCAACTATTACCCTCAGGGAAATGGTCTGGTAGAGTCAACAAACAAGAACCTGATCAGAATCATGAAGCACACAATGAATACTACCAAAGAAAAGTGGCATACAAAGGTCTTGTGCATGCTCTAGGTAGATAGAATCACATAGTAAAAAAGGTAATAGGAACTTCACCTTACAAGCTTGTCTATGGAAAGGAGGCTACCCTTCCTTTGACACTAGAGCTAAATTCATTAGCACTTGCCCAAAAGCTGGAATTTGAGGGTGGATTAGAGAGAAATCAGGATGGCAGAGTTGGTTCATCTTGAAGAACTCAGAAACTCTACCATGATCAAGCTAGAACAACATCACAGGACAACAAAGAAATGGTTTGATAGAAAGGCTAGGCCTCAAGCTTTCCAAGTTGGAGACCTGGTTCTAAAATGGGATGTTGACAGAGCTAAACAGGGCACCATTCAAAGTTTGATGCACTTTGGAGTGGCCCATACATCATCAAGTCTATAAAGAAGCTAACTCTTTTGAGTTAACTCATCCGGATGGAAGCGTATTACAAATCCTAGTAAATGGGATCTATCTCAAACCCTTCCATTAGGTTTGTTGCATCATATTGTATATATTAAGTAGTTTCAATTCCTTCAAGTGTGCTTTGCACACATTGTTTGTTTGTACATAGTTCTTTCCTCTCGTGTGCTTCTGCGTGCACTCTTTTTTGTTGCTTCTAATGTGTAGAGCTTCTCTGAGAAATTGTGAGATTCAGGATAGGGTGCAGAAATGATACTCAAGGTGACAAAAAGGCATTTTCATGCAGACTCCATGCCCAATGGATGCTTCAAGCTTCTGGTCTCTTTCATCTAGTAGGAAGATGGCCTGAAAGTTTCCAAAACTGTTATCCAAAGAACTCCCCTAGTGATTTGGATAACTTGCATACACATTTTGGCCCCTAGGTTATCTATAAAGAAGTTTACATGCACTCATAATCATTTGGCACATTCCCTTGGTCATGAGTTTACCTACATGCACCCACTCCTTTTCCCTTCCACTTCTCTCTCATTCCTTTCCTTCCCGCATGTCCACCTTCTTCCAATTAAGTTTCTTTCCACCCCATGCACCTAAGTCTTTGACCCTTCATGCATGCCGCACCCATTACTTTGTAATAGTTGCACCTTAACCATACATTCTCTTGCTCACCGGTTTGATTTGATCCTCCCCACACGCATCATGCACACTCCCTCCATGCCTTCCTCTATTTTCTCCATGCCCTTCTATGCCAAATCATCTTATGACACGCTTAAGCATGTGTGCACAAATGTCGTGTGCATGCCAATAGGGCATTGAATCCTTGCAACAAGTGAATGATTGACACATGGCAGAAATGAAAAATAGTTGTACATTTGGCCATCATTCCAGCCAATCAAGCATGCCACATGTTTTTGTGTATGCCGAAAACTCGACATCTTGACATCCATATCATTAGCTACAGAGCTCAGATTAGATTGTGCATGCCTGGACTTGTTAGAAAGCTGCTGACATCAGCTACAATGCCAAAAATTCAAATTTCAAATCTGGTGGATCTGGTAGGTGAGAATTTGGAAAATGTCTCTCTAAACATTGATGAGAAGATCTGATTTCTCCAACCACCGATTTAGCATGATCCTCTCTCCTTTACACAAAAATAGGCATGGGGAAGTGTATCACAAGATTTCAAGTGGATTTGTAGACATTGAATGCTTCTGTTGGTGGTTGTATTTCAAATTCAGGTTTTCCCTCCTTTATCCTTCTTTCCTCCATGGATTCATCTATAAATGTAAGAGCAAGGCTCATTTGTTATGTTGGATACTCTGGATCCTTACATGTGTTGCTAAGGACTCCATATTTTCTATATTTTGAGTTACAGACCTCCATGTTTGGCTCTTGCATGTGGATATTGGCCTCTTTAGCATTGTAATAGTTATATGCATTTTGGAAGTAATAGAAGCATCATTTTGTGACTATTCTCTATCCTAGCATGTTTTATGTTACTTCTTCTTTCCTTTTCTCTTGCATTGTGTATTGTTGTGCTACTTCAGAATCCCTTTAGTTCCATATTTGGTTGTGTTCCATAAGGCTGATTTGGTGAAAATTGATCAAGAGGAAGAACATCAATAGTCCGATTTAAAAACTTGTAATGGATAATGTCAAACTCTTCTCCAATATCATTTAATCCACCTACCTCCTCAACTTGTTTTTCCTCGAGCTTCTCCATGAGATCTTGTATCACTTAAACTCTAAATTCCATATCCTTCTAAAAATCGAACAACTTTGAATCATCATTAATCAAACCTTCCTTTAGAAGTAAGACCGGAATGACACTTCAAATTTCTTTCCATGTTTCTAGGGCAAGGTTATTGTCTTTAGTAAGAAGTTCATTCAGATTCATAACGACAATTTTCTCTGCATACAACTCATTATACACTTCCATGGAAGACTTTATTAAGGGATCGTATCTTGGATCAAGAACTCCATCCATGCTCAGATGCTCTTACTTTTGCCCATTTTTTTCCACTACATGGAAAGACACATCATCAAAACTTGAAGGAATAGTTAGGGTTGTTGTAGTTTGTACATGATGTGTGATCTTGGTTAGTAGAGTCGTGAGCTGCTCAAATTTCCCTTTAAGCTCATCTTTAGTAGCCTTGTCCTTGTCATACATTTCTAGCAAATTTCATAGGGCCACTTGAACATCTTTCTTAGCTCCTTCATGGGTGGAATTCCCTATGGAAAACCTAGAGATTTAATAGTCTTCTTCCGTAATCGTTTCCCTTATTTTTCCGGTAGTACAGTAGCTATTTCCATAAACCTTTCTCCTAATTGATCAATTGATAGATTAGAGACAATCCTTAGTCACTTGGCCTACCTTTTAGGATTTAGATCTAGGAAACTTAAGTTGAAAACATTGACAATGGGTAATTTATTCTTCTACTTAGGGGTTTTCCTATATAACCATTCAAGTACATAAGAAGATGATGTAGAAGACATTATTGGCATAGTAAAAGTGGTAATTGGAGCAACGATAACACTAAGGAACTGGTTGCAGTAATAGAAGGTTGTAGTGACATGGTGACAATGGAATGTGGAGTGGAAAGGATGGATCCTAGTGTGAGTGAATCGAAGTAGAAATAGAAAGATATTTCTTGAGAAGGGAAGCGGAAGTGGTGACCATATCCCTAGAATATCTCCAAATGAGAGTGTAGGGAGAGAAGAAAACATCCGAGCCATGGAGGGAGACGGGGTAAGAGATAAGGGATAAAAGGGGATGGAAGAAACGGAAGACAAGGGGAGAGGAAAGGTGAGAGATGGAGGGAAAGTGGAACTGAAGGTGGTGAATATGGGAGAGAAGAAGAGAGAGGTGACTATGATACCTGAGAAAATCTTGGTGAGATACTTAGATCTATAAATTTAGTTGACTATGAATTTGGAGATGTAGATTTGGTAATAAAAACCTCAAAAGAAGACCCTAAAACTCTAAGAAAAAAAGATATCTTGCATGGCTTAACAATAGGCTTGAGGGTTGACATTTTACCTTTAGAAGGAGTAGGTTGACCATCTTTGTTGGTGACTTGTACTAATTCTATAAATAATTGATCTGACACTTTGGGTGTGATTCCCAAAGTTTCCAACCATTCATAGGTCCTTCTCAAAATGGGGCCCACCCTATCCTTTATATTGTTGCACTCTTCAATTGAATAATCAATCTAAGGCGGTGGGTGATTTGTAATATTATCTCTTTTATAGGAAGGTTCCAACACTTGTTCATTATCCTTTAAACCTTCGAGAATGAATGCAATCCCACAAGAAATTACTTCCTTTAAGACCAGTCTCTCAAATTCCTTTCCCTCACAAAGCTTCATCTCAAAAGTGGATCCAAATATCCTCCAATTGGGGTATGTGCACACTGGCTCATCCCCTTTTTCGAAAATTATCCTAATAATCAAAATTATTCCATGGATGGAATGTATTTACACCACCTGAGAAATTTCCTTCCACATTTTTGGATTTATATATATATATATATTTGTACATGTATATTTGCTTATGGTAATGGGAAATTGAGTTCTACCTTGTGTCGATCATGTTGGATTTTTTTATAATGAAGAAATTACCAAACTAACTCCATGAATACCCACTTGTTGGTTGGAAAAATTTACAATTTATATAGAGCACCTCTAAACCCTAACACTGATGTAAGTAAATGTTGGAAACTATAATTAAATGCCTCCTCACTCTTACACTTCTTACGAAGGCTTCATCTAAGATCCTTCGGTTATAAAAATCTTTGTCAAAGTAATACAAAAGAATAATGAAGAAAACATTGCTTACTCTCCTAAAGTGTTTAAAACCTTCTGCTATGGTAAGCTCTGGGTAGTAATCATATATTTGAGCAGCGCTTCTAACTCCTTTTGGACTAAAACATGGATGTTATCTCATTTTGGCCCCGACATAAACAAGATAAGAAGTCATAAATAAATTTCCGAATTCAACACATCTCCCAATTAGAAACATATTGAATTAATTATGTGCTCACCCCACTAAATATTTTTTTACTTCTTAATTATAGGTGTATAAAGAAACATCCACTCATGAAAGTCTTTGGTTGAAGGGAGACCCATAACCTTACTCAATAGAGTGATTATATCATTGACTTATGAATAAAGTCCGAGAAGGGAATCATCTTATGAAACCTTGACATTATACCTTTAACCTTGGCCAAATAGCTCTTGATGATGATATTTGTGGAAACTTCATTTTCATTCACCCAATACTTGATCACGAACTTTGGGGAGATTTTGGCATATAATTACACATTGGGAGCTTTAAGAAATCTTTAAAGAAATCACAGCTCGAGCTTTATCACAACTTTTCCATCATCATCTTTTATAGTACATGTATTTTTATCAAAATGTGATGTTGTAGCTAGTACAAACTCGTGGAATTGCATGGACGATGGAAAACTAGTGGAAAAGAAAGCCCACTATCATAGATTGTTTACATCTAGGGCTTATTACTTGGTACCTTAACTCTTTACGAGAACTCGGTCATGTCTATGTGCCCAAAATTAGTGTCTCCAATATTATCCACTTCAGAAGATATGCTAGAAGGGGGAGATACCCATAGATAGATATACTTCATTTTATCTTTCTCTTTGGATGAGGAACTAGACATCCGTCTCATTGGAGGATTCAAAAATCTAGACTTGTAACCCGAGTATATGCCTAGGAAATAACCCGTGAAATCCACTCGAGCTTCGAATATCCAAAATCTAAAGTTCTAAAATTCAGACTTTGAAACCCAGAAAGAATCCTAAAATCTTTGAAACACCAAAGTTCCCCACCTCCAAAATTTGAAGTTGAAAAATTATGAAATGATCAATCTACGTAGTCAAGTTCTTTCAACCTCTCGAAATATACAATCTCCAAACTTTGAAATGAACAATATTCAAAGTCTAAAGTTCCCAACTCGAAAACGGAAAATTCCAAGCTCCAAAAATGAAGAGTATGAAGCTGGATATGGTTTACAAGGCTCCAAAATATGTGAAACTCGACTGGAAGTCATGAAATAACACTCTAGAAATGTTGTTATTTCTTAAGCCAAAGAAACTTCCTCTTCCTCTTGGAACACAACTCTGCATTTTTAGACTTAAAAACAAACAACATGATAACAATAGGAGCCATACTTAGGATTGGAACAAGATGAAGACCAAATAATAAGAACAAAGATGAAAACTTAAACAAGACTTACCCAAATAGTATGAAAACAAAAAAAAATTACCTCGATAATCTCTCTGGGGTTCAAGAAAGGTTGCAATAAATGTCATGGTGTCAACGTACTTTTTATTTGGTAAAAAGCCATGTATTTATAGGGAGATCAAATTTAATTACCCTAAGCTTACACATGTTAGGTAGTTGAGCATTAAATTCCTTTAGAGATCAGACTCCGAATTTTCCCATACAAACCATATACTCATGCAACCAAACCTTTGAAGTCCGAAACCTAGAAGTTCTAAAATTTGGACTTCGAATTTGGAATTTACCCTCAACGTTCATGAAAAACACCTCCAGTAACTCGAAATCTGGAAACTCCAAAGTTCCAAATTTCATACTTCGTACTTTAGACTTTAAGAGGGAATTTTCGTGCAAATCGTAACAAAAATACAAATTTTGATTCCAATTTATGATTGGATTGGACTTCAAACTTCAAAATTTTCCCTTCATTTTGCATGAAAACTTCTAGTAGAACTCCAAAATATGACACCCAATGGTAAAGGCATTTTTAAGACAATGTTTTTGAAAATTAATGAATGGGGAAGGAAAAGGATTTTCCAAAACATTTAATGGTCCTCCCAAAGAACGGTAACTTGAAAAATTTAATAATACCTTAATGGATGGCTAATAAACACCTTTTAAACCATCATACACACCGTTGGACTAAAAATTATTGGGTACACCACTAAGACATGTATTTTGTATTACCTAAAAACAACTTACGTATTGTTTATGATTTAGTCCATCTCTTAACATATTTTGGTTAATAATCCACAATATATAATGCATCACGATTCCAGTAAATGTTCATACCATTTTTCATTTTCAAATTAAAATTTTAAAAATCCACACCACTAGAATATTGATTATGTATTATCTAGAAAATTCAATATATATAGATTTTCTATAATTGATAAACCATTTATGATCTCGTAAACTTTGACTTTGGAAACTTACAAATCACAAAATCAATGTTATTCTAATTTTCAAACTTTAAAATGATAGAAACTAAATCTATTGACTGATTTCTTCATGCCTTAGAATGAAATTACAGTGAGATAAATAATTTAAAGAACTAAACAAACATATTTTTATCCTCGAAAACCTCGAGTGTGAGGGAAAACTAGTCAAGAAGAGAAACTATTCTTTCTTCCCACTTATGTATTTTCCAATTCAAATATCAAGATACTGATTATAATAATTAGAAAAGGAAATAACAATGTCAAACTCTCCCTTTCTATGCTTTCTTGCTATATTCCACATAAACCTTGCTCCTACAACTCAATTCCATCACAAAAATTCTCTTGTTCACTTACTCCCATGAATTCCGAATGCCTTCTCCACTTGTTCCCCACATATTTATATTTCTTCTCATGTCATACCATGCACTGGAGAATGAGAAGAGACACACAAAGGAAGATACACAATTTGTACGCTTCAAATCCCTAATTGTTCATGGATTCATTTTATTTTTCAGCCGAAAGTGACAAGATCACGGTGTGTTTGCAAGCGAAATTACACAACCATCTGCAGAGGTTACGTAACCACCACTATGTGCGGGGGTGGTTACGCAACTCACGCTTATGTAACGAGGGCGATTTCATAATATTATAGTCTACTCTTCATTTTTCTCAATTTATTATTATTCGGAACTAGTTGTTTTGATGAAGTAGTGTTTATTTGGATCCATGTGGATCACACATCCCCTACTTAGGAGGATTTTGGTCCCACAAAAGCTTAGTGTGGGATTAGATGAGGATAAAATTCCCTCACTTAGTCCTTTGAGTACCATTAGTCTTTTCTTGGTGTCTTCCCCTTCTGTCCAACCTACCAAGACTCATGTGGACCTCTCCTTATCTCTCTCGACATTCATGTTGCAACACTACGTCCTCCTTTAGCTTGCCTTGAGAGTCCAAGACATAATATTTTATGGAAGGTAGAAACTGACATCCTTCTTCTTATCAAGCATGGATGGATCATATAGGTGCAAGTTACACAATTTACTACTGAGTACATCCACATGAAGTGTGGCAAGTCAAGTCTGAAAGCATTTTCTCCAACCTTCTCAAGTATGGTGAAGGGTCCATACCATAGTGGCTTGAGTTTTCTTGCTTGACCTTGAAGTCTCTCCTTACTCAAGTAAAGCCAAAATCTATCTCCAACATGAGTTTTGTGTTACCTTCAATGCTAATAATTTCCTAGCTTTGTACTTGGCTTGAGATTTCTCCAATTATTCTTTCACCTTGAGATGGATTTGTCGGATCCTCTCAATGAATTTTTATACTCTACTCACCTTTGAGTCACGTATCTCCCTCTTCTTCCTACTACCGAATTGTTATGTTCGGTGTATTCATAGGTATATATCCCTATCATGTTTCAGACGGTGACTTCAAATTGGATGTGTGTACTTCCCGGTTATAGGAATGTTGAATGTAGGCTAAGGCCTCATCCCAAGTTTGAAGATATTTCTTGTTATACTCTACGATCAGCTACACAAAAATTCATGTTCACTACCTCCATATGCCCATCTATCTATGGATGGAAGGTCATGCTTCTCTATAGCTTGGTGTCCATCTTGTCCCACAACGTAGTCCAAAACTTCCCCAAGAACCTAGAATCTCTGTCAGAAATAATAGGATTTGGCAAGACAAAATGCACCCATACATTAGAAAATAAAAGTTCAGTTGTATCACTTACTTTTATTGTCTTTTTACATGCCATAAGAACACACATTTTTCTAAATCTATCAACAACAACATATAGATAATCATGGTCATGTTTATACATCAGTAATCCTCCTACAAAATCCATAGAAATGTCCTCCCAGGGACAAGTAGGGACTAGTAAAGGCATATACAAACCTTCCTTCCTGATCTTAGGATTGTTTGTACAAAAAGTTTACATCCTCTTATGAATTTTGATACTTCTTCTTGCATATTGGGTTAATACATGTACCTTTTCAAGTGGGCCATGGTTTTTCCAACACAAAAATGACCAAATAGTTTCAAGCATGTGCTTCCCTCATCAATAGAATTCTAACCTACTTTGGCACACAAAGCTTCACCCATCGGTAGAGAAACACATCTTTGAGATTAAAATCTTCAATCCTCACTTTTCATCCCCTTTGGATTGTTAAACCGCTGATATGTCACCCCAAATTCTTTATCTTGAGCGTATGCCTCTCCGTAAGCTTCCTTCGTGAAGGGCTCAAAATGAGAGATGATGGCCAAACTCAATATTTTCTCTTGTGTGGGTGGCCTAGACAACATGTATGCCACCACATTTGTGCTACCTTTCTTATACTTGATCACCAAATGGAAGCTCTTTGAAGGAATCCGATCCATTTGTAGTGCCTTGCCTACTACAATTTAGGCGTACTTGCAATTACTTAGAGAGGTTTGTGATCAATGTGCACAATAGTTTCTTTACCCAACAAATAATGTTTCCATTTTTAATTTCTTGAACTAGTGCATGAATTTCCTTATCATATATTGAATATCCTTTAAATTCTGAATTAAAAGTTTCTTAATGGTAGCACAGGGTTTACCTCCTTGAAGCAACATTGTTCCCATAACATAATCATTAGAATCCATTTCTACTCCAAAGGGTTTCTGCAAATTAGGAAGAGTAAGTAATGGAGCATGACTAATATTATATTTCAATAACTCAAAATCCTTATCCTATTCCTTACCCTAGTCAAAACAATTGCTCTTTGTTGTTGTTGTGTGTGTAGAGGTACTGCAATAATGAAGAATCCAAAATGAAATTCCTCATGTACTGTAATTCTCGATAATACTTCTAGTCTCGGTGGCTCCCATTGGTTTCACCCATTTGGTGATGGATTTCACCTTCTTTGGATCCACTCATAGCTCTCCCACTCAAACCATGTGCCCAAGATACACAAGTGAGTGTTTGGAAAATTCACACTTCTTTATATTGCATAGCGCTTGTTTCTCCTTGAGAAATTTCAATACTTGTTGCAAATGTGTTAGATGTTCTGCCATATGGGAATAAAAATCAGAATATCATCCAAATAAACAATGTAACATGAGTCTATGAATTACCGTAATACATCATTCATCAATCTCATAAATGTAGTGGGTGCATTACATAAACCAAATGGAAGTACTAACCACTCATACAAACCATATTTAGTATCGAAGTCAATATTCCAAATATCCTCCTCCTTTATTCTAACTTGGTGATAACCCAACTTGAGATCCAACTTTGTGAAGAATTTTGCATATGAATATTTTCCAAGAGATCATCTATGCGGGGAAGTGGATATATGTTCTTTAAGTTGATATTTTTCAAAGTGCATTAGGTAATGCACATTCTCCAAGAACCATCCTTCTTTGACACCATCACGATAGGAGAACCACATGGTGAGGAGCTCGAACATATTACCCCTTGGTCTATCAACTCTTAGAGTTGTTTCTTTACTTTGTACTCTCTAGTAAGGACTTCCTATATATTAAGTTTGGTAGAGGGGACTCCAGCAATAACTCAATCTCATGGTCTACCTCTCATTTTGGTGGTAACCGATGGGAGTCTGAAATAATTCCTGAAAAGGCTAAATAGTACTATCCAAATCCTTCATCCCTTAATTAGAAACATCTGAAATTTCCACTTGATCTTCTTTATCCTTTAATAAAAGTAAACAAAACCGATTATGATTTTCCGAATATGTCTTTTTGATTGGTTATAACTTACCATATCATTTTTTTGTCTTACGTTGGTGTTCTCGGATGTTGTAATTGATTTCATCCTTGACCCATCTATATTGGTTCTCCCTTATTGTGAATATGGAATCCTTAATATACAAGTAAGGAATCCTCAAAAGAACATCAAATGCATCTAGTAGAATTATATCAACTTCCAATACATCTATATATTGATAATTTATCCCAAATTTGAACTTACATCTTCTTGTTACTTGAATCTCTACACCCTTCTTCACCCATTGCAAAAGATATGGATGTGGATTCTCGTAAGTTTCAAGACCAAGCTTCTTCACAATCAGTATCGAAATAAAATGCAATTGCGAACCAATATCAACTAAAGCATTTACTTTAGTTCTCTTGATTTGGATTTTGATGCGGAGTAGTCTACTCATCTCCTCTTCTGTTGCGTTCTTTGCTATCCATATTGGCATCCATGTATCCAATACTCTCATCTACATCAGAATCATCATCTATTTCCACATCCCCATATGTCTTTACAACTATCATGGATTTATTTGAATCCTTGGTTTGGTTCTTTGGATGTAACTCTTGATGTAACATCCAACATGTAGCGTTAGTATGACCATTAATATCACAATTCTTACAAAAATTCTTGGGATCTTTACAAGTATTCAAATTAGTGGCATTTTTTTAACCTTTCCACTTCTATTTACCTTTGTTACTTGTTTTCCCTACTATTTATTTGCTTGATTTTCTGACTACTTCATCTTTGAATTTGTTTCTCATTGCTTCCTTTCATCACTAATATAGTATGCTTGTACACAAGCTTCCTTCAAATCCTTGGTCTTCGTGGAGATAACCTTCCTCCGAATGTGAGTTGAAGTCCTGGCAAATACTTGGTCAAAATATCCCCACCCTCCAAGTCCATATTGAGAAACATGGCTCATCTACGAAACTCCGTAGTATAATCCGCACACTTTGACCACTTCTTTGTCTAAAGTACTATCATTTAATCATCTGGTCAATGTTATGACCAATCGAGATAAAAATTAGCTCTAAGCAATTCTTTAAAACCCTCCAAAGTACTAAAAATTGGATGTTTCTTCTTTTCACAAGTGACTCAATGGGTTTCCACCAAACCATAACATGTCCTTCAATTTTGAGATGTCAAAAGTTAATCCTTTGTGCCTCAATAACATCATGAACACTATATTAAACCTCCAATTATTTTGGCCATTTATCATGTAATTCTGCATCTACTTGTCCTTCAAATCTCTTGATTTCAACCTTAGTCTCAACTTTAAAAGGATCATGATCATATTTTACCTTTTCTCTTCCAATTGACATTTCTTCTTCATGCTCTTCCCTATCTTCCTCTTTGTGGCTCTTGCCTACGCCAAATTTTTGGCCAATGCTCAAACCACTAAGTCTATGGAATCTTATTTCATAGAAGCTATCTTTTGAATATATGAGAGCTCTTATTGGTTCCTATACAACATATCTACCATGGCCTCTAGCATTTCAATTCCTACGAGACCAAGTTCTCTTCCTCCATTTTATTTCTAACTCTTTGCTTCCACTTCTTTATAGAAATATCAGGTTGCGAGGTAAGACTTCTTTATCATTAGACCTTGTCACTGTCATACAAATCACATGAACATATACCACAGTCTTGGATAATTATTATCAACTACGATATAAAAATGATATATAAAATTTGACTTTGGAAACTTATGAACCCCAAAATGAATGTTGTTCTACTTTTCAAACTTGAAATTGATAGAAATTGAAGCTAGTGACTGATTTCTTTGGGCCTTAGAATGAGATTCTGAGTGAGATAAATATTTTAAAGAACACAATAATTTTTTTTTAATCCCTGAAACCCTTAGTGTGAGGGAAACCCGGTCGAGAAGGGAAACTTATCTTTCTTCCCATTTATGTATTAGCCAATTCAAATATCAAGATACAAATTACAATAAGTAGAAAAGGAAACAACAATGTCAAACCTCAAAATAAATCCCACCTCTACCTCTTAAACATAATAATAAAGAAAAAGAAGACCTACCTATCCTCATAATGATGGGGTTTAGCAATACCCATGGATATGGATGAATGATATTTCACTCTTTGTATATAAAATGATGTAGGATCTCTTCCCGCGAGAACACTGCAGATCATAAACACTAAAGGAAATGGGATTAAACAAATATATGGTGGATTTCTTGGTAAATGCCAGGTCCCAGGAGGTGAAAGGACTTCATTACAAGGGTGTCAATCTACATTTAAGAAATTAATTGAAAAATGATCAAATAAATTGATAAGCAGATGATAAAATGATATCGAGATGATATAGCCAAGGTAAAGGGACCGACACAATCCGATTGATATGTCATTAAGAAGGTGATTCCTAATCCAAAGTGGAGTGCAGGAATCATAATATGGCTCAAAAGAGTGAGGATGCAGATGGTTGTATGCACTTACAAAGGCAAATGAGATAATGTGTCTAATTTGTATGCGTGAAAAAATGTGATAGATGACTCAAAGGATCTCAATAAGGTCTAAAAAGTACACTGCAAAGGAAAGATGATGACAAAGGATAGTGTCTAAATAGGTGCGTATGCTCATAAAGGAAAGCAAGATGATAAGTTTGTTTTGGATGAAAAATAAAGTGTTGCAAATGGCTCAAAGGAACTTGATGTGATTGAAATACACTCACAAAGGAATAGTGTTTATCATAATTGAAGTCTGAATTTAAGAAACATAGTGCAATGATAGTAAAGGGTCTAATAGACAAGAATCATGGTGATTGGGCAAATCATTAGCGATTGGGGTCGATCCTTGGTGATTGAGGGAATCACCAGTGATTACTGTATAAATAACATGGATTTATAGAATGTGGGATAAATCTTGATAAATGATTGTAATTAGTGAATTAATGGTGATGATATAAAATAAAGGTACATACCTCATTATAGTTGATGAAGGTGAGATAATAGTGTCACCTGGAAGATTAGTTGATTGCATATGTAGAGAGAACATTGATATTTGAATGGACTCAATGGTAGAAACATAGATGATTTGACACCACGGAATTTGCAAAATCAGTTCTTGGAAGTTTGGATTGCCTCAAAGGTTGGAGTAGGAGCTCTTGATGTCGAGATGTTGAGAGATTGAAAAGTTGACAAGTACTGGGAAAGAAGATCTGCGAGATGTTTGAATATTTCTTAATTTAAAACTTCTCGAGACTAATGAAGAAAGTGTTTGAATATAATACAAAAGAAATGTAATGTAGACGCATTAAGGAAGGTCTTAAGAAAAATTTGGGAGGCTGTGAGATAATATGGAACTCGAAAGTTGATGTTGGGGATCCTTGAGAGAGACGAAAAATAGTCTTAAATAAGCGCATTTTTGACCGAATCACTAGTGATTTTGATTTGTTCGATCTTTAGAAGGAAAAGAGATGGAACAACTTGCTTTAAAATTAGGTTTTGGTTATGATTTCAAGGATTGAGTTTGTTGGTTTTTATTCGGGAACGTTTTTGAGCTAGATAGGATTTGTTGAAATAGATAGGATTTTTAAAGATTTATCATAAGTTAGCATCTAGGAATATTTCTAGATGATTTCTTAGGATTAATCTAATGTAAGAAGGGTTTAGTGGGGTGAGTGTAGATGTAACTTAGGATTATTTGGGGTATTAATTAATTAATTAAGGATATAGGTTTATAACTATATAACCTAAGATATGATATATTATGTTTATTCAATTAATGAATAAAGATGAAGGTTATAGAAAGTAATATGTTAATGAGGGTGTGGAATTATACGAGGCAAGTATGGTGTTGATGTTGATGTTGATGTACTTAATAAAGATGAGGGTAATGAATTAGGATAGGGATTGGATCAATAATGAAGGGAGTATAATAGACATGGACGAAGGAATTAGCGGTGCTAATTTTAGGTGTCTACATTTTTCCCCTTTTTTTGAGTGGTTTTAGACAAGCCACGAGACAAAAATGAGATGTGATGTAAGTGAGGGATGTAGAATCATGTGATGAGGTGTTCCCCCTCAAACTAGGGATTGATGACCTAAAAGGGAATCGATTACTAGTTTGGAAGAGAAATATGAAAAGATACAAGGATGAGGAGTAATGAGGGATGATGGAATAATGCCCCAAGATAAGGTATAGAAATAAGATAAATTCCGTCATAAAATCAAGTGATAGGGGAACCAAAGGGTTTGTGTCCTATAGACATATGACCTAACAATGAAAATGAATGTTTTGATAAGGTCAAAGGACCAATGATAGATGTTGCCACAAAGGTGGGCTTATAAGGCCATGAAGTCAAGTGATAGGGGAACCAAAGGGTTTGTGTCCTATAGATTGAATTAATGACACAAATGATGATGGTTTAATGAGGTCGAGGACCAAAATTGATGTTTCCACAAAGGTGGATTTCAAAATCAGGAAGTCAAGTGATAGGGGAGTAAAGGTTCGTGTTTATATGAATTACCTTCGATGAGGGATAAAATGACAATTTGATGAGGTCAAAGGACTGAAAATTGATATTGCCACAAAGGTGGGATTATGAGGACTAGATGGGGGTCATGACGGTGACCAGAGGTGTAGTGCCTGAGGAGGCATCTATTTGACAAATGTCGATTTTGTTGAGTATATGTGATGTTTTAGAAATAACAATGTAGTGTTGAGGTGTGTTAAGAATTATGTGGGTAGATGTTTGATATGATAGATATTGATAGATGTCGATGTGGTAAGATTGACAATTATTAAAGTTATGTTTTAGATATGATGTGTATTTGATATTGATTTGAAAGTGATCTTAATGTTTATCAAAACCTTGGTTAGGAACCAAACATGGATTGATTGTCTTGTCTTGGATTTGATACATATTTGATGAAAAGAAATGAAATGAAGGCACTTGAAATATTGGCCTATACAACAAATGTTAAAACATGACTATCAATGGGTAGTCACACTTAGGATCTTGGACATAGAGACAAAGTGAAAAGATGTACCTTCTAGGAAATGACAAGAGGGCTTGAACATGTGTAGGTTGAGATAGGAATAAGGTTCACCTTTTCCATGGGATCATAGAGAAATTCCCAGACTTTATGTTTTTATTTTAAATCAAACTGATCAATGCGGGAAGTTTGCTATGAGGAAAGATGATAAATGTGGGAAGCTTTCCTAGATGCTTTTGATATTTATGTATTTATGTTGAAGGCTGATCAATGTGGGAATCATTTTTCATGGGTAGTCATCCTTCGAGGTTATTATCTACATTTTTGATTCCTTACAAAATAGTCATACTTAGAGGGATCGGTCTATAATTTTGATTGGTAGTTGTCCTTTGAGGGATTAGTCTACTTTTTACTTTTTTGAAAATATGATTTTTGATATTTTGAATAGCTTTCCTTCAAGGGATCAATCTATCATTTATTTTGAATTTTGAGAAATGCATCCAAATGATTTCAATATGTATATTTTTAGCTGAGGAAAATCCCTAATAGACCATTTCAAGGAGGGGAGAAGATATATATGATCTACACATTCATGCCCCATGTCATGCCTTTTACATGGTAGGTGAGTGTAATAATTAATGGGTTCCCACAAAAGAGGAATTTTTCCAAGTAGTGAAATATGTGATAAACAAATCCACGATGTTCATCTTTAAGGTATATCTAAGATAATGACGGATAACCATATGCTTTCAAATTATTACTATGACAAGATGGATGATATGACAGAGTGACAATATTTTAAATATAACTAATGTCATGACGATCAATCATTTAACAATAGAAAGGCTGCAAGTGCATGACATTCAAAAGTTAACCCATATTATATAGACCGATCCAATTAGGGGTAAACTTTCCATGTTTACTCCATTCTAATATAGTGACAAAATGTTTCACGAAAGATATGTAAAGTGAGACTTTAAAAATTTTAGTAGATAAGAGTTTTCCAACATAATGTTGTGGATAAAGATGATATGTGTTGAAAGGCATGGTGTCTTTAGGATAAAGGAAATTTTGACCCTTGTCGATTGAGTACATAAAGGGGTATGTGGAACTTTTAATAAAGGAGTCATTAAAAATGTAGATTCACAAAGAGAGGTTGATGAAGCTTTACTTTTATCTTTTCTTCATGTATATTGATTTTGGGCTTGTATAGGTGAATGAACCATATTGATTTGAAACAAGGTACTTTTTTTGGAAGGTGATGAAAGAGGTTTATTAAGATCCAATTGAGGATGATCCCCGGGTTACGAAAATATCAGGAGGACGCTATTAGTGTCTTAGATGTTAATATTGACAAGGTTGAAATACCTTCAATGGAAGGTGTGGATATTAATGAAATTGGGGGACCTTCAACGGAAGATGTTGAAAAAATTGAAAAACCTTCAATGGAAGGTACCATGAGTTTTATGGAACTTTAAATGAAGGTGTTAAAGGAATTGATGGACCTTCAATGGAAGGTGCTAATGAGTTTGATGGACCTTCAAGGAAGGTGCTAACGAATTTGATGGACCTTCAATGGAAGGTGCTAATGAGTTTGATGGAACTTCAAAGGAAGGTGTTAAAGGAGTTGATGTACCTTCAATAGAATGTGCTAATGAGTTTGATGGACCTTCCAAATAAGGTACTAACATGGTGTTTGACAAACGATTGCGATGGTAAAATGATAATGTTCCTCTTGTCCTACAAATGTCAAGGTGGGGATATTGATGAGCTTGGAGATATTGATAATGGATTAGGATGGTATTCTACTAGGAGAATATTATCAATGAGGAAAGTTTGTTCGATTATGGATTTTATGCTTTAAAACTCTTTGTCTTATGTGCTGGGCATCGATGATAGGAGTAGGTTTTATTTTGATTGTACCATGTGGGTTTCCAAGTATGTGGGTTAGGTGTTTTGATGGGTGGCAATGTAATAAGAGAATCCTACATGAGCCTCTCAAGGATGTCAGTATAAGTCTATTTTGGGGGATTCATATTAATAGATTTCAATTTTGATTTTGATTTATGAGAATGCTTAATGGGATGCATCTTATATTTGGATGGGAGTGGACTCGTGGATGTTATATGGTATTGAAAATTGCTAGGGGGATGTTGTAATGTTTACAAAGGGAAGGGATACGATGTGGGATTGATATAATTGAGTGATGGATGAGGTCTTAACATGGATGAGTAAGGATCAATAAATGATGAGTAGGGGTCTTGTGTGTGTGTTATGATGTTAAGATAAAGGATGGGGGCCATAAGGGACAATAAAGATGAGATTGTAGAGTTGATAGATTTGGATTTTGATAAAGGATGAGGTCCCAAAATAGATGGTAAAGTTGAGACCTTAAATGATGTGTGTTTTAATTTTGCAACGTTGATTTTAGGCGAGAGGAGGTTTTATGACGGATGATGAGGATGAGGGAATAAATGTGACGGGTTTTGATTCTATAACATTTTATTTATATAGAGAGTGGGTCTTACATCAAATGATGAGGGTGAAGTGTAAATGTAATAATATTTTATTTTGGGGTGTTTGATTCAGACAAGGTTCCAAACTAGATGGTAAGTGAGGAGATGGAGATAAGTCTAATTTAGTTGAAGGAGATGTTGTTTCTAGATATGATTGTGGTATATTTTGGGAGCTTTCTAATTCTTTGGTAGTTTGCAAGATAATTGGGTAGCGTCATCTTCGATTTTAGATGTTTTCTTAGTAACGAATTTCAAGATGGAATCTAAAGGATCCAAGGAGGTAATAGATGATTGGTCGGTAGACATAGGAAATGTTAATGTGTAAGGATCATCGAAAGGAGGATCAAAGGTTTGAGTCTTGAAGGGGAGGTATTGATGATGAAGGGCCTCTTCATGAGGAATAATCTATGTAATAGTGTTGATGGTATGAATCGAAGGATTTACAATATCTATATGGGTGATTCTATTGAGGTGGTTGGATCGGGAAGACCAAAGTAAAATCATCATATGTGGTAGTTTGATCCTCGAATCATAGGAATACCTAGGTGAATTAGGTGAAACATGTGTGGATTCATCTAAATCATAGGAAGACCTAGGAAATAAGATTAAACATGTGTGGATTCATCTGAATCATAGGAAGACCTAGGTGAATTAGATAAAATGTGTGTGGATTCATCTGAATCATAGGAAGACCTAGGGAATCAGATGAAATGTGTGTAGGTTGAGGATAGAGATGGCCTTTTTCGAGGGCTTGGTTTTCTAATTTCTTGGCCATGGAAAAGGCTTCATCAAAGGTATGGAATGTGTGGATCTGAAGAGTGGATGATATGTGATGAGAACATGATCGAGTAAACAACTCAATCAGCTCGATTATGGAAGTGGAAAGGATAATTGATTGATGGTATTTTTCCATCTAGTGACAAAATATCCAAGGGATTCATTTTCAGATTGTTTGATGGTAGAAAGATCAGAAATGGTGATTTTACGAGTAACATTTATAGCAAAGTGATTAAGGAATAACATAGCTAATTGTGTGAAAGAGACCAAATAATGTCGAGGAAGGGAATTGTACCAATCAAAGAAAGTCTGCCAAAGTGACATGGGAAAGGTTCTAAGAAGAATATCTTGATCATGGATAATGAGATAACATGAGTTTCTAAAGGATAGTATGTTGTTGTGGGTCCTCCTGGCCATGGAACAAAGTAAATTCAAGTGATTCCCAATGTAGAGGATATGATTTATATGATACTGATGGATGGATGGGTTCATTACAAACCTGATCATAAGTGAGGACATGTTTGGATCCTTTGGTAACAATTTCTAAATTGTCTAATCTATTTGACAAGTCTTGCAAAGGATCATTTGTGAGGTTAGATGTGGAAGGATTAACAAGAGGATGTGATTGATTTGATTGATGAGGATTGAAAGTAGGATGATTTTGTTGTGAATGTGCTTGATGTGGAGGTTGATTAGGGGTAGTTTGAGAAGATATGGTTTGTAAAGTGGGTTGTGATAAAGGGATATGGGGAGATGTGGAAAAATGTTGAGTATGTTGTTGTTGTTGTTGGATGAGAGGGATTGATTGAGATTGAGTAGGGATATTTGTATGGCTTTGGGATGTCCGAGGCACTTAAAATGGGATTGAAGTAGAGATGGATTGATTAGATGAAGGATATGGGATATTAATATTATGATGCGATTGCGATGAAGAGGGGGACATGGAAAAGACCACTTGATGGGATACATTGGACATGGTGAGAAGCAATAGTTTGGAAATAGCTTGATTGTGAAGGATAGCCATAGGATTGTTAGATGGGGTTGTTATATGATTGTTGGATTGGTTGAAGGGTGGAAGTTCCATAAGGGACATAGGATGGTCTAGATGGCTCTATAAGCATGTCAAAGTTAAATGAGTTTGAATGAGATGTGGTGAGGTTGATAAAATTGATAAGGACTAGATTCTGTATAGGAAATGTTTTGAGATGGATTGGGATAAAAAGATGTAGAGGTAGTGGATGAAGATGATTGTAAAAATGATGCATAATGATTAGAAGGATATATTGATGTAGAGAGTTGATCCATATTAAATGAAATTTAAATTTTGATGATAAAAACAAGGCCCTAAGAAAGCTACAAATTTAACAGACAAGTCAAGAAAAAGATTTTTAATTATCTTGATTTAATTATGAAAAATGAGATGTGTAAAATGGTTGACAAGAGTTCTAGGAAATGGCAAGCTATGGATGGTTTTAGGTGTGTTTAAGGGCCGAGTCCCTAATATATCCAAAGGTGCGTGAGACCCAAATTTGTACTACTAACGGCAATGGGCTTCAGTATTAGGGCCTACCCCCTCACTTCATGGTCCCACCGCGATAAGGAGTTGGGTGTTGTGCCACTATATTGACAGACAAGTGTTTATACTCAGCTAGGACACCAATTTGGCTTCCTCTTTGGGTGATGAAATCCCAATAGTTACCACCTGGGTGGGAATTTTTAAGTGCGCTTTAATGTTTAAGTGGTTTGGTTGTGTGTGGGGAAATGAAAGTGAATGCGATAGATTACTCTTCCTTAATTAATACTATGTGAAGCAAGAAGGATGAATGATTCATTTTAAAATCCAGATCAAAATATTATTTTTGATGAGTATAGTCAAGAAAGTAATAAAAGCAAAAATGGAAAATTTTAGGACTCACCGTAATAAACACTTCTTATTTTTTTTTTATCAAATTTTGAGCAAAAGCAATCCAGAATCAATCCAATTCTTAGAATGTAGAATCTGCAATTAGGTTAGCAAAAACAAAGAAGGAAGAATAGAAAGCAAAGGCTAGAAAACCGTCTATAAGGTAATCAAATGAATTTAGAGAAATCACCAAATGATTGCAAAAATATTGGTGATTCACCAAATTGTAGACGATTACCAAAAAGAGATCCTGCTATGAATAATATGATATTCTGAGTGCATACAAGGATTTTTTTGTTTTTTAACTAATCAATGATTTAATAAAAATAGAAAAAAATGTGAATCTTGAATTATTCAAAAATAGAAAACAATAAGAGAAATAGAAACTAGAAGGGATATTGCAGAGTAATAGAAAGCACTCGGATAAATCATTTGGATATTTTGGAAATCACGAGGGCGATTGACTAAATCGCTAACGATTACAAGGCAAAGAACCTAAAAAATAAAAATAAATGATATTTTGATAAATTTAACAATAAAAAAATGAGGGAAAAGGTTCCCATCGGGCGTGCAAGATGTTATGAATAAATCCTACCTCTTCAACTTACACTTAATAAGCAAGAAAATAAGACTTACCTAACCTCGAATGACGGGGTTTAGCAATACCCATGGATGTAGATGAAAGATATTGCACTATATATATGAAATGATGTAAGATATTTTCCTACAAGAACACATGTAGATCATGACACTAAATGAAATGGTATTAAACAAATATATGGCAGATTTCGGTAAAGGCTAGTCCCAAGAGGTCAAAGGACTTCTTTGCGCAAGGGTGTCAACCCGTGTTCAAGAAATTAATCAAATAATGATAAAATAAATTGATAATAGATGATAAAATGATATCAGATTATATAACCAACAATGCAAAGGCAAAGGGGCTAATGCAATCTAGGGCTATATGGTAGTTTGATGGTGATTCCTAATCCAAAGGGTGGAATCACAATATGGCTCAAAGGAGTGAGGATGCAGATGGTCACATGCACTTACAAAGGTAAGCGAGATAATGTATCTAATTTGGATGAGTGATAAAATGTGATAGATGACTCAAAGGAGCTGAATAAGGTCGAAAAGCACATGAAAAGGCAAGATGATGGTAAAGGCTAGTTTTTGGATAGGTGCGTACGCTCATAAAGGAAAGCGAGCTGATAAGTATGTTTTGGATGACAAATAAAGTGTTACAAATGGCTCGAATGAGCTTAATGTGGTTGAAAGACACTCACAAAGGTAGAGTGTTGATCAGAATTTAAGCCTAAATGTCAGATAGGAAGGTTGTAATGGTAAAGTGATATGACGGTAGGTATCTCCGAGCAATTGGGAAAATCACCGGCAATTAGGGCTGATTGTTGGCGATTGAGGGAATTGCTATACAATTACTATGTAAATAAGAAAAGCTTAAATAATGCGGGATAAAGCTTGATAAATGATTGTAATTAATGAATTAATGAATTGATAACATAAAATAAAGGTACATACCTTTTGTAGTTGATGAAGGTGAGATAATAGTGTCACCTGGAAGATTAGTTGATTACATATGTAGACAGAACATTGATATAATTTGAATGGCCTCCAATGGTAGAAACAAAGATGATTTGACACAGAGAACTGCAAAAGCTGGTTCTTTGGAAGTTTGGATTACCTCCAAAGGCTAGAGTAAGATCTCTTGATGTTGATATGTTGAGAGATTGAAAAGTTGACAAGTACGAGAGAGAAGAGCTGCAGATGCTTGAGGATTGCTTGATTTAAAGCTTCCCTAGACTAATGAAGAAAGTGATTGAATATAATACAGAAAAAATGTGATGTAGACACCTTGAGGAAGGTCTTAAGATAATTTTGGGAGGCTGAGATAATCTAGAAATTGAGAATTGGAAGCCGGGGATCCCTGAGAGAGAGACCGAAAATAGTCTTATATAATTGTTGGTGTATGACCAAATCGCCAAAGTGATTTCATTCTGTTTGAGCTTTGGAAGGAAAATAAATGGAACAACTTGCTAAAATGAGGTTTTTGGTTATGATTTTGAGGAGTGAGTTTGTTGGTTTGTTTGGGAACGTGTTGAGCTAGATAGGATTTGTTGAAATAGATAGGATTTGTTTAGGATTTATCCTAAGTTAGCATCTAGGAATATTTCTAGATGATTTCTTAGGATTTAACTAATGTAAGAAGGGTTTATTGGGGTGAGTGTAGATGTGACTTAGGATTATGTGGGGTATTAATTAATTAATGGAGGGTATAGGTTTATAAATATATAACCTAAGATATGAAATGTTATGCTTATTTAATTAATGAATAAAGATGAAGGGTATGAAAGTAATATGTTAATTAATAAGGGATGTGGACTTATACGAGGTAAGTATGGTGATGATGTTGATGTTGATGTACTTAATAAAGATGAGGGGTAATGACTTAGGATAGGAATTAAATGTGATAATGAAGGGGTCAGAGGACATGGACATGGGAATTAGCGATGCTAATTTTAGTGTCTACACTCTCCCTTTCGATGCTTGTTAGCTTTGTTCCACATGCACTTGCTCCTACAACTCAATTCGACACTTCGAAATTCTCTTGTTCACTTACTCCCATGATTTTTGAATGCCTTCTCTACTTTTCGCCACATATTTATAGTGATTCTCATGTCCTCTCGTGCACTTGAGAATGAGAAGATATACATAGAGGAAGAGACATATTCAGGACGCTTCAAATCTGTGACTATTTGTGGATTCATTTTATTTTGGGCTGAAAGTGATAGGACCACGATTTTTTTTACATACTTGTTGGTTATGCAACGCCACTCTATGCAATGGGTGGTTACGCAACCATCACTTTGCAAAAGCGCGATTACTGTAATTTCTTTTGCTGCTCTTCATTTTTCTCAATTTATTCTTCTAGAAATCAGGTTGTTACGATGAAATCTTGTTTATTTGGATCCCTATGGATCAATTTAATTCTAATTGTTAATTGTATATGCTAAAAAAATGAATCACAAATAATTGAAATTTCTTAAAATTTTAAATTTATCTTGTGGATATATATATTAAGCAAAGGAAATTATTTGGCTAATTAAATATACTTATAGATAATCAAAATTATGTACAGATAAATAATTTTGATAATCCACGATTTTATATCTTCCAAATTGTGCAAAATTCATAATTTGATGCTAGTTTCAAACACTAATTGTGGATACTTTACATTGCATATTTATTATTTTTGATGAATATATTTCTCCAAATAAATTATTATTATTTATATTTGATCCATGTTCCATTCTCATTGGGCATATTGGAGACTTTTGACAAGTGGAAAATTGAGGATAGCATGAGATATGGATCACACTTATTCTTGTAGACCAAGAGGAACATATTGGCCATGACATTAAGGACACAAGCCCACCACCATTTCTCACTTCAAGAGGTGTTACTTTATTAATATAAACCTCTAAAATAGATTGAAATTTATTTTGAAAAGAGGAAGGAACACCCATATGAAAGCCATATATCATCTGTGGAGAAGGTGATTGATTCACTCATTATTATGCATAATGTTATCCACATTTTTGTGAAAAAGAAGTGAGCTATCAACATTAAAGGATAACATCTATAAAATATGATGTATGTATATTTGAAAATAAATAAAATTCAAAATTAAATTTTTTCAATATCCATACCAAAAAAATCATAACCAAAAATTTACCTTTTCTTCATGTTTTGTAAATAAATAAAAAAATGGACGGTGTTGTGAAATAGCCATATATAAATTTTGACTATGGAAATAACACATTTTATCATCACAAAATTAAAGCTATAATTATGCATAACATATTCAATTTAAATATAATGAATGATAATCCCATTTTTCACTTCATTATTAAGATTCAAACAAAATTTGTTAAAAGTGCACAACAATTTAAAACTTTGATTGTGTAATATCACACACACACACACGCGTGCGCACACGCACACACACACACACACACACACACACACACACACACACACACACACACACACACACACACACACACACACACACACACACTTGCTTGCTGCATGCCCTGCAGCACATGCGTGCACACACACACACACATGCATACATGCACACGCACTCACACACGCACACACAAACACACACATTAACACACACACACACTATGGAAAATATTTTGAGTCTACATCAGCTCCGATTTTTGGATTTCAATTTTTCAATTAAATCTTAAGGTTAAAGTATAAATTGTAAAAACTTTTTCTACAATTTTTTTTTTTTTTTTTGTATTATACTAAAAAAGTAAAACATATGTTTTTGAACAATTAACTACACCACTTAACTTTAGTTGTTGATAATCTATGATTTTTATTAAGGTAAATAGGAATGGTTTTTAAAAGAATCCCATTTAACCTTATATAACGAGAGAGATAAAGTAATACGAGATCAACATAAAATATATAAGATATTGGTTTGATAGTAAGAACCTCAAAACCAATAGTCAAAGCACTAAAAGTTAGCAATAAATTCATAAATATCTCCACCACATAAGGCTCAAAGGAATAAGCTTATGAGACTAAACCCTTGGAAATTTTTTGGGTCTAGCTACCTCATTCGATTTAGCACTCCTTATAGTTCTAATGCATGATTATACTATACTTATGTCTTGTTTGGATTTTGTTTTCTTATACGATACAACGTTCTCTAAATCCGTAGGGAAGGTCCTACCTCCTTGTTATTTTTTCTACTTTTTTAATCTTTAAACTTGGTTTCCTCCAAAATTCTAGAATATTCAAAAGAATCTCCACATTTCTAGTCGAAACCCAAGTAAAATCCTAATCAACATTATCCTAGATGTCTTCTCCTCTTACATGTTTTATCTTCGAGATTAGAGTTGGAGAATTAGTATGGATCCCACAAAGATCTACCTTGGGTGGTATAACTTATTATTCCTTCTACTGGATTGAATTTTAGTTGTGCTCTTTATCTAGCTCTTCATTCTCCTCATCTCTAAACTATCAATTATAAATAATATCACTAATACCCTCCTCTAGTCCTATATCCTCCGATGTAATAATTGTATCCTTGAGAGGTTATATTTATTGACTCCCAAACATATCTTTTACTTGTTTCTTATAATAGAATCCTTCCAAATCCCCTTCACCCTCCTCCAAAAATTTAGATATATTTTTAGGAAGGAAAGGAACACACCCCTCTTATCCTCTTGATCCTTTATTCATTCCTCTTAAAACTCTTAATTTTTGAAAAGGTTATCTTCTAGAATGGGGATTATATGATTCAAAGTTACTTATTTTCTTCGAGTCTATATCATCCTTAAGGATTATGTTAAATAGAGTACATTTAGTGTTAATCTCTTTTTTATTCCACATAAACTAATCCTTCTTCATATTAGAAGCACATTGATTCTTTGAATTCCCCTATTTGTAACAATATTGACAAAATAGATATTCATTTTTATACTAATTTTTTTGAACCTAACTACCATATTTAGGGGAAATGGTTATAGAATTTAGTGGGGAATTATTGGTCTTATCATAAATATAGAATCATTACCATAACTAGCCTCATCATATATTTGGTAACAAAATAAAATGATATGATGTGAAAAATAGATTTTTTGATCTTCACCAATACTTCTTCCTCCCAAAATTCTAAGGGGAGTCCGAAATAATTAACCCATATAGCGATGAGATGAATATTATCAATTATTATTTGAAATTGGGGCTCCATTTTCTATGAAATAACTTCATTTTCCAAGGAACCATGGTTGAGAGAGGATAATCTAGGCACATTATTCCATGAGTTAGATTGATAACATAAATAAATCATTATTCATAAGTGTGAATTCAAAAATTCCTTTGGGTTTCCATTTCATAAAGGTCCATTTAATGATTCAATATTTTGGTGAGATTCCATGAACTTAACGATTAGGGGTGAGAAAATATGAGCGAGTATTTTTTAACCAATGAATCTAGGACCATAAGTTGGGTGTCGCCCATTTCCATCCTAGGATAAACATAGAAGATATTTACATGTTCTCTTTTGTTTCAACATATTTTCCAATAACTTTGTATAAAGGAGGTTCCTTCCTCTCAAAAAATCCATTACCCAAACAATATCCCATAAGGACTAAGGCATCCTCAAGAGGATCATGGAAAAAAATCCCATTGCCTTTCTTTAGAAGAGGATCACCCCTTACGCCAAGGTTTCCGCTTCCATCAATTTTGAATTTGACTTCCATCATAGTCACAATAGTTCTTTCAAACTATATGAAATATGAATTTAAAGAGCTCAATATAATATACATTGTGTAATGTATTATGATTCAAATTTTTAAAAAATTGTAAGAATTATACACAATTAGAATATGTATTATTAAAAAGGTAATGCATACATACATACATACATGCATACATTGTAGACTAATTTGTATACTATATAATCTAGAAGATATTGGTAATCTATATTTAAACTAGAAAAATATACTAACATCTAATTGTGCATGAAATAAACTGATCTTGAATAATTTACATTAATCTATGCTTTAAAATTGTGTCGTGGTTTATAATATAATAAAATTAAAATGAACAATTTTGGCTAATCAAAAATGTTATTTTTTTATAAGGCAACAACCACATACCACCCAAACCGTGAAATAATAAAGTTATAAGACTAAAAGTTTATATAAATCATATTATGTACATTAATACCATAATATTTATTATAGAAAAACTAAATGGTATCCATAAATGTGGATAATTTGCACTAAGAAAAACATTTATAAAATTAACATTTTAAAATTTTAAAAATCCATCGAATTATAATATTCAAACTAAGATTACAAAAGTAGTATGTACATGTTTTAACTACATGTATATGGAATACACAAATACATATTATTGTTAAGGATCTTATTTTTATGTATACAACATTTATTACTAAACATAGTTAATTCAGTCTCGGGTATGTGAGGATGGGTTTCAGGGTAGAAAAAATTTCAAATTGTTGGTATATATATATATATATATATAGATATGGATTTAAATTGTATTTAATGTATTTACAAGTTGATAGGTGTTAAAAATGGTAGAAATGAGTGAGATGTGATAGTGACACCATGAAATTTTTTATTTTCGTAATTAATTTTACTTTCATTTAATTTTTATAGGACATATTCGTCATTAAATTTTATGTTGATTTACCTATTACTTAAAATAATTTTATTCTCCCTAACAGTCAATTGGAAAATAGAAATAACTTAGCCATATGGTAGAGTTTGGGGCCCATTATTTTCAAAAATATTTTTTGGACCAAGATAATAATGTAGCTAAATTGTTTTCATGTGCCACTAAATAATAGAATCTTAACAAAGAATGTAATGGAGTTAATAATCAATGCACCATATGGAAAAAAATTAAGATGAGAACCTTGAACTTGATATATATTTTTGTATTTTAGATAGATGTATTTAATACAAAAAAATTGAAAGATTTTAAAAAATAAAGACATCTCCTCTAAGTCTTGAAGTCCTCAAAACATTCGGCTGGTCATTAAAATTTTGGGGACATATCCCATATATAACTATTAATAACTCCATTACATTTCCTAATTCTTTTACAATGGTAAAAAATTGCATCAATCTAGTTGTACTTAATGTGTCGGGATTAAAAATATTTTTGGACTAAATGGAAATTTTTATCTTTAAATGTGAGATTAGTATTTTTGATGAATGTAGATTATAGACTTGTTTAAGGATTTACAAGATGCATTGAAGAAGAATATTTAACAAATATTTAACTTGGGGTGGTAAGGAATGTATTTACAAGAGTTTTGAATAATTTTTGTTACATCCATTTGATTACTATTTAGGTAAATACTATTTTTATCTTTATTATGCAATAAATAATGTAATATGATGGATGTTATACCCGATAGTTCCTTTTTTATATTAAAATATCCCTTTTTGTAAATTTTTATTGAAAATCATGCATGGGTTTTAAATCCTATTTCTAGGAATCATGTTTTTAGAGTGGATTACTATTAACTTATTTCAGGTTTAGCATTATTTATTTTATTCTCAAAAGGATTTTACCCTTTTGTGAGATCCATTTTGGAATCTCATTATTCCCCATTTTAATGACAATTTACGTAATATCCAAATATACAACATATGTGCCTATCAAGATAGAAGGATATGAAAGAACACTGCAATTTTATCAACATGATATGCTTTCATATGATTGTTTGATAGGAGTAGATGCTTTGCAAGAATGTGGTACTTTTAGCCTAAATAAAGATTTTATATCTTTATTTAATCTTGATGTTCAGATTCCCAGGAAGTACTCATTCAGAACTATAATACCTTTACTGAACAAAGGAAAGAATCCAATCATGAATGGATTCATAAATCTATAGCCCTATGCAAAGGTAATATAGATGATATAGTTGGAAAGATAAAAAAGAATCTATGTTCAGATGATCCTCATGCTTTTGTTGAAAGAAAAAAACATTATTGTTCATTAGATTTACAGTTCCAGAAAGATGAGAAAGGGAATGATATCATTCCGAAATTCAAAGCTCATCATAAAGGCATGATCCCTTTTGAGAGAAAAGAATGTCATGAAGAGATTAAAAATCTAATCCAAGGAGGTTTTATCAAAGAATCTAACTCCCCTTGGGCATGTGCAACTTTTTATGTAAATAAAAGGAGTGAACAGGTTCACCAGAAGAAAAGACTTGTTGTTGATTACAAGCCTTTGAATAAGTTTGTAAAAGTTGTCTAAAGCATCCTATTCCTGCTAAAGATGATCTATTATCTAGAATCAAAGGATCAAAGGTATACAACAAGTTTGATTTAAAGAGTGGTTTTTGGAAAATATTCCTTAAACTAGAAGATACCTACAAAACGGCTTTTGTAGTACCAGGAGGACAGTATGAATGGAAAGTTCTTCCATTCGGATTGAAAACTGCTCCATCAATCTTTCAGAAAATGATGGACATTATCTTTGGTGAGTTAGCTGATTTCCTGATAGTTTATATTGATGATATATTAATATTTTCTAAATCTCCCAAAGAACATATTGAACACCTAGAGAAATTCTATGAAGTTGTTTATCAGAATGGTTTATGCTTATCTCTGACAAAAATGGAGATTTTCAAAGATGAAATGGATTTCTTAGGAATTACAGTCAAAGATGGATCTATTGAAATGCAATCTCATATTGTTTCAAAGATTCAAGAATTTCCAGATCAGATTTTAGAAAAGATTCAACTACAAAGATTTCTTGGTTGTATCAACTATGTTGCTGGATTCTATAAAGATATTGCTTATAGACAGAATACTTCTCAATAAAAGATTGAAGAAAAATGCTCCCAGTTGGTCAGAAGAAATGACCCAAGCTGTAAAAAGAATCAAAGCACAAGTTCAAAAGCTTCCTGCTATGTCCCTTCTGGACAAGGACTAAAAATCATAGAAATATATGCACGGTCAAGGACAAACAAACCAAGCACTCAAAGTAAGCCTACAAAAAGAAGATTTGTTAAAGCAAGTTCTCGCATCTACATCTTGCAACCACAGGTCTTCACATGAAGCCTGGCGCTTGTCCCTTTGGCTATTCATTACAAAGTCATTTATCACCTTGTTAACACAATGTATCCTACCATCAAGCATGGTATCTCTAAAGGCAATAGCATGGTGAGTCACACCAGTATAGAAAGTTAGAAAATTGAGCCCGAACTCATTTCATGGTCTCAAATTAAAGTCCCAAAAGAATGGACCCTATCTAAAAAGTTTATTGAGAAAAATCAACCTAGATTAGAAAATGCTACAGCTATGAATGAATCCAAGTCAAATGTAACTCTGTCTTTCAGATCTAAAAATTCTGCATCTGAAATATCCTGGTCTAGTTCTTTTAGATCAGATACTTCCTTTTCTCTACAGTGAACCCTCGAGAAAATCCATGAAAGAACAGACTTATATTTGTAGTCATAATAGCCTGATTCATGATCCCAACACTGATTACCTTTGGTGTAAGGACTGTGAATAGATTATAAAGCAAAAGTATGTCCCTTCTAATGGTCCAACCATTAGTATGGCTTCTAGAGAAACAAATATTTCTGCATCTTTTCCATCTCTAGACAGTAGTGAAGTCTTATCGTCTGATGAAACCCAAAAGGCCATCTTTTGGTACCAAAGAACTGTAGATAGACATGTAGACCCTTCTGAGTCTTCTAAAATGCTAAACTAGACAAATAAAGCTGTCAAGTCTGTCCATGATTGTCTACAATCCCAAGAGTCTATTCTTACAGAAATGGAAAAAACATTGAAAGCCATAGAACTTCATCAGAAAGGAGATATAACTTCTACTCTTAGATTACTAAATTCTAAAGTTGATGATGTTACTACCCAAATGAATAAGGTTGATAAAAGTCTTGAAAATACTTCTAGATATGTATCTACTTGTCTTGATATTCCTAAGATTGTGTCTAGAGAAGTAATTGATGTTGTTCAACCCCTTATCAGTCAGTCTAAAGATACTAAAAAGGACATTGCTTCAAAAATAGGTACTACCCATAAAATTGTACAAAATAGCCTGCACCAGTTGCATGAGTCCTCTATTGAGTTAATCCACAAAGTTGAACAAGTTCAAGAGCATGTAAGCCCTATTCCTGAGATAGTCCCACAGATAGAGAAAATTTTGGATAATACAAAAAAGCCGAAGAAATTGAACCAGATTGGTCTCACAAAGTGTCCTGGATGGAAGTTGCTAATTCTTCCGGATCTTCAACACATCATAAGATTGTTCTACTAGAACATAGTCCTTTGTTTATTTCTGATAAAAAGACTCCAGACAAAGGATCAGTTAGTATGGCCAAGCTTCTTCCAGAAGAAGCAGAAAGTATGGTTTTGATGGAAGAAACTTCTAAAGCTTCAACATCTGAGCCTCTACATCATACTGCAAGAACACAAACCTTGCAGCCTAATTGGTATAAGCTAGATTTCTCTACTCCTGAACAAGTGAAAGAATTAATACATGGAATTATAGGGTGGGAAAATTCTCAACTTTTGTTATATAAGAAGGATCCCAAAACTATTGTTGAAGTTATTGCAAATGGATTTGTTGGCATAGTCAAAGAATGGTGGGATGCTCATCCACACCAAGAAGAAATTTTGAATGGTGGATATGCTTCATTAATCATGCAACTTTAATTCATGAATTTCTAGGCACTATTGATAATGACAAGCTTAGAAATACTTCTTTATTCTTGAGAGCCAGATTATGTGATATGAGTAGGATAAAAGAGTACCAATGTTATATGCAAAAGTTGTATTATAATTCTGGTAATATAAATGATCCTACTATGAGACTCCGATATATAGAATCTTTCCCTGCATTTTTGTACAAGAATATAAAAAATCCCTGCATGGAAAGAGTACAAAAGAATTAAGTCTTGGAGCTCTAAATCAGATTATAGATGAGACGAATGCTCGTCTCGACAAGAAAAACAAGACCGCAAGGAAGCTGCTAAGGCCCAAAAAGCCTTAGGAACCAAATTCTATTAGTTACTAGATAATGACTCATTTGGTTGTCGACCCCAACACAAGTTCAGAATCAAGAAACCTTGTAAATATTGTTCATCTTTTTCAAGGGGGAAGGGTCAGTATAAGTATAAGAAAAGACATAAGTTTTCCAGAAATAGATATTCAAAAGATGTCCCATACAAAAAGAAATATTTCAGGAAAAATAAATATATGGGAAAGAAAAGAAAATTCATACCAACTTGTTTTATCTGTAAAGGCAAGCATTATGCAAATGAGTGCCCAAAGAAAGATACAGAGAAAGGTAAAGCAAAAATAAATATGCTTGCAACAAAAGGTATAACGGATCAAGATTATTGCTTAATCTCTGATTCTGATTGTTATTCTTCTGATGTATCATATATATCTTCAGAAGAATATTTTCAAGTAAATATAATAGAGCACATAGAGTCAGATTCTGATAGCACAAAATCTGGTTATGATTCATTTCCTTCTTTCATAAATATGATTGCTAGTTTTCCTCACCCTCTCATGCCTGTGTCTTCTGAAGTTCTATATAAGTAGCTAGAACTAAGACAAAGTGAGTTTGAATATTGTCCCCCATGGGATACTACTAAAAAGACCTATCTCTCGCAGAAATTCAGAGAGCTAGAAATAAAATACTCAATCCAGGTCAGAGCTGAAAATGAAGCCCGAGAGAGAAAGGAAGAAGAGGAAGAAAAGTAGAAATGGTCTCTTCAACAGAGGTCATTACCCACTTCAAGGCCTCATGTACAAGGATGTATATGTCAAAGACAAACTCCCTATAGAGGAAGAGGTCATGGCAGAGGAGGAAGATACTCTCCACCTAGGAGAAGTTTTCCATTCCTTTTTCCAGAAGAAGATCAGAACAATGAATTTCAGGTAATAACTCCTAGCACAGATATTATAATTCCAGCACCTGAAACTATGAGGACATGGAGAAGAAATAGAATAGAATTCTTACAAAAGGTGATTGCTAAAGCTACTAATGAATATAAAAGATTAGTAGAAGAAGAAAACAGGGAAAAGAAAGAAGTTGAAGATGATGAACAATTTCTAGAAGAAGCCTATCAACAGATACTACACCAAGAAGCAGAAGAATCAGTTCCAACAAGAGATTAATACAGAGGTATGTACAGTAAAAGGAGCCCAAAATCCTTTTATTACTATCAATATCTACATTCCAAATATCAAGCCCTACTCTATAGATGCAATGATAGATACAGGAGCAGATATAAGTTTTCTTAGAACCCTAGAGCTATACCTCCAGATTGTTGGACTGAAACATATTTAAAGATAAATTTTGATAAGAAAGAAGTGATATCCAGATATACATCATATTATGCCAGAGGCATTTACAAGTGAGACGAGCCTTGTCCCTTTGACATCCCTCAAAATTTAGAGGGCATAGATTAAGTTTCATAGGTGCATTGAAATTGGACGGTGGCTATGGTGTCTCCCATGAAATATTCTCCCATCGTATTATTTTAATCTACCTTTTTGAAATTTGATTTAACCACTTTCTTCATGACATCTTCTTCCGCCACAACATCCATATTCAAGGATATCTAACTCGTTGATATCCGTTGCTTTGCCTCGCCTACCACTAGTCACGCATTTGATCCCCTCTACGTGGAATTAATTCTTAGAAAGTACATGACTAATACTCAAAATAGTCCTCCCTGTGAGGGATTTAATATGATCAATCCCTAACGAATCCATCTCATAAAAGGTGTTAAAAATAAGCCCTTGGACTTCCAATTTGTGATTGAACTCCTCTCGTAACATGTCACTTATTAAGTAAACCGGAGGAGATGATGAAATTTCATTTCATTTAGATTCTCCACATTTTTAATCTCTGCTCCATCCATTGTTCCACCTACAGATCCAAATTATGGGAAGACTTGAAGAGAATATCATTCATATGCAACATAATATTCTTGCATCTTTCAATTCCTGGGGGAAGGCCTTCAAGGGGAGGCAAGGTGAGTGACACCAAGCATATGTCCACCATGGGATTCGAAATATTCACCATCTCATACACCCGGGGATGTAGGCATGCAACATTGGCGGGTGTAGATACATAAGAGCCTATTTTACCTAAGTATCGCCCTTCCGATTGAGACCTTGGTACATTATATTTGTTGATATGCAAGTGAAGGGTATTTATTTTGAGTCCTAATTTTGTAGTTACGCAGATCCATTAATAACAATTGATGAATCAAATGTCAAATTGTTCACATATGCAAATGATAAACTTAAATGACATATTAGATACTTTGAAGAAGACCTCAAGTAACATTCCTGGTCGTTTTTTTTTAAATTCAACTAGCTGTTATGAAATGAATGTTAAAGATCTAGGCTAAATCTATTGTGATTATCATTACATATCCATTGAAGAATTATAATTTATATTTTCAAAAACAAAGGCTGGGATACTTTCTTTACGTTTTCTAAATTTTTTTGTTGTGATTGGGGCCGGTCCAAAAATGTGTGCTTGGATTAACTATAAATTATTTTATCAAGTTTTTTGTGTATGGATTATTATTAACATCAAGGATGGTTTTTTTTGGGTTCAGAGAATGTGCTAAATTGATGGTTGAATATCACCAGATGTTAGAACAAAAATAAAATGGAATGGTTCACAAAAAGTACTCTTTAACCAAGTTTGGAAGTGTGGCCCTTATAAGTCCTGCTCAGCTTCCTGCATAGACAATTTTTTTGGAGATCCGCAGTTACAAATGTAGCAAATGATGAATTGAGATACATGAGCTACAAAACTTAGTTTGCCTCTAACAACCGATGATTATTATGTTGACCACAAATGATTTCCATTAATCTCTTTTTACGGATAATTGTACACAGTTTGTTTCCATTCATTGTTCTTTGTTGCTATCATAATAAACATTTTGGGGGTTCTGGTTGAGAAACAAAATAATGGATTTGATACCTTTCATCACTTGTTGTAGTACAGTATCCTATCTTAGAGTTATGGCATGGCATTTTTGCAATTGTAACAATTTAATAGGTTAAACTTTCTCTTCAATAGAATGAATTATTTTGCTTTGTTGTATGTGCATTCAAATAATTAGCTTGATTGAGCAATCCTTTGTTTAATTGTATACCTCTTCAAACAATGAAATTGATTTTTTTCCCATAGTGTTCCATGGTTGTGCTTAGTGTCACTTTACAAATATATTCCTATATTTACTCAATATAGGTAATCTCTCATCAAATGATCATTGTTTATTTCAGCATCATGAACTTATTACTAGCTGAAGTGTAAATGGCTAATTCTATGGTGCTAAATAAACTTCTTCCACAATGAATTTCTCCAGTGGATTCCTCTTGTTTTACAAGTGAATGAGTGGTTTTTGTTTTCTTTCCCAACCATTTTAGTCGTATGAGGTTTAAAGACATATTTTATTACCTCTGGTACACATGATTCTGAGCATGTTGTAGGTTTCTAGAGTTAACAAAATCTCATTTTTTGGGTCTGAATGGGTAACTAATCTTGGATCCTCCATTTCTCTCGGAACTTTAGTTTGGAGTGTTTCTTTCAAAAATCCATCATCCCTTCTCTACATTAAGATTACCTTGTTTTTTTTTTTAAAAATGTTATGGTGAAAGCATTATATTTGTAGGCCCGTATGCTTTGACCATCTAATGTTGGATGTTTTTATTATATTTTCAGAAGTTCTATAATTATAGTGTATTCATATGGATTCGTCCTACATAGGAATGACAAAGATGTGGTAAGCATGTGCTGCTTCAATCCTCGTGAAGACCGACTAACCTCATGTTCATTTTCTTTTAGCATGAACCTATTTATATTCATGAACTATTTTAAAGTGTGAAACATATTTGTGACGTGGCAAGACTACTTTCTCCACCACACATAGAGTGGATCCAACTTGAAGAATATTAAAATTTATGCTGACAAGGAAGTTTACATCCTATTCACCAGTTTTTATCTGCATAGTTTTCCAGGGCCTTGACAACATTGACACCTGCAATTCCACCTCTTACAACAATCATGCATTTCTTCTCCAAATCTACCATGAAAGCTATTTAGTGTGTATACTTCTTGTACCAAAATTCACTGTGTATAGTTCTTGAAATCAAGCATGACATTTCCAATGTTCTTGAAATAGTTTTCTAAATACCCAAAAAACATGTACTAAAATTACAAACAACTATAACATTGGAAATATTGATCTAATACTTATTTCCTTTCTAAGATATCTTCAAAATACATTGTCTCGATGCCTTACACAATCACCCCCTTTTTCCTTCGATGATTTACAAAAATGATGCTCGTAGTTGTATGAAAGAGAAGTTTCGTATTAGTTCCCAAAATGTTTTTTCGGTCCTTCAATTTTCTCCCTCAAACCTCTTCTTCATCACCCATCTTCCTCCACCGCCTTTTAGGCCTTTCCAGTTTCACTTCTTCAATGCATCCCCTTCGGTGTTTCCACCATACATTTCACGTACAATTATTTCCTTCATTGAAATTTCCATTCAAATGCTTGGTTTTGAGACTTCCCACAACTAGATTTTCACAATTTACTTTCTAGAAATCTCATTTCCTTACAAACATATCTGACCATATCCATGTCATTATTGATTTTGGAGAGTGTCATTTAGGATAGGAGGACCCATGGAAGGGTGTCCCATTCTTCTTTCTACCTTAGAATGTACCTTTTGTTATCTTGTATATTATTTGGTCATTGAATTAGATTTGTATTTTTGGGATCAATGGGCTTGAGTCTTTGCATTGATTTTCCTTTGAGCTCAACATTGTATTACAACATGGATCTCGTATTGAGTATTGTGATTCATATTTGCTTGCACTTGGCAATATGCGTTGGAAGATTAGAATCTGTTGATGAGCCAAAAATATGAATGACATCATATTACATCATGGATCTCGTATCAAGTATTATGAGTCATACTTGTTCACATCTGGCATCTCATCACACCTTTGAAAAGATATACAAATGCATTACAATGCTTGTGAAAACTATCGGTAAGATAGAGATGATATACTACAATACAATGTCCTCCTCCTCCATCGAAACACTTCTATATAACCATTCAAAATTTCCATCTTTTCGATTCTTCATTTTTACATTATTTACTCCATCCCCTTCGGCATTTCCATCATACACTTCACGTAAGATTTCTAGTTATAAATATATGAAACACCCTTATGGGGTGATGATATAAAACGATTATCAAATAGATAAATGCGAGAGAGAAAAAGTCATATATAAGAAGTTGTTTGGTTGTTAGTAAGATATGTAATTCGTGTTTTCTCTCCTTGGATGATGGATTTATTTTGTTTGATGTAAAATTATATGCCATCATGTAGATAGTTTACCATATGCTTGAAGTCATATGCCCTCTCTAAGCGTATACCTAAAATCATGTGAAGTGTTAAATTGATTGTTCATATTTATTTTATTAGTCACTAAGGCTTTGACTATTGTATAGGGATATGATTAACATAAGTGTTTTAGTAAAAATAAAAGTTTTTTTAATTTTTTTATTGGCAAATAGTTTTTTGAAAGGGACTATACCCTTGTGTACAATAGAGGGCCTAGGAGCCAGAATAGGAATGAAAACTAGAAAAAAAGGATCAGAATCCAAGTGTGACAATGAAGCCCAAAGTAGCCAAAAAACAACTACCCAATCAAGACAAAACAACAAAAACTCTACAAAAAGTAGCAAAGAGACCGCAAAAAATAACAAAAAAACATTCAAGAGTAGCTAAAGCACCTACAACTACTTCTTGGCAGCTTTGTCGATGCTAGTTTTGATGTTCTTCCAGGATTTGAACATTCCCAAAGTTGTCATGTGGGCAACGTCAGTCTTATCCAGCTGATCAATGGTCCTTTTTATTTCCTTATCATTGCCCCAAAGTGTTGCTGGAACTCCGCTGAGATTGGAGACACTTCTGACATGCTGCTCAATGAACTCCTCAATCACACTAAAAATGGCCATATTGTAATCATGACGAGTTTTGGCCTTCCCTAAACAGGAGTCTAAGGAGTTCAGCTTCTTGTAGATATCTTCAATCTGGCTGTTATCAATACCCACCTCCTCCTCCTTCTTCCTCTTTCCTTTCTGTTTTGCCAAGTTCTTAACCTCATCCTTCAGCAGCTTCATATCAGCTTCTAAGGCTTCTAGCCTTTTTGTAGAGCTCTCCATATGCACATCCCGGGACTAGCACTGCTAATATTTAGGAGGTCATGTGTAATTTCAATTTCATGAGGACCCTTCCCCACAACAAGAGTATCGAGGTTAAGCCTTCTAGATGACCTGGTGACCGGTCTGGCCGAGGTGGAAGCGAAGTGGGGGCGGGAGCAGCAGTAGGGGAATGGGAGATGAAGCACGTACAACCGGGGGGGGTGACAACAGCGGTGGCGGGGAAGAGAGTGGAGAAACGGGGCTAGCAGTAGTAGAACCCGATAGAGGGGAATTGAGCTTGGGGAGGAAGGGAGACCAGGATACCGAAGAAGACAAAATTTATGCAGCAGCAAAATAAGCCCCTGGTGTAAAGGAACCGCCCGGGTATGCTTTTGAAACTCCAAAATGGAGCGCTCAAGAGAGTTTAGCAAATAATGGGGGAAACAAACCATGCGATTCCTATGGAAGTGGTTGAGAAAGATAAGGTGCTTAGCAGGTACGGTGACAAACCTCCCTTCCAAAGAAATGAACCGTATCATCATGCGAGTAACCTCATCATAAGGTGGAGGGATCGAGCTAACAAGCAGGCCCACGATAACATGGATCAACTTCTCAGATCCCTCCACAAATCTCCTCTCTTCAACATCTCTGTTGACCCTTTTGTTAAAAAAATGGTAGCCCTCCATGCCAAGGCCGGTCGCTTTAGCAATAAGCTCCTCATTGACCAAGATCTTCTGCCCCCATATTCCATAGTTCACTCCTTCCAATCCTTCACAAAACACACTGAGATGCTTTGATCATGTCCCTGAACCTTCTCCATGAAGTTGGTGATGCCACCCTTGCTGAGTATATTCCATAGCTCTACATTATCCTTCCAGTCCGGGTCCACACTAGGCTCAATTTGGCAAGGCCCCCATCTTCACCGTGTGCTTAATCGTTTGCAACAAATTCTGAAATCCTTGAGAGCACTAAAGCCGGCCTACTTTTTACTGTTGTAATCCACACAATGTTGAAAATGAGAGCCATTGCTCTTCCCATGAACATCCGCGTGCCTGCGATCCGAGCTGCGGAAGTTTGCATGTGGGAATAACGGCATTTTTGCTAGCCCATTCCCTATCATCAATTACATTATTATCGTCTTCGCTATCCATGGAGCCTTGTATCCAAATTTTAGCAAGCACATTCTTCCCGCATGCGCTTAATTTTCATATCAATGTAACTCCACTTGGACATCCCCATATACTTCACACTATCTTGATTATTCGATGGATTTACATAATCATAGTTTTTAAGTCAACACGTGTGGGAGTTTTATTGATCGATCCACACCCAATAATCATAACTCAACTCAAGAAATTGAGTGCGTATAGAAATCCACATGAATGTTATTTTGAAGCCGCTTAGGATGCTATTGTTATCCCAAACAATGTGATTAACATTAATTCCATAGTTAGCAAACAGTATCATCTCACAATTTATTACCCTCTCGATAAGTATGCATGATCCTCGATGTTATTGAATGTTTGAAAAATACTTATGGACTCGAGATAAAATCCTTGATGCTCCAACTTGGAGATGAGCACCTGTTTAAGGAGATTAATGATATTCAGGAGTCCCCTTCAATAATGAGATTCTGGATATTTTGAGTCTAGGCAATTCTCGAGTCCTATAAAGCGAGATAATGCTTCGGAAAAATGATTTGTTTGAATTCCCATTTTCCTAGCATACGTAGTGCAATCGATCGCCTTTATGATCCCATATCACTCCTCCCATCGCCACAATCCTAGGTTCCCCTTAGAGGCCCCATCAAAGTTCAACTTAAACCAATTAAAATCGGGAGGATGTCATTTAATCAAAGATCTATTAATGCTTATTCTGGGATTTCTACTGCTATTGACTGGTTCCAATCTGCCAGTTGGATAAGATATATTCTTCATTCTCTAGATATCTCTTGTTCTTGGGGTTTAAATCTAGCAATGTTCTCTTTGATACCATTAGAAATTTTACCAATACTAAGTTTATATTTTTGTTTCTTACTTCGAACATAAAATCATTTCTATCCTTCCATATCCTCCAGATTAAATGAGGGATAACCAGACTTCCGGATCCTTTTTGACAACACAATGCCTAAAGGGTGGGTTCCATTGAGTCCATAGCTTCTTTAGATCCTTCGGGGTACCACCCAAAGAGCTTTAAATTTAGAGAGGGAAAACTCCATATTCTCGGTAGCATACTCATAATGAATGAACAAATGACTGATATCCTCAGAATCTTTCTTATAAAGATGACACCTATTAGGAATTATAAATCCTCTTCTCATCAGGTTGTCAGTGGTAAGAATCCTACCTCTGATAGCCAGCCAAAGGAAAAATTTTATTTTAGGAGTTAATTCAGTCATCCAAATCTTATTCCAATTGAACTCTGTTTGACTATTGTGGAAGAAATTATTATATCCAGTTTTGACAGAGTAATTCCCATCATTGGAATTATTCCATACCAGCTCATCCTTGGAATCCAGTTGACTTAAGGGAATAAGATCTAATTGATCTTGAAGGGAGGAAGTAATTTGCATCAGATCATCTCTCTCCACAGAAAGTTTTTTCCAATTCTTGCTGGTGCCATTTCCCTCAATATAGTCCTTGATTTTAATGCCATACTTGCTTACAAGACTGTCTTTAACAATCCCAAATCTATCCATGAGATTTCCATTAAACCAATTATCATCCCAAAATTTTATGTCCCAACCATCCCCCACTTTCCATTTATCGCCCGCTTAATGAAATTCTGCTCTTAACTTAACCAGATTGTTCCAAAAGATGGAACCATAGGGGAGGTGCTCATCTTGAGTAAAAATAAAAGTTACTATGATAACTTGATATGTATTATTTCTTGATTAAATAATAAATCAACATGGTTGTAAGATATTATAATTAGGATTCTTATTCTATTAATTAGTATTCAATTAAGCATGATATATGGTTATGAATCTAGTGTTTGCATCGAGTGTATATATGTCTTGATGAACGTATATGATCTCGGAGGTCAACATTGGATTTCAACATTCCCAAGATCTACCTAAAATTATTCCTTATGGAAGTACAAGTTAAGATATTTTTGGCACCTATTGGAACACACAAAACAAATGTTGTATGCTCCAGATGCAAAGTCTATACATGTGTAGAAACAAAATCACACACTTTGGGTAGTTATCTAGTCTTGATCACATACTACTATTCATATGATTTCTAAGTAAGAAAATTACTAATTAACCATGTCTTTGGCCACCTTTATTTTCTTTATATTGTTACTTTTAGTCTTGTACCCTTACTTGCTTAGATTGCTTTATGGAATGTTTCATCCTCGACACTGAGTGCCCGGGATGCCGACATCGAGGCATCCCCATCCCATATTTTTTCCCATGTCTTCTTTTTACTTTACTCATACTTTTTGGGTCCTTTGTAGCGATTTGAGCATCTTATTTTTTTAGTAGTCACCGTTTTGGACTTAATTACAAAATTCAAGCAAGGGAATCATATAGATATAAAGTTTAGTGATCATAATAAAAGACCAACAACTAAGTAATATATATTACCACCTAAGGTTTCATCCATAAAGGCATCTAAGAGATCTATTACATCTATCTAGATCCATCGAATTGACATAAGGGATGGTTTTTTGCATCACACTTCATAGGAGGGAATTTCATTCTATTCCATGCACACATTTACTACATTCTACATCTAACTACTTTCTCACTATTCCAAGTGTGACATGCACAAGAGAAACCTAGGGCACAATTCCACAAACACACACACATAACTACATTGGGTTTGAGATGTAGTGCAGTGCTCAATTGTAATTCCATCATTGTGGCAGTGGGATAATCTAACCCCTCATTTTTCATCTTTCTTTTTAGGATTTGATGTCTATTTGAGGGTTTTGTAGGTTCATTCTTTATTACAGTTCTACATCGACCTCGGAAATCATTTTACAAATTCTTAGTGATAAAAGGTAAGCATCATTGAACATCTCGTGACCACGAGAATTTAGGTATATGAGCATTTCCATAGAACCGAGTGCACCGAAAAACAAGCCTAGTGCACCCACATGTGGCCTTGTCTGTCACGGGCATCTCGGTCTAGTGAAATTCCTCAAATCTATAATTTTACAAGCTCATGTGTGACGGTCAATGATTCATGTTTCTCTATTTTCCAACTCTACACACTCTTCAAAACATGACAAATCAACTAAATATTTCTACCCTCTCTTTGTAATTAGGTTTTTCATTATGTATTTCTTAATTTCTTAGATCTATTTCAGGTGTCCCATTATTCATTTATTTGTTGTGATCTTGCATATAGATTAGGATCTTATTTACATTTTACCTTAATTATCGGGAACATGATATTCACGGGATAGAACAAGACATAGGAAATGCCATGACTAGGCATGCTACAAAATGGTAATGGGTCTTCATAACGTTGTCAAGAGACACAGAGAAAAAATATGAGCTGGTTTTAAAATGCCATTATTCGTCACTTGAGAGTGAAAAAATGGGTTTGGTTACTCGTATTTGATGCTCATTTTTGGACAAGTGGGCCCTACTATTTTTGGCTTGGGGCCTCAACTAGCATTGACACACTCTTTTATTAAAGGGGTACCTTATTTGCTAATATTATTATTTGTGGCTTCACAATTTTTCCATGAGTGAATTAGAGGATTTGCTTTATGTGGTGGGTCCTCGGACCACCACGTGGCTTACCACCATTTCTCCAATTTATAGCTGAGATCAAAATCACAATTCTACATTGAGCACACTTACCATATCGGAGAGATATTTATGCTAAGGAGTTCGAATAGTGAATATTATCCAAGGGACCAAATCTTTAACCAAGTCGATGAATCCAAAACATGTTAAGCGGATCGAGCCCAAGTGTATGAGTGAGTCAAAAGTGAAGGAGGTAGTTACATGACCATAGCCACATATTTAATGGGTGGTCAAATCCTTAAAATGGATTATCCTAAATCTCTTCCCATGAATGTGGGATAATCCATGCAAATGTGGGTAAGCCACCTAAAAGGAGATGGAGTGGTCAAACATCCCACGTGGCGATTAAAAATAAAGAATGTGGTCAGGGATGTTCATACCCTAAACCACTTATCTCCTATATTTAGTGCCTAAACATTCCACAAAAGGTGGAAGGATAATGTAGAAGCAAGTCGATGCTATTCATAGTAGATACAGCATTACACGAATGCAAAGGGAAGGGGATTCAAACCCCTAACCATTTAGGAAAACAAATAAGGCATGCTTTACACCACACTTGTAAGATCGAGCATAGTATTAAGGATATGGTATTTAACCATATATTTCATTCTGACCCCATGTATAAAAGGGGGCTCGGGAAATACATTGAACACAAGATCCTCTCCTCACAATTCAAGTGAAAAGGAGGAGGGAATATTATGAGAAGCCTTAGGATATAGGATAATTAAGGAATTATCTAGCATAAGTGCACCCTTGTGAGGGTGGGTAGATTTTTATTCTCTCTCTCTCTCTCCTTACTTCGTAGATAGAAAATGGAAACACCTCATAGGATGTGGGTATCCCAAATGTGAGGTGAATATCTAGATTTAAAGGGTTGGATCCTCTTAGTGAATCACTAACTAAGATTGATTGAGGTAAAGGTTAGAAGGAAAGCTTGAAATAAAGGGGGTGATATACCATGATTTTTTAGGGACCTGCTCGATGTGAAAACATGAAAAAATGGATAATAAAAAAAACTTACACAAACCAAGGGACTTTAAGTGAAATTCCAAGGTAAAGTAATTGAAAAATTGTTAAGGGATAACTAACAATATAAATGCACATTAAAATAACAAACAATGACCAATTCTTGCAATAAGGGAAGGTAGCATAAGAAGACACTTAATAAATTCAGGGAAAGATCACAAGAATTACTACCTTGAAAGTAAAATATCGCAAATAATATTCGAAAGGAAAAAAATTTATCGGTGGGAACTTGCCGAGAAAATTATGAAGCACTTAGTTACATCAACCGAAATCTACTAATGCTTGAAAAGCACTAATATATATAAGAAAACAGAGTGGAGCTAAATTTCTCATCAACTTGATTACAACAACCTTCAAGGCCCACTTAGAGGAAATTCCAATGTAATCTGACATGAAGATAAAGAAGATAACTTCAAACAATAGTCTAAAATTGATCATCCTTGCACAATTTGATTAAAAATAATCAGACTCTAAGTTTATCCTTATAAAAGAATTAAACTAATCCTTTTCTCATGCAATATGTATTTTTCCATTCAAAATTATCTAATTTTGTCCTTCACAGATCAAATTGAAAGACTCGAGTTAACTCGATCTTTAAAACAGGATAAGATCCTTTTTCGTTTTTCGGTGCAAAAATCACCATTTCTTAATTTTGATGATTCAAAGATGAATAACAAGTTGAAAGCTTTCTAATAAGACCAATTTTGCTGAATTTGGAGTTGTAGATCAAAAGATATGGCCATTTGAAATTTACACTATTAGAATGGACATGAACTGACACATTTCATCTTTTAATTGGCTCACGAATTGAGGTTGCTCACATGCCTACCTCTTTGATCTACTAACATGTTTCCTCCTCTGGTTGGATCGCAAATTCAGGATTTACTTATTTTATTTTCTCTCTTCTTTGTCCTTTGTAAGTGGGTCTTCCTCTTTAGAAATGCGAGCCAATACTAAATTTCCACATTCCTTCATTGTTTTTAGACCTGTCTCTTTACCTTTTCAATTCCTTTAGAAATGTGAGTCGATAAAAAGGCTTCACATTTCTTTCGCAATTCATCATTTGACCAAGACTGACTGAAAATTGTGAAGTATGAGCCGATAAAATAGCCCCACATAGTTCACAATGTCATTCTTTTTTATAGCCACATATGACATATGCAAAACATAAGCCAATGAAAAACTTCCACGTCATTTCACATGTCGACCTTCTTTAGATTTTAACCGACAATTGTGAAGCTAGAACCAATAGAAAAGCACCACGTATCCTATAGTGTCGGGCTTGATTGATTTTTACGCAATGCGAACGAATAAAACAACTCGATGAATCCTTAGTGTCAGCCTGGATGAGCCCTCGACAACTATGAAATGTGAACAAATAGGAAAGCTCCATGCATTCACAAATTAGACCTTTGACTAGGTTTTACGAAAGATGAACCAATAGAAAGGCTCCATGAATTCACAAATTACTTCTTTGATCTGAAACCAATGAAGCACGACCCAATCAAACCATCCCATGAATCCTTGCAGTGTCAACCTTATTTAAAAGACCATGTCGATGTGAAATGTGAACTAATAGAAGAACTCCATGTATCTCCTTCCCTGTTAGCTTTGAAGTTGTCACCGTTGGCTCCATAGGATGTTTCCATGTATCCTTTGACCTTGCCGACCACAAATGACCTGAAAGTTTATAAATTTCAACCCAATCCATGACCTTCTATCCACTAAAGTCTATATGCTTAAAGTGTGACGGAATACCACCACATAGCCCCTATCCGAATGGTTGATCTTCCACCACGTTTCCCCATCTCACTTTGGAGTTAAAATTGTGACCCAAATGAATGTCACATGATTTTATAAAACCCTCAAATGATTTTGAACTTAGTCTCCCTTGTATTTTTTAAATGCTAATGGTTTGGTGCTTTTGAAAGGAAGAATTTAATGGTTGTTTAACCATCCCAAACCTTTAAAAATGAATGAGTTAATTTTATTCAAAATAACACTTTATGATCGATGTTCTATTGAGAGATGCTTCAAAATAAGATGTTTCAAGAAGGATATCCACAATTATGGTCCTCATCTCATGCAATCTATTTAAATAGGTCATTCTGTGAACTCATTCTTGATCAAAAGATTCTTTTCAACCATGGACATTTTTTTAAATGGCTTTTGTCAAATTGAATAAGAAAATCTTCCTTCATAGCTAGGTCCATGATTTATAATCAAAAGCATTGACTACCAATATCATAAAAGCTCTAAAAATTTGTTATTCTTCCATTTATGACATGTATGTCATTCTTAAGGCTCCGTAAACTAGGAAAAAAAAGTTTCAAGTTAGATTTCTTGCACTTGTGCAAGAAATGTCAACAATTTTGGTGATTCTATGGGTAGGTCAATTTCTACTATCTAAAATGATCTAGTGCCTTAATGAATCAAGTTGGGCATGGAATTAAAGCCCGAACAATTTTTCCTTAAATCAAAGTTTTTTCCTTTCCAAACAAACAAACAAAAATAGGAAGAAGACATAGATTATTATTATAGGCGTTTGGGAGATATTAAAGACATATATTGTTATAGGCATGATGATGATAAAATACCTATTATTATATAGGCAATTATAAATTAGAGAGTTATTATTTTTAGTTCGCCAAAATTGTAAAGGATGATTTGAAGCCTTATTCTTTTGTGTGAGCCTAGAGACGTGATTGTAAAGTCGAGGGACATAATAAATCACTAGATAAGTACACCCATATAGAAGCTCTTATTATTAGTAAACTATGTGTATCACTAAGTTAGTTGCTTGGACATTGCAGATGAGGGTTGTAATCATTTTGAGCTCGTTGATGGGACTAGGTCTGATCTTAGCTCATGGTAGAGAGGCTGGAGGTTTTGCAACATAGTGGAAGATGATTGTCTTCATTACAAAACATCATATCTGATCTTATCTCTGCATAGAGGTTGGAGGCCATGAAGCGAGTGGAAGATGATCATCGTCATCTATAGACACCAGAATTATCTCTCGTGTAGAGGTTATATTTCTATGCAATAAAGTGGATGTCATCAAGAAATTTCCATCTAGGGATTTGTGCCATAACACTAAGATTCCAAGACCATTTTGGGTGTACAGGACCAATTAGCACACTGGGTTCAATTGAAATTTCATTGTAGTATAGTAAGTTTATTTGTACTTTATAATCAGATTTTTATAATGGATTGGCTCATCTATTTTGTGAACTTGGAGATGTAGGAATTTTTTTGAACTCCATTATCAACTCGGTGCAATTTCGGTTCATTTTCTTACATTGTATTAACTTAAAGTGATTGATTTCGTGGTTAATTAGGTAAAATAATAATATTCCTATAAGGTTCCATAGATCGAGAAAAAAATTATTGGCTAACTAGTTTACTTATTAGTATAAACACTTATGTGTGTATATGATATCTACATACAAGCTTATAGATCCACAAAGATTATATACTTTATTTTAACATAGTAAATGTGGATATAAAACCTTGTTTAAAATGGAACTTATTATTGAGTCATAAGAGTAGTAAAATGTAAGTAATTTTTTTATTTACCGATTGTTAGAAGATGTGATGGAATTGATTAAGATACAATTATATACCTCAACGTGATACAAAAACCTTGCATATTGAAATCATGATGTAGTCGTCAATTTTTTAGAAATTATCATGTATAAATTAATTATTCTAAGTGCCATATTATTTTTTTATATATCAGAAATTCTTTGGATATGAGGTAGGCATCATGAAAGGAACTCCATTTTTATTAATCCTACCTCTAATCCCTAGTCATTGTGTGATTTTTTAGAACTCATGTATGAGATAGTTTGTATATGTTATGGAAGAAAAATCTTATGATTTACCGCAAACCATAAAATGATAACTTTTAATTCAATCTTGACAACTTTGGATAAAGTAATATATTTTTGGATACATTGTCTATTCACTTACCCATTTCTCTGTATGTACTCATAAATCATTAAATAGTACTAGGTAATAAAATATTTTGATTGAATTTCATACGGATGTGGGTAGATATATATACATGTTTCTCTTTTTACTATTCTCTCGTTGATATTTGATTGTATTTATTTACCTCCTTAATTAAAGGGCGGGGAAAACTCTTCAAAGGTAGGTGAAAGAGGATCCTTTAAGTATACGGTTGGTGGTAAAATTCTCCAACGATTCTCTCCCTCAATATAAATGCACTTTTGAGACATGTACATAGAGACTTAAAATGAATTTTAGTTACTATTTATCTATTCAAGGTGGTATTATTTCCTTAGATGTGATTATAAGTGATGTTGTATGGTAGGAAAAAATGCATCTAGGCACCATGTACTCTTATCATATGTTCAAACAGGGTATTTGAGGAAACAAGTGAGGGACACACCAAGACCGAAACACGGATGGATAAAATTAAAGGGGTACAGTGGACCACTATGATCACATATCCCAAGGAAGTAACCCTTACACTAGGAAAACCCGAGGTTTCCAAGGCCTAGGTTGAAGAAAGGAAGGAACCCTATGGAGGTGTCGGCCTATGGGAGGAGGTTATGACTTAAATAAGCATACAAATTTTATGCTAACCAAAGTAAAAACATGTAACATGAAATAAATAACTAAAATACAATATGCTAACCTAGCATGTCCATAAAATACTAAGCTAACATAGAGTATGTAGTGAATGTAGGAAACTACTCTATACAAAATGACAAATTGGGTTAGAGAACTTACCTATTGAGGGAAGTCACTGATGCATCTATCTCATAAAGGAACATACACCAAAAGAGAATAACTTTGAGGTGGAGAAGGGGAAACAATCTAGTCTTATCTCACTATAGATGACCCAAAAGTGCAAGCAAACCAATCCAAGCAAGAAAAATCTCCAAGCCAAGATTCAAGATATAAGAAATCTAGAAGATGAGAAAGAAGGAAAAAGTTAGCAAGAGAAAAAAGATAATGGTTATTTCATCTTGATCTAATCCAATTGTTATTAAATGCCTATGAGAGTTGGGGTATTTAAATTGACACCATCGCTCGTGGGTGAAGGCATCGACCATGTTTTCTAATTTACACCGATGTAATTTCCTATGGGCGATGACATTGGCTAGAGGTGGAAAATGAAAAGGGAGATGCAAAGTGTCATGAAAAGTGAGGGTAATGCAAGATAGAAGAAATGGGGTCATGAGAAAGCTAGATGTCGGAAGAATGAGAGACAAAGTAAGAAGATAAGAGCAAAAGAAAGACATAAAATGGGGCCAAAATTTGTTCTCTCTCCATGTATCATCCCTAACCCAATGGTTACGTGAATAACCATACCCAAATCTCGAAATGAGCCCCTTAATGTATTCATTCTAGAGATAGATACATTAAGCAACCTCTAACCTAAAACGAGAATTACTAGTAGCATGTATGAAAATAGAAAGTGCAAAAATTTAGTTGTATACATATTCCCTAGTCATTGATTACCACATGTAATAGTAGAAAAATGTGGGGTAGTCGGTGGAAAGAAAATTACGTAACACCAAAAATGAAAGTAAATGTGAAAAGTAAAATAAGGGACTAGCTAAAATGAAATATACTTACCAATGCATACCTGATAGTGTTGATCGTCCTACCACATACAAGCACAAACCATTCGCTTGAACCATGGAGAAGAAAAACTAAAGTTAAACACTAGAGGAACATCAGAAAATAAGACATAAATCACCTAGCTAAGGGCCCATGGGATGGATGTCGTGGTGTCGAGAAAATGGAGATAAGGGTTGGAAAGTGTGATTTTTGGCCAAAGGGTGGAATAGGGCATGTAATATGTCAAAATGAATGAGAGAAGATCATGATCACAACGCAATTGGTAGAATATTTTTCAGAGATTGAGAAGCTGGAATGATGGGAATTTAAGCATTGATGACCTTCATGGTGAAATTAAATAGAAATTTTGAAGTTTATATAGGATTTTTGAGTTTATTTGCTTATTAATATTTTTGGAATTAAAATAACTAAGATCTCGAATTCCAAATCATGACGAGATGGAATGAGTATGAGGACAAGGAGGATCACATGGTAGCACTTGACCATGGGTAAATCGATCCATTTAATTTTGCTAGGTAGATTCTTGGTAATTTCATATTTTTAGAAAATTTCAAGACATTAGGGCACCATTGTAAGTCAAATGTATGTCATTACGAAGAGTAGGACAAAATGAAAGTGGTTTTGGGAGGGATTTGATTTTAGCCTCGTCATTTTTGGATGTTTGTAAGTTAATTTTTAAATTTCATGGCCATACAAAATTAGATGGCATTAGCCCCCTTGAAATAATAACTCGATGGTCTCAAGATAATGCAAATTTTTTTGACAAGGATGATGACATAGGGATTTTTAGAAAGCATGCAAATTTTATGATTTTAGATTTTAAATTGATTTTTGATGAATCTAATGCCATGATTTTATTGATTTGTGATTACATTAGGACGAATGATTCACTTATGGCAAGTGTTTGACATAGCATGGCTCAATGATGTGATTTCCAAATTGACATGATTCAGATATAATACGATTGCATAGATGGGGATTTGGGGTATCATACGGATGCCCAAGATACCATTGATTCTATATTTTCTGCATATGTTTTTGGTAGCATGGGAGCTTAGGAATAATACTTTTTGGTGGTGGGCGGGTGAGACGGTGGAGATCAACATGACACTTCAAGATATGCATGTGATATTGGGCTTGATGAAAGACGGATCTCGCATGTATTGCCATCTCACCATGAATACGGTAAAGAGGAGGTCCCTAGCCGTATAGGAGAAAGACATTAATACTTATGATAAGGGGATGCTTTATATAAGAGGTAGTGTGGTACACACTTTGCATAGATTTTGGCTATACGAAGGTAGTGATGGGCATTACCATGGCATGTATATTGTGTCACAAGGCACATGGGACCATTCCATTATATATGGTGGATGTATGTAGAGCTGCGATTGAGTAGGATGTCTTATTTAGCTGTGGTCTACTATATGGGGGCAAGCTGATTGGTGCATAATCTATACAGGTATGACAGAGGGCACCAAGGACCACAGTCTCGTGATATTCCGGACACCATGCATATATGAGAGGGTTCCCATGTACATTCCCATAGAGATACCATTGGTCATAATTGCATATGGACGGAGTGTACTTCAATGGGCACAAGGGCTAAGCCAGTAAGATCACTTCGGGCATCTTGGCAGTGTGAAAGGTACATCTGGATGAGGTCATATCAGATTCCTACATAGGGAATGTGGGTCAATGGACTAACATTCCATAACAAGAGGATTTAGAAGCAATAGAGGAGGTGACAGTGCATTATTTGCATTAGGTAGAGACCCATATAGCATAAGGTACCCATGACTTTTGGGAGGCATGAGCCTATTGTGATACCACCACTACCTGACCTATAAACAATGAAATGCGAGAGAGGTTTTGAGTGAAGTAGATAAAGTACTAGCAATACTACCATGGAGAGTACGAGCCATAGGAAGATAGAGTGGAGACACGGATGGGGATTTTCGAGAATCTCGGGGCCCACGCAGAGATCATTATAGTTGAGAGATCATATGAGGGGTTTGATGGAGGACTCGTCGAGTCTAGACCCATAGCTGGGAGATATAGGCATATATGGTCTTAACATCATAGGAGGAGAGGAGAGACAACCGGGACAACTTTGGATGAGAGACTATAGGATGTGATAGCTAGGAGGTGGTAACACGACACCATTGGGGATGGAGATGGCCCTACAACCACGTAATAGGCCTAAGGCTCGCTACGAGAGGAGATATTATTTTTGTAGTCATTTGTTTCCACTCAATTTATTTGACTGTTAGAACCTCATTCGAGACATATATTAATGCATACCCAAAGCTCGAGAATCTACAGGTTCCTCCTTTTTGCTTGCTTTTCAAAATGTTAGCATACATATCCATAATTACCAATATCAAAGCATACATTTAAGTGTAGATCATTATAGACATCATATCATGAGATTATAATGGAAACACATGTAATAAGGAAACATAACTAGATCAAATAAAAACTAAGATCAATTGCACCATGTAATCACCATATTCAAATACATCAATGATCATGATCCAACCATAATGATCCATTCTTTCATAGAAACAAATACATAATATGAAGCTGATACATAACATCCAAAACATGTGTCCATAGACCCATGCATGCCAGTATAACAAACAACACAACATTACTACATCATGAGTGTTTTTCATAATAAATTATAAGTATATATAGGGGTGGGGACTTTCCCTTCACCGCTCATGCACTTCCTAATAATAAGTGTGCTCAAAATAGACAACATACATGATCTTGTACATCAGCTAATAATAGACTATCCTATAAATAAGACTTTCTTTAATCCTATTAATAGCCTCCATGCATGTGCTCAAAGTCCATGTTCATTCTTCAAGATAATCCCTTGCTTGGCCCTCAAGTCATCATGCTTTTATCCTTTATTTGGGCCACACTCCAACTTTCTTTTCTATTTTTGTCTTGTAATATGAAAAGTTGGCTAATCTTGAAATATGTCTCTCTAGGTGTGAGCCTTCCACACGCCAATTTATTGTTCCATGTGCACATTTACACACCCCAATTGCCCGCCTCATTATCCCATGAGTTCTTCATACTTAGCCATTTTTTCCAGTCCAACATTACCCCACACAAATTACTTTACCACCCATGACAATGGGGTTGATTTCCTTGTAAATTCAAGTAATGAAATAATAAATAATATAAATAATCAATCAATGAAAAAATGTTCAAGCAAGCCTCACTCCTCAAGTTTGGATGCGAAGTTTAGGGTACTCCTAGTTGATTGTACTTTCCAATTAACTCCATTCTATCAGCCCCTTCTTTATTTTCTTTAGGATCATCCTAGCGATCTCCACCATATCATCTGGAGTCATGTCTTCCCCCTTATGCTTCAGATCCCTTGTCACTACTGACCATGCTTGAAATCATTCCCTCCATTACATCCATTCTTCACCCCACCAATGACCCCAAATCTTTGATCCTTATTTCATATGGCTCCCTAGCTATCTTGAGCACGTCATGCTTCTATGAAACCATGGTCAACTTCTCTTCTCTCCATAATTAATCATCCTTCTTGGATGTTAGCACGTCATTTATTCCTAGATTGTGTCTACCTTAAGGATTTATTTTGGATCTTGGCAGTTGTTTAGCACCCAACCAGCCTTCTTCAGTTCATCCTTCAATGTTTAAAACATGAGATCATATTTCACAATCATGAACACAATAATCTTCTTATCTTTCTCCCTTATCATAGCTATTTCTTCATTTCTCGCCCCCTGCACACTTGTATTTTATTTTAACAAAGTAAATGTACCACATCTTGTAAGTAATGCAAAGTGTGGAGAGTACGTCCTATGAATTTTCTTCATATTGAGGCACACTTCCAAAATTTCTTCTTCTATTTTCTCTGCCATCTCTAAGAAAGAATTTTCCTTCCATGCCACTTTATCCCTCTCCTCGGTTATTTTTGGATCTCTTCTTCTTTATTCTTCCTACCCTCTAGTAATGTTATAAGGGTGACCCCCTTATCCAATTTTATGCAAGCCACCTCATCGCCACCTTTGTTCGAGGCATTGCTTATCTTGTTCATCTTTAAATTACATGGGATTGATTGTCATATGTGTATCTTGGGGTATCTTCTTCATCCTATGATAGATGCACATCTCTCGCTCACATAAAACTCAAGATATTCCATGTGTTTTTACATGTTCTAGGAGAGAATCTTTCGAGTACGCATATTCACACCTTTTGTGTTTATCATCTCTCATCTATATAGTTTTTCTCAGAATAAGGTTACTCTAGAACCTCACGTGAATAATATTAGAGGGTCATTCACATACCCGAGATATGGTGTGCACAAGACCTCTTCTCCCCTTCGTCTTCTAGATATCCTTCATGTGGGTATATACATTTTCGTTCTTAAGACCATGCCTTCTCCATTCTCTCCGAGGTGCCCCTTATTCACCCAATGGCTCACTTGCACTCTTTTTATTTATTAATTTCCCCTAGTGGGGCCTTCTTCTTCATGCCCACTTGTTATTGCTTCATCACAATGGGTCTCCTCTTCCAGGGGATCATATTATCCTTCCATATTAATAATAGGTGACAAATTTGTATTGCACATGGATTCATCTGAAAACTCTTCCTCCTCATTGTCACACTTAGGCACATACTTGCACCTTCTCCTCAACTTATTCTCCGGGATTGGTTTGATAGGAGATATTCTCGGTGACCTCCTCAACAATTTTGAGGTCTCTACACCAACACTTGGATCCTTGCATCTTCTACACATCTTCAAAATTTTCATCTAATCCATTACCCCACTATATTCCTTCTCTATCTCCTCAAACTTCATGATCGGTCTATATACTTCCTCTTCCTACCTTGGAGGAGTATCCTCGCATATCCTCTTGATCCCTACTGACTGCATTGCCTTGGGAGGGTCTAAAAACCTCAATTTCTAACCTTTGACATACTTTCCATCCTAAAACCTGGTTCTAAGATAAACATAAATGTGTGCGAGTTTCTTTCTTCAAAAATTCCATATTTACGAGTAATATCTATGTTATATAATTCCATTGTTTCTTCATAAGATGACTTGTTTGGATAAACATAGGTCTTTTGTAAAGTATGATAATTTGCATCCACCTTTTATACATCATAATTCATCTTCTTAACATCATATAATCTATTTATAGAGTCTTGGAAGTATCCCACGGTGAATGCGAAGGGTATATTTCACTAAGGGACTTTTTCGCACTCTTCATAAGGAAACTTCCCAAGAAAAAGTGTTGGTAGGCCACGAAATTTGCCTCCCATCCATAACCAAGGAAAAATCTCTTGGTACACACCAATCTGCCTCAAAATTATATCACATCCTTCTATACTGTTGGTCCGAAAATCTGCTTCGGGTGGGCGGATCTATGGATAGACAGAGCCACACAGTGTGCGGGCATAGCCCCACTCACGAGACAACAAAACGAAACTAGTTTATTGTTATTCTACTAGTAGGAATCATGCAAGTCTTACAATATTCTACCTTCGGGGGGTTTGGGATCTCATCCTAGTAGAGTTAGTTCTAATGAAGAATAGAAAGGAATGAAGGAAGGAATAGAAGAAAGATGGATTTGAAGGGAGAAAAAAATGAATTCAAAGTAGAAAGGTCGGAGGGTTTATGTTTTGGGCAGTAGTAAATAGAGTCAAACTTACTCACATAAACAAACAAAGTAATACTTGATAAAAAAATGACAAAAGTATAGGTGAATCCAACGAGAATAAGCATGCGAGATATAACACATAACACATGAATTCAACACAAAGTCTCAATTTTTGTATTAATATTTGTCTGTTCAAGAAAGCTCAAAGTATTTCTCTCCACACTACATTTTTCATAAAAATTTGCTCACACCTAAATACTACAAGTGTCCAAGTATTTATAGAAGGAGAAGGAGAAAGAAGACAAAAAGGAGCCAACCACTATTTACAAAATATTTAAAAGTCAAATGTTGACTTTAGGGCAATTTGGTGGATGACAACATCCCATGGTGCAACATGGATGATGTCATCATTTGTGCCAACATACTTTTACAAAAATGGGATTTATCCCAGGAGGAAGGAGCCTATTCATCATCATCCCTTGGCTTGAAAGGAGTGTCTTGCTTCTACTCAGGAGAGGTAATGTGAAACTAAGCTCGATACTCCATGAACTTGCTGACCATTGCCTAAAGTTGATCCTAAGCGGGACCCTTGGTGTGATCCTCGATGACTTCACAAGTTTCTCATTCATCTCTGAGTCTTTCAGGGAGTTTTAAGTATTCGTTGCCTGCCTCCATCGGTACCAGCGAAGTCGTGACATGCCGAGAAGATTTTTAATAGATTCTACATCAAAAGTGGCCTTTGATGTGAAACCTTGCGACATGATTCCTTTAATAATCTGAATAGTATCATCTACCCTCCTCAAGGTGTACCTTTGCACCGAGCAACCACGGAGACATTCTTAAGATGATTTGCTCCATTTGATGCATGACATCAGGGCTTCCTCCTTGATTTTGTCTATCTTTTCTAAGACAAATTCCATTTGGTCAAACGATAGTCTAAAGCGGTAAGGACTTTTTAGGTGCTCGTGGGTGATCAAAGACATCGAATTTCAACAAGTCGTCAATCGGGCGATCGAGCATCTTACGGAATGTCTTGTGTTGCAGACTGACATGGTCCAACTCTTTGGAGATAGGTCCTGCTATTGCTGGAGTTTTGATTTCTCTTGATCTATATTTTGATAGAGCTCTGTGAACTTTGTAATCACTTCCTCACTATATTTGAGGATCTACTCTCTCTAAGGCGGACACTGCGCCGCACCTTGCTCACCGATCTTGGCGTGCTCATTTATCTTGTCTTTGCTAAGAACTTTGGGAGGGTCGGCGGTAGTCATAGGAGAGGAATTGCCCATCTTTTTCAGGGCTTGGAGAAGATGCTTGTTTTTCTCTTTTAATATTGTCTTCTCTTCATTTGCTTCGTAAAGCTTCTAAAGGGAATCCACTACGGATAAGGCCTCTCCTTATAGGCTCTTTGATGATGTTCCCATAGCGACTCGAGTCCTTGTAAAATCTATATAGAGACGAGATCTTCTTTCTTCTTTGTGAGATTAGGGTATGTGATCTCCATAACCCTTTCACTGAAGCGATTTGAGAGAAGTGGGTTATAGCCTTTTTGCTTCTTAGTCCCTTTAGCTTGAGTAATGAGAAGTCTATAGGTGCAATAGGGACTTTCCTCTTGTGTTGGCTCAGGTGTTTGGAGATCCATCCTAAACTTAGGGGAGTGGGACAAGAGGAAGAGGAGGAAATAGGGGTGGAAGGAAGAATGACTACAGTGGATATGGGGAAGTGTTTCAAAACACTTTGTGCAGCATGGAGAAAGGGTCCGACACACCAACGCTCACGGGAATAGGAGTCACTACAAGAGAGGAGGCCATGGGGGTGGAAGGGATCTGTGAGATGAGGGAAGAAATGTTGGGGGACAGATCCGCAAGGGAAGAGAAGATGGAGGAAGAGGGAGGGGGAACGGTAGAAGACGGAGGAGAAGACACAACCAAAGGAGTGGTTGTTTGAGCGACATGAGGAGGGGAAGGAGGAGTGGGAGAGGGAATGGTTGGGACCTCGCCAGTTGTAGCAATGACAACATCCTGAGTGGATGTGTCCGTTGGAGCACTTACCACTTCTTCTCCTTGGGACACTAAGTCCACGACTTGGTCTTTTTGCGGTAGTAGGAGGGCTTTCAAGAGATTTCTCTGAGCAAAGTGCTTGCCTCTCCTACTTTATCCTTTCCTTTTCCCTCAAGAAAATGTTGGCATGGATGGTACATTAGCCGAGGATATGTAGTAAAGTCTATCCCAAGGTAGATGATACCATTTTTCTTACACCAATGCTCGAGTGTGTTCTACAGAGTGCCCTTGACCCTTTCCTCTATAGTCTAAGGGGCCTTGTTCCTATCAATTTTGGCAAATGGCTAATTGTCCCCATCCATGTCTAGATAAACCTGATCAACTTCTTGATCGGTTTCTTGAAATATTTTGGGATGATACTGCACCATATTGAATGATCTCATCCAGGGCCAAGTGGGAGTGATCCTTTCATCTGAGCTCAACTTCATGATTTAGGTTGATGTAGATATCCTCGATCTGAGGGATGTGAATTGGATCAATCCTTACTCTTGGAAGGCAACCACGAGGATCAAAGAGGTTGGCCTTAACGGGAAATTATGCTTGATTGAGAAACTCAAGCTTTGCGTACATCTCCAGGATTTACCTGTGAAGTGCGGTGTATCGCCCCTTGTGAGGGGGAATGGAGTTCCACCCTTCTTCCTTTTCAAATGCTTCTCATAGTATGTGATGAGATGTCTAGACAGCTCGAGCAGGATCGATTCAGTCCCACATACCTTGGCGATCTGGTGGGCTCTCCCAAGAAGTTAGCAGCTCGAGATAGGTGAAAGTGGAAATTTGTGTGAATAACACTCCCCACTTCTCTGTGGTGGTGATCATGCTTTTGGTCATCTAACCACAAGTCATGTTGGGCCTCAAGAGGCGAGATGACGCCATAGAAGAAGACATCGTTGATTTCTTGAATTGGGATATGATGTTCTCAGTCTTATCTCTGGATAGTACTCGTATATCGACTCGGGGACATATCCCACATTGATTCAATCTTTGGGTAGTCCCTCTCGAGGTAGTATCATATACTAATTAGGATTTCATATAGAACCTCCCGAGTTGTTGAAGGCTGCTCTCGAGATTGTGTTCTTTGATAATCTCTCCCCAGTCAAAACGCTGATCGGGAACATTTTTATTCATTGTTTCCAAATACCTGAGCATCCACTTGTGAAAGTAATGGGCATCGGGGAGTCCATGTACTCTACTTAGGAAGGTGATCGTGTCACTCATCTCTTCTGAAAAATCACTGCGATGAATGACTTTTGGCCACCTGCTTGTCACCTTCTTATTCCTGAGGTACACCTCATTCATTAACTACATACATTTGTCTTCCTTTTTAGTCCATGTCTTCATACAGTCCTCTGGCCACTGCTACAAAATGTCGGTGGTGAGAGATACCCAACATGATCTCAAAATGTGGGCCGTGAGGTTTATGATCACCTCACCCTTCTCATTTTCAACACATCTTATGTCTTTATTGTACAATGGCCCACCTACATCATAAAATCATTGTTGATTGTGCTCACTAGAGCCACAATGACAATGTGCCCAAGTTCTGAATCTCACGATATCAAGATCGCACTCTACAAGCAAGTCGGGCATCGACCCTTTGGTATTTATATTTCATTTCTTTCTCTGTTAGTGTGGCTTTACCCTTGGACTTGGTTGGATTCTTACTCGATGAAGACATGTGTGGATCGAGTTTATTTGTTGATCTACAAGAAGAATTAGGGAAGTCCATTGCGGAAGGGCCATGTTAGTCGTTAAGTTGTCCATAAAAAGCTTACGAGAATGAAAAGTTAGCAATTTATGAGCCTCACAGGCACAAGGTGTAACTTTCTTTGTAGAGGCTGAGGACTTAGAAAAGCAAGGTGCACTTTGGGAAAGTGTTACATGGGAAAAAGTAGTGCCAGAAGGGGCGTGGGGCATGGAAAGGCTACACACAACATTCAGATGTTGGTGTCAAGGATGTGCGCTTGCACCGTTGGAAGTCTTTTAGTGGGCGTAGATATGATTGGTGTTACATAGTATTATGGTGCGCCAAGGTGTGGATGCAAAGATGTAACATCAAGGTGAGGTGCGCCAAGGGGTTAAGCTTGCATGGCGTGGGAAGGGTTTACATAGCATGAAGTGTTGTTGCTATTGTAGGTGCACTCGTGCCTGCACCTTAGGAATTTTGTAGTTTTTATAGGGCGTGGGAAAGGGCTTCTATTGCGCGAGTTCACAGTGCACCTTGGCACGACTATTTTGATGCAACATGACTAAATGGTGCACCCAAAGGGGTACGACTGCGTTTAGTGCAACACGTATGAAAATTGCGCCATGGAAGACAACAGGCTGATTCTCTTTATTTTGTGGTTTTTCTTCTCTTAGCTCAGATTTTGATAGCAAGGGGTTAACCTTGGCAAAGTAAGGGACAGAGGAGAAAAGGGCAGGGGTCCATTTTGAGGCAGAGCCTTCCAAATTAGCAGATCTGGAAGGAGAGTGAAAAATGGCTTGCAGGTGGGTAAGGTAAAATGGGTTGGGATTGTGTTATCTTCTTAGGTTCATTGTTATCATCAACAATCCTAATCACCTAAACCAACATAAAAACCACAACAAATCCACAAGAAGGGCAAGGGCCACTTACCAGGAATATATAACGATGAAGGAGATGATGTGGGGACCACGAATGCAATAAATGGCAACACGCGGGGCTGACAGGAATGCTGACAATGTGCAGAGAAAAAGACTTTTCATGTTTTTGTAATGTGAAAATGACAGGTCGGACGTGCCTATATATAGAAAAAGGTGCAATAAATGCACCACCAACTTTTTCCATGGCGCACTTGAGTGGATGTCGACACGAAGGGAATTGTGCCTTGGCACAGCTTTGGGAGTGTCGACACTATGTTTTTAGCACCCACAACGCACTTTAGAAAGTGATAACAAGATGGCGCTTGCGCCTTGGTGCACCTTTGAGAGGCACAACATTTGGAGTGTTGACACTCCCTAGAATGCGCCAAAGGAATAGAGGGGCACAGTTTTGGTTGATGTAATACGAATGAAAACTGTGCCCAACCCAAAAAGGTTGAAAATGACCAAGTTCTAAAAACTAGATTTTTCGAAAGGGATTTTATGCCATTCTGAACGTTAAGAGACCTCAACGGGGACCAAAACAGAAATTTTTGGTATGGTTACCTGCAAAATTGCCCTTGTCAATTTTACAGGATAATAGCTGGCTCTTTCTGGGGACTAACTTTGAGCAAAGCTTAAGGGTAGAGAATCCTAGATCTACATGTGCCTATCCATTGGGCTTCAGAGTCAAAAACAAGGGCGACAAAAAGAAAGGAAAACACATGACCAACAGAAAGCAAACACACAACAAAAACAAACACACAACTAAAGCAAACTATAAAAAGAAGAGAAAGCTCTACTTCCGAATATTTTGAGATGTTTCCCCCTTTGTAGGGAAGCAGGAGTTCGGATTCCATCCAGATATGAGAGATAGAAGTTATTCTCTCCATTGAGCTACTTGATCTTGAATGACACCCTCCAAAGAGAATAAAATTTCCCGTGCATTCCCTTTGGCTCTCTTCATTTGTCCCATAAAAGGACGAGATCTCCTACTATAAATCCCTTTGCTTAGCCTTTTTATTGAGCAGTCTCTTAACTTGATTCGATGTTCGGTGATCCTGTCGACCACTCTTACTCTCTTTTCTTCAAGTTCTGTTAGATACATGATCCTCTTTTCTAGAGAATTCTAGAAAGTCTCATCTTCGATCACTCATACCAAGCATAAAGCGGGAATTTCCATGGAAATGGGGAGCTCAAGTGTCGATTCCATATAACACTTGAAAAGGTGACATCTTGAGAGACCTCTTTGGAGTAATACGGTCTGCCCACAAAGCATCGTATAATGACTTGTACCAGGACCATTGATTCTCATCGACCAACTTACGTATGATGGTCACTAGGTTCTTATTACTAGATTCTGCATGACTATTTCCCTAGGGGTAATAATCGAGGCATGGGCCAAGGTTATTCGTATCCATAGTAAAAATTGATAACTTCCGTGAGGAGAAGTTGGAAGCATTATCAACAACGATCTTGTGTGGGATGAAAAATCGCACAATGATATTTTTTGATGAAGTTGTAAACAACTTTAGTGGTGGCATTCTTAACGAGGTATGGCCTCCACCCATTTGGTGAAGTAATCTATTGCTATTAGGACATAACTATGTCCGGAACTTGATTGGGGATGTAGTGCTCTGATAAAGTCAATTCCCCATTTCTGAATGGTTTGTCAATAATGATGGGCCTGAGGGGAAAAGTGGCCAATTTTGGTTTGCCGACAAATTGTTGGCAGAGCTCACATTTTGCTACCCAAGTGGCTGTATCCTGAAATAGCGTTGGCGGTAGTACACAGTCCGGATGATATTATTTTTGTTATGGACGAGGATAAGTGATCGCCGTAGGCTGAGCCATGAAAATTTTCAAGCAATTTGATCTGCTGTGGTTTTTCAACACATTGCAAGAAGATCCCATCAATCCCGCGCTTGTATAAACCATCATCCCATATGACATATCTGGCTGCCCTGAGCTTTTACAGTCTACTTTTCCTTTGAAGTTAGATGGGATGGACACTCACCATAAGTGAGAAAGAAAGCGATGTCAGAATACCACTCATCGCTGGTCGCAACAAATAGAACCATAGGTAGAGAATCTACTTTCTTAAGTTCACCCTGCTCCCCGTCGGTGTGATCAACTTTCTCTTTAGGGACCTCTGAATCTTTGTTTTCAGCCATAAGCTGACATAGGCCCTTGCCTCTTACCAGCTTGGTTGGTTTGATGTCTAGATCATACGCTTGGACCTTTGCGATCTAATTCCTCGTAAGATTCCTAACTCTGTTGCGTTAGGATAGATTTAATTGTCGTGTCGGGAACCATCACTACCGTATGAGAGTTTAGGATGTAGTATTGGAAGTTATTGAATACTTTGACTCTTTGTGAAGGCATGTTTTTCTAACCGAGACATCTTGATTCATGAAGCTTGAGAGGGGAACTCATGAACATGATTGGGGATTCAACATCCTAATAGTTCTTATGCATTAAGATGGCAGATACAGTATGCGCGAACACATAACTATACATGATAAAATCCTTGGAAAAGTCGGGGCACACGAGAACTATACATGAGCAAGCGAGGCTTTTATATCCTCGAATGATGGATTTCCTTCTTCGCTCCTTTGAAATTTTTACGACCCTTTCATCATATTTGATATGTGACGAGTCTTTTCAGCGATGTTGAGAAAAAAACGTCGAGAAAATTCACCTTTCGAAGAAGTGAACACCGGTCTTGTTTGTGGGTAAGGTAAGGTTCTTAATAGCCTTAACCCTTCCAACATCTATCTTTGTTTCTTCCTTATTGAAAATGTGTCCCAACAACTTTCCTTTAGTGACCCCAAAAATAGACTTTTTGGATTTAGGGAAATCCCATGTTCTCGGCATATAATCAATACTTGCTCTAAATGATCAAAATAATCACTTCACTTTTTTGAGAACATAGTTAAGTCATCCAAATAAACTATAATGACCTTTCCCATCATACCTTTGAATGTGAAGTCAATCGCTCACTAAAATGTGGCACCAGCATTGGTCAAGCCAAAAGGCATCCTGCTATAGGTGAATGTGCCCCAAGGAGTAGTGAATGCTGTTTTGAATTGGTCTTGAGGGCAAGACTTCAATTTGATTATAGCCCAAGAAACCATCAAGCATGGAAAACATCTACAGACGAGTTACTTCCTACAGAACTTGATCCATTTTGGGCAGTGGGTAATTTTCCTTCAAGGACGCCTGATTCAGATTGTGAAAATCTACGCATATGCGTATCTTTCCATTCTTCTTTCGTATGGGCACGATGTTCGTGACCCAGGTACTGTGATGGATAGGAAAGATGATTCTCACATCCAACATTTTCTGTATTTCTACCTAGATGGTACCTGAGATCTTGGGATTGTAATGCCTCTATTTCTAGCAAAAGGGTTTGACATCGTCCTTTAATGGGATGTCATGCTAAATGTCCTTAGGCTTGAAAGACTTTAGATCGGCATAAGACCATGCCAATACGTCCATATATTTCTTCACAATTTGAATTTTTTTTTTTTCCTCGGGTGTACAACATTTCGATGTTTACAAACTACGAATGTTCTACAGTACCCAAGTTGTGATTTAGTCACGGAGAGGAGTTAGGATCATCTTTTCACTTCTTCTTGACAAAATGATCATGTTTGTCAAACAATCGTTCAGAGAGACTAAACCCTTTGGAATTTTATTTCCCTTGAGTTGACATATGCCATAACCTTCTTTTGATTCATCTGCTTGACGATGACATGATTCATGGCATGCAGAAGTAGATCCCTCAAAATGAAGCTCATTGAAATTATCAACTTTTTCTAGAAAAGCAACAAGTGATTGTCATCATTGAATACCTACCGGTCTAAGAATTTTTACGGCATGTTTGGGTGAAAGAGTACCTCGATGGTATACGTGTCTGTTTTGACCACAGGTGAGGAGCATAAGAGGCGTTGAGACGGAAAATGAATTGGCCATGTCATTTTGAGCTCTTGGAACGGATTTTATTGAGAAAGCATCAAATTCCTCAATGTTGTCCCATACTGCATTGCGGTAGTGCTTGAGTATGTCATTCTTCACTTGGTACACCCCCTTTACTTGATTTGACAATCGGATTCAGCATCACCTTGTACTTTTAGATTCTTGATTCCTCTTTCCTTGGTAGCTTGCATACCGAGTAACAAAGATTCATACTCGGTGGTATTGTTTGTATCGAAAAACTACAATTTGAAAGAAAGAGGAATTTCTCTTCTTGGGGGATATCAAGATGGATCCAGGGCCACATCCACTCATTGCTGACAATTGCCATCAAACTACGGTGTCTATATCTTGTTAAGGTCCTCCTCCTAGAAGATAACATCCATTTTATCAGACTTAGTGGATAAGAAGTAGTTCCCCATCCTTGATGATTCAAAGATAATCTAGGCCTTGGGGTCGTCAGAGTTGGTGACCAGGTACTTCTTTTGTGATTCAGGCTCCAATGTCTGCATTACTCCTTTGATGGGAATCCTAGCTTTGGACCAGTCCATGTGAATTTCTCCACCAACTTCTCTACAAAATATTCTCCCTAGTAGAATTCCATATCTTGCGATGGGATATCAACAACAAAGATGGTCATATTTACCCTTTTCTCTGGGAGGCAGCGTAAATGCGAAGCTGTGCGTCTTTGATCTGACCAATTAATAGAACCTATTTGGTTTGCATGGAGTAACATCTACCGAAAGGCTTGGTAAGAGTGAGGCCCAAAGCATGGGTGACCTTTGCCGGTGTGACATTATCGAAGCCCCGAGGAATATATTATACAGTTCCTTAGTTTTGTGACCATTGATTAGGAGGAGAGATAAAAAGGTTCAATTTTACGATGCGGAAGTCGAGGAAACATTTATGTGAAATGCGGGAGTGGAAAGGATTCCTTTCAAGGAGGAGGAGAGGGGACAACAACTTGGTTTTGGATATATTTGGTCAATCTTACAAGCTACTCGGGGCTAGAATGAAGATAATTAGCTTAGGACATTTAATCTTGGTCTTTTAGCGTGATCGACTATGTCGAATGCAACCAAGGGCTGCGTTGAGGATGAAATGAGTCCCTCATTTTGTGAATGGTAGGGTAGGGTTCCTGGTCTTTATGGAAATAGAAGAAGGCTGATTTGGAGGAGAGATGGGAGGAAAAGATTTTTTTCATAAAAGGCTTAATAGGAGTTTGAACAGGGAAAAGGATTACCTCTTTTAGAAATGGTTGGAGGTGTGTTCGACACAGTTTTCTCCTTTTTTATCCTGGCAGCAACTTCTACTTCTTTTCCTTGTGAGCGGGTGAAAACAACATATATTGTCTGCCCTTGCATACCCTTAGGTACCCTCTTCTTCATTAGACTCCTCATCTTCAAATTCCATAAACCCGATTGTAGAGTCACCAGTCGGTTCACGACATCTTGATCATCTTCACCTTGTGACAAAGGTTCTTCATAAATTTTCTCATCTTCTTCAATCTCAACCAAGGCATTAACCGGAGGGGCCTCAAGTGCTAACCTTGGAGCAACAACAGGAAAATGTGGCCTTTGTGGGGTGTTGTTGGGAGTGAAGTTCCTCCATGGGATATCTCGGTACGGAGTGGTAGACAAAGCTTGAGCTAATTGCTTCTTTAATGCAAGCAAGTCGTTTGCCATCTTCTGGAATGTTGGATCTGATGAAGTGGCTTGAGAAGGAGTTGAAGCCTTAGGTTTGGATGGATCTCATTTTAACTCGCTAGATATAAGCAGGTTGTCTTCTATCTAAATGGCCATAGCTTGAGTGAGGACCAAGGTGGTGATTTGTTCTTATAAGAGTAAGAAACTTACTCTTGAGCTCATGGCATTCACAAAGAAACACTTTTGATTTTTGGTGTTGTGACATGGTAGGTGGCACATGGTTAATCAATGAATTAAAATGGGTGATAAAATCATGCATGGTTTCATTGGCCTCCTTCTTCAAGTGAGTAATCTTTGTGATAACGCAAATGCATCTTGAAGGCTTATACTGTCTTGAAACATGAGTTCGTAATGTGTCCCAATGGTGATAGATCCGGCCAGGCAAGTGTTGGAACCAATTTCTGCGAGTCCTTAAAAGGTCTCTAAAAAGAGGTGTGCGACACATCTTCATGGGTCACATCTAAGATCTTTGCATGACATAATGAATGTAGATATATGTGAATCCATGCTTTGATTTCGCTCCCATCAAATCTTGGGAAATTATTGGGGTTTCCATGAGGGAGTGCGTGAAGCTGGATGTGGTAATGCAAGAGGGCCCATAGCATTTCCCCATGGTACTGCCATTTGAAAAGCTGGAAAGAGGGCCTTGGTGGGATTGTGGTTCCACTTAGTATGAAGCAACTTTGTAAAGTGATGTGGAAGCCCTTGTGAAAAGCTGGTTCTTTTGTGGAGGCAAGGCACTTGGGGTGACCGATCAATTTGAACTAGCGGCGACGAAGCGTGCTAGTGTAATACTAAAATTATGCCTCGAAGTAGATCAAAAATAGGATCAACTTCTCCACGAGCTCTTATGTTATGGGTAAATGGCTCACCCGCCAGTGTATCTATTTAGGTCTGCAGTGATTTGGGGAGATTTATAAAAACTCTTTTTGTTTGTACTTGCTGATTTTTGATTTTTGACAAAAATCAGCATGTAATTTTTAAATATTTAATTTTATCCCTCTTTTGGCCGATTGCGGTTTAATGACAAAGATTAGCGAGGATAAAATGATGGTTAACTTAGTAAGCTAATACGTCTTCTTAGATTTGATTTTTGTAAGGGTTTGAAAATATTTGTGAAACTATCGAGAATCTCGGATCTATGAAAATAAAGAGATTTTATAAAAATCAGCGAACTAAAGGTTTCTAACTGGTCCATATCTATGGATCTCTTAAGAAAATTTTCAGTTTGGATCACTTTTGCAAAAATTTGGATTTTAAACAAAGAGTTAAGATTTGCAAACAGGTAGTGATTTTTATAGTTTTATCTATTTTCTTAGTCTCCTACTAGCTTTAAAAACTGTTGGTGTCTTTTAGCTGACATAACACTCACATAGATCTAGTTCTTTCCCAGTGGAGTCACCAAAAACTGTTGGTCTAAACATATGTTGGGTGGCGGATCTATGGATAAACAAACGAGTGTGTAGGGCATAGCCCTCTTTGAGACAACAAAGCAAAACTAGTTTATTGCTATTCTACCAGTAGGAATCTATGCAAGTCTTATAGTATTCTACCTTTAGGGGGTTTTGGGATCTCATCCCGGTAGAGTTAGTTCGATGAAGAACATAAAGGAATGAAGGAAGGAATAGAAGAAAGATGGATCTGAAGGGAGAAAAGAAATGAATTCCAAAGTAGAAAGGTCAGAGGGTTTATGTTTTGGGCTAGTAGTAAACAGAGCCAAACTTACTCACATAAACAAACAAAGCAATATTGATAAACAAATGACAAAAGTATAGGTGAATCAATACTGATAAGCATGCATATATAACTTAAGAAAGATCTAACACATAACACAGAATTCAACACAAAGTCTCAATATTTGTATTCACATTTGTCTGTTACAAGAAAGCTCAAAGTCTTTCTCTCCTCACTTCTATTTTTCATACAAATTTTCTCACACCTGAATACAACAAGTGTTCAAGTATTTATAGAAGGAGAAGGAGAAAGAAGACAAAAAGGAGCCAACCACTATTTACAAAATATTTAAAAGTCAAATGTTGACTTTAGGACAATTTGGTGGATGACAACATCCCATGGTGTAACATGGATGATGTCATCATTTGTGCCAACATACTTTTAAATAATTTTACAAAAATAGGATTTATCCTAGGAGGAAGGAGCCTATTCATCGTCATCCCTTGGCTTAAAAGGAGTGTCTTGCTTTACGCTCAAGAGAGGTAATGTGGCCAGGCTCGATACTCCATGAAATTACTAACCATCGCTGAAGTTGATCTGAGCGGGACCCTTGGTGTGATCCTCGATGAATTCGCAAGTTTCTCGTTCATCTCGAGTCTTTCAAGGATTTTGAAGTATTCATTTCCTGCCTCAATCAGGTACCCAACAAAGTCACGACAGGCCAAAAGGTTGTTGATAGATTCTACATCAAAAGTAGCCTCTGACATGAAACCTTATGACGTGATTCCCTTGAAAAGCTGAATAGTATCATCTACCTTCCTCGAGGCGTACAACTGCATCGAGTAACCACGGAGACATTGTTAAGATGATCTGCTCCATTTGATGCATGGCATCAAGGGCTTCCTCCTTTATTTTTCTATCTTTTCTAAGACAAATTCCATTTGGTCAACCACGATAGTCTAATGCAGCAAGGACTTTTTTGGGTGCTCGTGGGTGATCAAAAAGCTGAATTTCAACAAGTCATTGTTTGGGTAGTCAAGCATCTTCTAGAATGTCTTGTGTTTGCAACTGGCATGGTCTTACTCTTGAGAGATAGGTCCTGCTATTTCTTGGAGTTACGAGTTCTCTTGATCTATATTTTGATAGAGCTCTGTGAACTTTGTAATCACTTCCTCACTTATCTTTGAGGATCTGCTCTCTCTGGGTGGACCTTTGCTGCACCTTGCTCGCCGATCTTGGATTACTCATTTATCTTGTCCTGACTAAGAACTTTGGGAGGGTCGGTGGCAGTCATAGGAGGGGCATTACCCATATTTTGCAGGGCTTGGAGAAGATGCTTGTTTTTCTCTTTTAATATTCTCTTCTCTTCCTTTTCTTCTTAAAGCTTCTTGCAAATGGCATCCACTTTGCGGATAAGGCCTCTCCTTGCGAGGCTCTTTGACGATGTTCCCATAGCGACACGAGTCCTTTGTAAAATCTGTAGGAGACAAATATTCTTTCTTCTTTGTGAGATTAGGGTATGCGATCTCCATAACCCTTTGACCTGAAGTGCTTTGAGAGAAGTGGGTTATAGCCTTTTGCTTCTTAGGCCCTTTAGCCAGAATAATGGAGAAGTCCATAGGTGCAATAGGGACTTTCCTCTTGTGTTGGCTCAGGTGTTTGGAGATTCATCCTAGACTTAGGGGAGTGGGACATGAGGAAGAGGAGGAAACATGGGTGGAAGGAAGAATGACTACAGTGGACACGGGGAAGTGTGTCAAAACACTTGGTGGTGGCATGGAGAAAGGGGTTAACACACCAACACTCATGGGAATAGGAGTCACTACAGAGAGAGGAGGCCATGGGGGGAAGGGATCTGCAAGATGATGGAAGACATATTGGGGGATAGATCCATAAGGGGAAGAGAAGATGGAGGAGAAGACACAAACAAAGGAGCGGTTGTTTGAGTGACATGAGGAGGAAGGAGGAGCGGGGAGAGGAGCGGTTGGGACCTTGCTAGTTGTAGAAATGAAAACATCCTAAGTGGATCTGTCTGTTAGAGAACTTACCACTTCTCCTCCTCCCGGGGATACTAAGTCCACAACTTGCTCTTACGTGGTAGTAGGAGGGCTTCTAAGATATTTCTCCTTAGCAGTGTTTGCCTCTCCTACTTTATCCTTTCCTTTGCCCTCAGGAAAATGTTACGCCTGGATGGTGCATTACCCAAGGGAGACATGGTAAAGTCTACCCCAAGGTAGATGATACCATTTTTCTTGCACCAATGCTCGGTGCATTGCAGAGTGCCCTTGACCCTTTCCTCTATAGTCTGAGGGGCCTTGTTCCTATCAATTTCGGCAAATGGCCAATTGTCCCCATCGTGTCTAGATAAACTGATCAACTTCTTGATCAGTTGCTTGGAAATCCTTTGGGATGATAGCCACACCATATTGAATGATCTCTGCCAGGGCCAGTCGGGAGTGATCCTTTCGTCTGAGCTCAACTTCGTGATTTAGGTCAATGTAGATATCCTCAATCTGAGGGACGTGAATTGGATCGATCCTTGCTCTTGGAAGGAAACCATGAGGATCGAAGGTTGGCCTTGCTGGGAAATTATGCTTCAGATTGAGCAACTCAAGCTCTACATACATCTCTCGGGCTTTTCCCTGTGAAGTGCAGGTGTATCTGCCCACCGTGAGGGGGAATGGAGTTCCACCCTTCTTCCTTTTCAAACACTTCTCATGGTATGTGATGAGCTATCTAGATAGCTCCAACAGGATCAGTTTGGGTCCCACATACCTTGGCAATCTGGTGGGCTCTCCCAAGAAGTTAGTAGCTCTGAGATAGGTGAAAGTGGGGAATTGCGTGAATAACGCTCCCACTTCTCTGTGGTGGTGATCACGCTTTTGGTCATCCGACCACAAGTCATGTTGGGCCTCAAGAGGTAGATGACGCCATAGAAGAAGACATCATTGATTTTACTGAATTGGGCTATGTTGTTCTCTAGTCTTAACTCTGGATAGTACTCATATATCCTAACCTGGGGCCATATCCCACACCGATTCAATGCTGGGTAGTCCCTCTCTGAGGTAGCAACATATAATACATAGGAGTTCATATAGAACCTCCCAGTTGTTGAAAGTTGTTGAAGGCTGCGCTAAGATTGTCTTTGTTTATAATCTCTCCTAGTCAAAACGTTGATTTTTTTTTTTTTTTGTGCTTTGTACTTCTTTCTTTCATGCCCCAGTCATAACCTTCGACATGCCTACTACTACAAGACCATATACCTCCTTATGTGTGGCTCCCATGCCAAGGTACATAATCCTCTGTGCCTCATACCAAGTATTCAAAATGCCTCTTCCTACCTCAAGTTACATTTCACGATCATCATTCTACATGTGGTGTTCACCATGAGAAATTTCCTTAAGAGCACATTCATCGCTAGCACTTGTAACACCTTCCTCCTTTTGTGCCCATCTTCGAGATAACACCCTCAAATTCACAAACCTATATATAAATCATAGTACCCGATAGATTCCTTGTTCTAGTACCTAATCCACCCCACACTAAAAGTATGTGTGGTCCTCTATGCATGAAATCAATAGATAACAATCATATTCCTATGTGAAAGTGCACTTATTAAAAAATAAAAAGGAAATACAAAAAAAAGCATACCATTGACTAGAAAGAAAACACATGAAAGGAAATATAATCTAAATGGAAATACTACCTTATTATAAACACTTTGAGAATATTTAGTAATAGCGAGGGCTTTGTCCTACTCCCATTGAAGTAGGGAACGTGGTGCCATCTATTGCTTTGCAAGTGAAAACGCTTGATTCAAGTATTTTGGGTACTATAAAAGGTCCGACCAATGCACCTTCAATTTTACTAGGTGGCACACAAATTTGGAGTCATAGAGAAGGAACATCTTGCCAATTGCAAATTTTTTGTTCTTAATGTGCCTATCATGACATACCTTATGTATTTCCTTCTCAATCTTCTAGCTTCAAGGTACAATGGTGCACCACTCATCATATTGCATTAATTTTTTTAATGCACTTTTCAATAACTTGTTCATCATCTATGAATTTTAAACTTCTAACTGCAGATATTTAGAAAACCACAAAAATTCTATTGTTCTACTTTCAACTTTGAAAATGAAAGATTGATTGAAGTTAGTGAAAATTTCTTTGTGCTTAGAATTATTTACAGCGAAGGGAAAGAAATTAAACCAACAAGACAACCATATTTTTATCCTAGAAACCCCCAATTTGAGGGAAAACCAATCGGGAAGGGAAATTTCTCTTTCTTCCCACTTGTATGTATTGGCCAATTCAAAAGATACAAATTACAATAAGATGAAGGAAAGTAAACAATGTAAACACTTCCCCTCTATACTTGTTTTCTCTATTCTCACACTCCTTTCTCCTACAATTCAACTCCAACACTAAATTATTCTTGCTTACTTCTCTCATGAATCGATGATCCATTCCACTTGCTCCCCCTTGTATTTATAGTTGTTCTCATGTCCTCCTATGCACTGGAGAATGAGAAAGGTTGCAAAAAAGGAAGAAACATAGTCCGGATGCTTGAAATCCATGATCTTTCATGGAGTTATTTTATTTTTCATCCATAAGTGACAAGATTTTTGGTGTCTGCATACTAGTGGTTACGCAATTGTTATTGGTGGTGCAAATTAACTTACAACAATTAGTATGTTGTTCACTAATCCACAGTCATTTATTCATCATACCTAGGGACGTAAAATTTCAACACTGCCAGTGTTGTATACACAATTACAGGTGCTTAAGAGGTATAAAATAAAATATTACTATCACAACAATTGGAAAATACAATGTTGGAAATAAACTAAGTTGTAGATGAAAGTAGATGCTACATCTAATTAATAAAGCAGGTAAAAGAATAACACAAGTAAAGGAATAAAATGCTAAAATTCTAATCTATTCATATAAGGAACTAAAACAATAAACAAAAAGGAAAGGGGTTTAGCAAACCACAAGTGGGCCCTGCCTTGGGTGTTAACCCTTCCTAAGGATTGTGTCTATAGCAAAATGATAGAACTCAGATTTTATTCATCAACATGAAGATTACAAATGAAACTTACAACAATTCCTTAACTATGGATCGATCCTTTTTACAGTATTGACATTCTCTTTATATTCAATAGAGATGTGAAGAGACAAATTCAAATTATTAGTTGTAATTTGATTGAGTACCGAGATCATTACCAAGAAATACATAGGTTCTTATGCATGCAAAAAATATAAAAAAGGCGTTTTAATACAAAAACAAAACTAGATGTTGAGTCTAACAATTAGTTATCAAGTTAAATCAACTAGTTCCACATGGTTAGCGCAGAACATAATTAGGTATTAGAATGAGATCTTCTTCTTGTTGCCATAATTCATTTCTTTATTAGCATGCGTAAAATCAAGTGAAGCATCCACGTTTAGAAAGATTCCCAAAATCATGGTCTTGTATATGTGTGTGTTGTCCCTTGGTGGAGGTGCTCTATTGCGGATGAATCCCAATTCTTTGCATGTCGGTTTTAGGGATGAGTCCCTTTACATTGTGATGGAGTTTCTTCAGTTGCATGTTAGTGGCTACATATAAAAACTTTTTACAAATAAGCATGGCATTCGAGATGAATCACTATTAATCATTTCATTGTATCAAAGAGATAAAAATGTACATTCAAAATCCACATAAAAGAGGAACTTAAAAATAGTTATATTAATTAATATAAGTGCCATAAGTTCAAGATTGATCAAATATATTCCACGGTATGTGGGAGACACAAGTTCAAGGAGTACACATGGATAAAAAAATACATAGATGATGCATTTAAAATAGTAAATAAAAGGGCTCATCGGTTGTTACATGCAAGAGGCGATTACACAACCACCGAGGCGGTTATGTAACCACCGCTCTACACAGAGGAGAAGTTCTATAAATTTACATTTTGCTCTGCATTTTCCAAAATTTCCTTCTAATCTTGGTTTCCTTAATGAAGTTGAGTCTTCTTAGATCCATATGGATCACACCTCCCCTACTTAGGAGGATTTTGGTCCCACAAAATCTTAGTGGGGGAGTAGATGAGGAAACAATTCCCTTACTTTCTCCTTCAAGTACCACTTTGGGCATTCCTTGGTGTCTTCCCTATTTTTTCTAACCTACGAAGAATCCTTTTGACCTCTCCTTGTCTCTCGACCTTTTTATCCAATGCTACATCCTCCTCTAACTCACCTCGAGATTCCAAGACGTAATCTTCTATGGAAGGTAGCAACTAACATCCTTCTTCTTTGTCAAGCATGGATGGCTCATATAGGTGCAAGTTCTCACAATTTACTACTAAGTACATCCACATGAAGTGTGGCAAGTCAAGTCTAAAAGTGTTTTCTCCAACCTACTCAAGTATGGTGAAGGGTCCATACCGTAGTGGCTTGAGTTTTCGTGCTTGACCTTGAAGTCTCTCCTTTCTCAAGTAAAGCCAAACTCTGTCTCTAACATGAAGCTTGTGTTCCCTTTGATGTTGATCATGCCTAGCTTTGTACTTGGCCTGATATTTCTCCAATTTTTCTTTCACCTTGAGATGGATTTGTTGGATCCTCTCAATGAATTTTTCTACTCTACTCACTATGAATATTGTATCTCTCCTTCCTCCTATTTCCCAACTTATATGTCCAATGGATTAATAGGTAGATATCCCAAGCATGCTTCAAATGGTGACTTCATAGTGGATGTGTGTACTTCCCGGTTGTAGGAATGTTGAATGTAGGCTAAGGAATCATCCCAAGTCTATGGATATTTGTTATTATATCCTCTAATCAGTTGTACCAAAGTCCTGTTCACCACCTTTATTTCCCCACTGTCTTTGGATATAAGACCGTGCTCTCTCTGTAAATTGGTGTCCATATTGTTAAAGTAAAGTAGTACACAAATTCCTCAAGAACATGGAATCTTTATTAGAAATAATAGACTTTGGCAAGCCAAAATTCACCCATACATTAGTAAAAAAATCCAGTTCCTCATATGCTTTTATTGTATTTTTACATGCCATAAAAACACATTTCTTACTAAATATATCAATAACAACATATATATAGTCATGTCCATGTTTAGACATTAGTAGTCCTACAAAATCCATATAATTATCTTCCGAAGATGAGTAGGGACCGGTAACGGCACATACAATCCTTCCTTCCTGATTTTAGGCTTGTTTTTACAACAAATTTTACATCCTCTTATGAATTTAGATACTTATTCTTACATATTGGGCCAATACACATACCTTTGCAAGTGGGCTAAGGTTTTACCAACACCGAAATGTCCCACTACTTTTGAGGTATGTGCTTCCCTCATCAACATAAGTCTTTCTTCCTTTGGCACACAAAGCTTCCCCCATTGGTAGAGTAGCCCATCTTTGAGATAACAATCTTCAATACTTTTCTTTCAGACCCTTGAGACCGCAATTGCTGATAGGTCACCCCAAAATCTTTTTCTTGAGCATATGCTTCCTCTGTAAGCTTCCTTTTTGAAGGGATCAATCGAGAGATAGTTACTAAACAAGATATTTTCTCTTGTTTGGGTGGCCTATAAAACATGTCTTCCACAAAATTTTTTTCTACCTTTCTTATACTTTACCACCAAATGGAACTGTTGAAGGAACCCCATCCACTTGTAGTGCCTTTCCTACTACAATTTAGACCGTGCTTACAAATACTAGAGAGGTTTGTGGTCGGTGTGCGAGTAGTTTCTTTACCCAACAAATAATGTTTCTATTTATGTATTTCTAGAAATAATGCATACATATATTTATCATAAACAAAATATCCTCTAACTAGTTGAAGTGCTAGTTTATGAATGATAACATATTGGCTTACCTCCTCTGTAGCTACACTACTCCCATAACATAATCACTAGCATCTATTTCTACTTCAAAAGGTTGTTGTAAATGAGGAAGAGAAATTACTAGAGCATGAATAATCTTGTATTTCAACAACTTAAAATCGTTATCTTGTTCCTTACCCATGTTAAAACCTTACTCTTTGTGTCTGCTTTGTGTGTAGAGGTGCTGCAATAGTGGAGAATCCCATAATGAAATTCCTCATGTACTATACTAATCCCACAAAATTTATAGTCTTTGTGGCTCTCATTGGTGTTGGCCATGAAATGATGTAACAGAGGATGGAAGCCTAATAAGTTTATTGATATCTTTGGAAAAATCATATTACAATAGATGGGATGCAATATTTATAGATATTGGACAACCATATCTGAGATAACTAGTATGTTGCAACAATACAGATGAAAACACTCCGTGTACAATTAATTAAAAATATATGTTTTAAAAATACAAAACCATATAACAACTCAAATAATGAAAAAAACTTCTACTACGGGAATACTATTCCCAAATATTAAAAAAATATGGTTTATAACAACTTAATAATTAACTTACCTATGCTCAATTAACATAGGTAAAATATGATTTACTAAACATTTCCACACTTAATTTGGCATTTCCTTAAGGGACGAGGAGATGAACTCTCTAGACAAATAAAACTTGTCACATGTAAGTGACTTTGTGAATATATTTGCTTGTTGTTCAGCTTTTGGGTAAAACTGAAGATGTATGTTGTGTTTCAAGACATGCTCGCGTATGAAATGAACATGTACCTCGATGTTCTTTGTTCTCTCATGAAACACTAGATTGCGAACAATTTTGAGAACACCTTCATTGTCTACATACATGGTGGTAGGTTTTCTTGTGGTATTCCAAGTCCTTCCAGTATGCGACGTAGCCATATCGCTTTGTAGACAACTTCACCTGCAACACGATATTCGACTTCTATAGAAGAGTGAGAAACAAAGTGTTGTTTCTTACTTCCCCATGATATTGGTCCATATCCCAAAAGAATACAAATCCTAGAAGTGGATTTCCTGTCCACAATGTTACCTACATAATTTAAATACGAGAATATCGAGTCAAAAATAATTGATCATTCTTATTATATTCTAGACCAAGATCCATTATACCCTTGAAATATCTCAAGATTCATCTTGTTTCCTTCCAATGAAAAACTTTGGGTTCTTGCATGGCGGGAAAGATAGCTCACTTGAAATTGCTATTTGGTCTAGTATAAGTGAGGTAAATGAGACTCCCAATCAACTGTCAATAGAGAGTTGCATCTACCACACGAGATGGATCTGAACGAGATAACTACAGTCTCATCTCCATAGGTGTAGCAATAGATGTGCAATCCATCATCCTAAATTTCTTGAGCATTGTCTTGGTATACTTCAATTGATAAATTTATATGTGATTCTCTTTTTCCATATTTCTAATCTAAGATAGTAGTGCATGAGCTTGATATACGTCACGTCAAACAATCGATTAAGATCTTTCTTCATTGCATCGATCATCTTCTTTGAACTATTAGTGATGACTATATAAAGACATATACAACAATAATCACAATATCTCCCCTTTGATTTTGAGGTAGATATCTGGATCATATGGATTTTTATGAATCCATGTTAAACAAGATGCTCATCAATTTTGATGTACCAAAGCACGGGGTTCTTTTTAAAGTCCATACGAGAGATTTCCTAAGTCTCCATACCTTTTTCTTCTCCGGTACAAAAAAATCACCGAGTTGATTCATATATACATCCTCTTGTAGATCTCCATTCAGAAATTCACTTTTCACGTTCATATGATGGACTTTCCAACCAAACTATGCGGCTAGAGAAAAGATCATCCTGGTCATTTTGATCTTAGGTTGTGGAAGAAACTATCTCCTCATAGTTTATTCCTTCCTTGGTGCATACCCCTTTGCTACCTGTCTCCCTTTGTACTTGTATATGGTCCCATTTAATTTTTACTTCATTTTGAATATCCATCTGTGACCTCTCTCCAACCTGACTAGGGGATCAAACTGCTTTGGTACTAAATGAAATTATGGAACAAGGACGGAAGCTTGATAATTTTATTGATATGTAGGAAAAAACATATTATAATAGATGGGTTGTAATATTTATAAAAATTAGATAGCCATATACAAACAACCCCATAGTATGTTGCAATAATACAACATTAAACACTCCCATGCATAATTAAGTACAAATATATGGTTTGAACAATACATAACCATATAATAACTCAAATAATGACAAAAAACATGCTACGGGAATACTATTCCCAAATACAAACAAAAATATGGTTTATAACAACTTACCACAACTTAATAATTAACTTACCTATGCTAAATTAACCTAGGTAAACTATGATTTACCTAATAGGTTAGTGGGTGATGGCTTCCACATTTTTGTGTCCACTCAAAACTATGCTCCTCTAACCACGTGCCTAATATAGATAAGTATTGTTTGGAAAAATCACACTTCATCATATTTCATAGTAGTTGTTTCTCATGATAACTTGAAAGACTTACTACAAATGTGTTAGATGTTCCTCCCATGTGGCACTAAAATCATAATATCATCAAGATATACAATGACACATGAATCTATGAATTCTTGAAATACATCATTCATCAGTCTCATAAATGTAGTGGGTACATTACATAAACCAAATGGAAGTACTAACCACTCATACAAACCCTGTTTTGTCTTGAAGGTGATCTTTCATATATTCTCCTCCTTCATCGATTTGGTGATAACTTTGACTTGAGATCAACTTCGTGAAGAATTTTTCATGATGGAGTTGTTCCAAGAGATAATCTATGCGGGGAAGTGGATATCTATTTTTATGGTGATATTATTCAAATATTAGTAGTCGATGCAAATCCTCCAAGAACCATCATTCTCGACACCATCAAAATAGGTCAACCACATAACGAGGTTCTTGGGAATATTACCCCTTGATCCAATAGCTTTTGTAGTTGTTTCTTTACCTCCATACTCTCTAGTAGGGATTTACTATACAATCCCATGTTTGGTAGAGGGGACTCGAAGCAAACTAGATCTCATGCTCTACCTCTGTTTTGGTGGTAACCTAATGGGATTCTGAAATAATTACTAAAAATACTTTGAATAATACTATCCAAATCCTTCATCCCTTGGTAAGAAACATCTAAAATTTTAACCCCATCTTGTTTATCCTTTAATAAAAGTAAACAAACATGATTATGATTTTCCTAAATAAGCATTTTTTCTTGGTTAGCACTTACCATAACAATTCGTTTCTTACACTCATGTAACTAGATGTTGTAACTCATTGATCCATGACCCATCTATATCTTTTGTCCCTTCTTATGAATATGACATCCCCTGGTATATAAGTAAGGACTCCTAAAAACAACAAAATGCATCAAGTGGAATTACATCATCTTCCAATACATCTATATACTGAGAATTTATCCCAAACTTGAACCTACATCTTCTTGTTACTGTATCTCTACACCCTTCTTCACCCATCCCAAAGGATATGGATGTGGATGCTCATAAGTTTCAAGACTAAGCTTCTTTAAAACCACCTCGGGAATCAAGTTAGGCGAGAACCAATATCAACCAAAGCATTTACCTTAGTTATCTTGATTTGAATTTTGATCTAGAATAGTTTACTCATCTCTTCTTCCTCCTCTTAGTTATTTATGTTGGTGGCCATACATCCAAGCCTCTCATCTACATCAGAATCATCCTCTATTTCCACCTCCACATATTTCTTTACAACTATCATGGATTTATTTGAATCCTTGGTTTGGTTATTTGGATGTAACTCCAAATGTAACTTCCAACATGTAGCGTCAATATGACCATTGATATCAAAATTCTTACAAAAATATTGGGATCTTTACAAGTATTCAAAGTAGTGGTAGTTTGTTTACCTTTCCCTTTTCATTTACCTTTGTTACTTATTTGTCCAGTACTCTTTCTTTGCTTTATTCTTTGTTTTTTCGGCCTTGACTCTGCTTCTCCTTACTTCCTTTCATTATCTATGTAGTATGCTTGCACACAAGATTTATTGAGATCTTTGAGATTTGTGGAGATGACCTTCCTTTGAAGGTGAGTTAGAAGTACTCAAAATACTTGGTCATAATATCATCATCCTCTAAGTCCATATTAAGCAACATGGCTTGTCTACGAAACTCCGTAGTATAATCCTCCAGGACTTTGACCACTATTTTGTCTAATTTACTACCATTTAATCATCTAATTAGTATTACGGACAATAGGATAAAATTTATCTCTAAGAAATTCTTTAAATTCCTCCCAAGATCTTACAATAGGATGTTTCTTATTTTCACAAGTGGCTAGATGGGTTTCCCACCAAACTAGAGCATGTCCTTCCATTTTGAGACGTGCAAAGGTGATCCTTTGTGCCTCAGTAACATCATGAACACTAAAGTAAACTTCTAGTTTTTTTAACCATTTATCTAATAACTCTGCATCTACTTGTCCTTCAAATATCTTAATTTCAACCTTAGTTTCAACTTTAAAAGGAGCATGATTAGATTTTACCTTCTCTTTTACAACTAGAGTTTATTCTTCATGCCCTTCTACATCTTCCTCATCAATATTTCCTATGCCATAATTTTTGGCCAAAGATCAAACCACCAGGAGTCTATGTTATCTTTCTTGATTAAATTTGTCTTTTATAGATCGAGAGCCCTTGTTGATGCCTATACATCCTATCCATCATGGTCTCTACAGAATCTTGATTCTATGGACTAAGTTTTCTTTCTCAATTTGATCCCGAATTCCTTATTTCCACTTCTTTGTAGATATATACGGATCACAAGGTAAAACTTATTCACCTTTATACCTTATCACTATCATATAAAGCAAAATAACAAATACCAAAGTCCTGGATACTTATCAAATCTGATATGAAAATGATTTGTAAACTTCCGACTTCTCGGATATTTACAAAACCACGCAATTCTACTATTCTACTTTAAAATTTGAAAATGATAGATTGTTTGAAGTTAGTGAAAATTTCTTTGTGCTTAGAATTATTTGCAGTGAAGGGAAAGAAATTAAACCAATAAGACAACCAGATTTTTATCTGAAACCCCAGTTTGAGGGAAAACTAGTCGGGAAGGAAATTTCTCTTTCTTCCCACTTGTATGTATTGGCCAATTCAAAAGATACAGATTACAATAAGATGAAGGAAAGTAAACAATGTAAACACTTCCCCTCTATACTTGTTTGCTCTGTTCTCACACTCCTTACTCCTATAATTCAACTCCAGCACTGAATTCTTCTTGCTTACTTCTCTCATGAATTGATGATCCATTCCACTTGCTCCCCCTTGTATTTATAGTTGTTCTCATGTCCTTACATGCACTAGAGAATGAGAAAGGTAGAATAGAGGAAGAGACATAGTCTGGATGCTTTAAATATATGATTGTTTATGGTGTTCTTTTATTTTTCATTCATAAGTGACATGACCATTGGTGTTTTGAGCGATGGTTACATAAGCTGTTAGGGTAGTTACGTAACCTCTGTTATGTCTAGGAGGTGGTTACACAACCGTTGGGAGGTTATGCAACCACCGCTCTCCGTATAGAGGAGTCGATTTTGTAACTTACGGTCGATATGCATTTATCCATTTTTTCCTTCTGGTACTAGTTCCCTTGATAAAGTGGATTCTTCTTGGATCCCTATGGATAAATATATCCCTCCTACATGTGCGATATGAAATGATGGTAGCATGAATTTAATTGGAAGTATAAATTCTATGCCAAACAACAACTGAAATGGTGTAGCTTTATTCAACCTTTTATAAATTTTCCTATAAGCCCAAAGAACAATTGACACTTTATCATCCCAATCTTTTCTTCCAACATCACATATTTTTGGAAATTTCTAGCTCGATATCTTGTTAAAATATTTAGTTGTGCCATTAGATTGTTGGTGATAGCAGTAGTCTTATGGTGTGCTACCATAAAATTTTCTAATAGAATTATTATTGTCTCATTAAGGAAATGATTTCCTCTATCACTTGTCAAGCTTAATGAAAACCATACCTACTAATAATATTCTCCCATAAAAACCTCGTTGTTGTGGATACTTATACAATCCTTTTTAGGTGATTCCTTTGCCCAACTTGTAAGATAGTCTGTGTAATTAATAATGTAACGCACTCCGGTTCAATGCTAGGGTGGTAAAATAGGACCTACAAAGTCAATATCCCACTTTTCAAAATGCCCAGTGCTTGCGATTGTTTACAACAACATCTCATCCCTATTCCCATACTTTAAGGCATTGAAAATGATCACATGCCTTGACATATTCCTTAGTATCTTTGTACAAGGTCTCCCACCAAAGTCTAGCCATTAGAATTTTGCATGTTGTAGCATCACCAACATAATGCCCTCATGTTATTCCACCATGAGCTTCTTCCATAATGGCCTCACACTCATGTTCCATAACACAATGGTGCAAAACTTCATCACGACCCAACTTGTACAAATCTCCACCAATAAATTGATAAGTCAACATGTGTATATAAAACTTATTTTCTCCATTATATTCATTCCTTTCAACACCTACCTAATGCATAAAAAAACTACAATATCCTTAAGATATATGGGTGCGTGGTTTACACTTTAAAGTTATGTATCTAGAATTGTGTTCTTAATACTTTGTGCATCCTCACCATAATTAATCCTTGATAGATGATTAGGCCCTGAATTTCTCTTACCTGGTTTCACAACAACTATGAAATCAAACTCTTGAAATAGAAGTATCCATCTACATATGCGCCCTTACAAAATAGGTTTTTAACTAAATACTTCAATACCATATGATGCGTGTAGAAAATAATAAGTGTTTCCAAATAGTATTGTTATAACTTATGCAATGCACAAATCATAGACAATGCCTCATGCTCGGTGGTCATGTAGTTATGCTCTGCGGGTGTCGACTTCACGCTTGTAAATTAAATGGGATTATGCACAATTCCTTCCCTAGGTTGTGCCAAAATTGTGCTAATCACCATGTCAAAGGCATCAACATGTACATGAAAGGGTTTGCCCCATGAAGGAAAGTGTAAAATGGGTGTAGTGGTAAGTCTCTCCTTAAATGTTTCAAATGCATGTTATTGCGCATCACTCGAATAGAATTTCCCTTTATCCTTCAGCAATTATTCCAAGGGCGTAGCAATATTTGTATAGCCTTTGATGAATTTCTTGTAATAAATAGTATGTCCCAGGAAATCCACACACCTCACTTTGATTGGTAATTTATTCCAAACCCAATATTACAACTATATTGGTGGGTTTACCAATAATCCTTCCTTGTAAATGATGTGTCCAAGTAAATCACAAAAGGTGTAGTAAAGATGCACTTTTTAATGTTGAGAGAGATGTTCAAATACATGTACCTCTTAAACACGAGCCTCAAATTATCACAATGGTCCTTGATTGAGCCATATCTTTGTCTAGTCATCCAAATACACTGTGAGAATTTATGAATAAAATCTTGAAAGGCCTATATAACAATGATGCGAGAGAAACTGCTTTGGTGATTTTTTCAATCAAAGGGCATAAATATATATGCAAAACCTCCCACTCAGTTGTGAAAGTTATATTTTCTGATCCTCTTTTGTGATGTGCACTTGGTGATACCTTGAAAATCCATCTGTAAAAGAATATATCTCACACCCAACAAATCTTGTAAGGATATCTTCTATGAAAGCGGTGAGAAAAGGATCTATAACACATGAAGCATTGAGTTCTATATAGTCCACATAAATCCTTATCCTCTCATCCTTCTTAATGCTTATGACCATTGGGCTAACAAATTCAAATGCTTCAATAAACACCATAATTCCATACTTGAGCATCTTATCAATTTCTTCCTTCACCTTCATGTGCAAATTAGGATTCATCCTATATGACCTCTTCCTAACCGAACATGCACCTTATTTCAATTTGATCTTCATTTCACCTAAAGATGAATGAAATACCTTTAACTCATGATATCCCCACAAAAATATTACTAGAAGTTACACAAGAGCTCAATAATCTTAGCTACTTCTTTTTTGACCAATAATCACCAATAATGGCCTCCTTGGGTTTTCCTTGGTAACAATGTTAACATTATTTGTATTCATAGGGACATGATACACACATGCCTTCTCATCTATAGTTTCCATCACCTGAAGTGCACCTTAAGTGTGACTAACATCTAGGTTATCAACTTCCTCATCATTAATCATGTATACCAAATTTCCCTTTTCTTTTTCCTTCCAGGCATGGCTCATCTGTTCTTCTTCTATTTCCTCAAGATCAAGGTGTGCCTCAAGATTAGGTTCCCAAACAACTCCAACATGAGTTCTTGACATTCACATTATCTCCCAAAGTGATGCACCTCATGAAATTCAATGATTCATGGATTAGAGGCTTAGTATAAAAATAATCAAAAGTTTGGATCATACATAGTCATCTCTTGCTAGTTTATTGTTTCTCTTTTCAACTCAATATGGACATACCATGCATGCACGAAGCCATGTAATATTAAGTAGAAATTTTGTACCCAAAGTGATGGCAATAAGGCCTCCTTAGCCTATGCCAATGATCTCTCATAATCATGTATGTGGTGTGAGGTAAGAGACTTCCCATAAAATTCACATGTTTTATAGGTATATTGCTCCGAGTAAACCTAGTAGAAAAGGCTATTCTCACTTATCACCATTCCAAAAGGCTATCTATATAATACCCACCAATGCATTGTTGTCCCAAATAAATTATAGACCAACATATTTATTTTATCCCCTTCATTCTACCACTGAGTCTCCATGGCGTGCAAGAATGTATCAAGGTTCCCTTCACCTGAGTATAAATTGGTACTTGAGTTAATCCCAACTACCTCACCATACATGGTCTAATAATTCTAGTGACTCTTCCTTAATTCTTTTGACCATTTCATATGTTCCATGAGCCCAATTATAATAGGTATCACTAGTAGTGTCACTTATAGTCACGCATCTTCACATTGAAGGACACCTTCCTTTGATGGTTCTATATTCTCTGGATCACATTGTATGAGCATAGATTCTATTAAGTTCTTCTTCACTCAAAGGCTCAACATAAGGATCTTCCTTATTATCCTAGGGTATGATCATGTGATCCTCTTCATTCTCAAAAATGATGTACCTTTTGTTAAAGCGTAGATCAACGTTATTCACATAGCACCAGGGTCATCCAAGTAATGCTAGGAAGTTGTTTGCTTGAGTGAGCTCTAATACCTCAAAGTTCAGTAGACTTATCTCTACGTATGGTGATGTATATATCCTTTAGTACCCCAATAGGCATAGCCCTAGTCTTATTTTCCATATACAACACATTTGAAGATGGCTGCAATGTTGGTCTACCCATCTGATTCCATGCATCTAGAGTCAAAAAAATTCAATTCCACACTAGTATCAATCAATATGTTACATAATAACCACCCATCAATTACTGCATCAAATGTAATCTCTTTGTTAAATTCATGATTATGAGGTGGTAGATTTGTGTGAAGTATATGCCTCTCATGCTTGGCTCAACACGTCATACCTTTTCTCGTAGCTATTCCCTAGTAAAGGGCAGATATACTCTTTGTGACATCTGCACACACCTCTTTTAATTCATCCACATCCTTACTGTGAGAGACATTCTTAACACATTATTTCTCATGTGCCTATTCTTTTAAGCATTATATTTCACCCTGTGGATCCTTGATGACTCCCATGATTTCTAGTAAACTTCCTTCAGTCATGTAACATCTGGATACTTAGCATGTATCACCTCTTCCCTCGTAATGAATGGATTATCCTTCATAGGATCATGTGTGCATGTAGCCTCAATGTGCATGGTAACCATCACCATCTATAAATCAGAATCAAGTGTCCTTTTAAGCATCAATGATAAAAAATAATGCATTGTACCTTAATCATTCTCATTCCCTTATCCTTCTTCTTATTCTTAGTCATGTGTTCATATAAATCTAGGCATTCCTCTAACTTATGTTGTTTTCCACACCATGAGAAAGTTGTGTTCTAAGGGAAATCATGTTCATAATTATCACGAGATCCACATGGGAATCGCCTCTATCACCCCCATGACTTGCGACCTTGATATCCTCCTCGAAAGACTTCATTCTTGTTATCCCCATTGTTGTGCCCTTCATTATTTCATCCTTCAAGATCCTTCGATAAACTCACCACACTAGTCTGGCACACTCCTGTCTCAATGTCTTCATGGATATGATCAATCGAGTCGGCACTCATGAGTATGGGACTTACAAATATTACAATACATGTAAACCTTCTTCTAAATAGTGCTCTCTAAAAGGAGACAATCCTAAACATTTTGGTTCGGGTTGTAGACCTCACAATCCAATAAAAACATGTGCACTAACTTCTATGGTAAACCATCCTTAGTATATTATTCAACTTCACAATTTGTGCTCCATATACCACTTTGTGCATCTCATGAGATGAATTTGTAGAATTTTTTTCCAATCACTTTTCCATGGCTGTAATATGCACCTCTAAAAATGGGATCACTCCCATATCAAAACTTCCAACTTCTTCAAAGCACACATATATGCTTCCAAGGCCTTGCATAGATTATTATATTTCTTATGAGATAGATATATCTTGAATGGAGTCAACAATACTCCAATGAACTAGTGTGTGTGCTGACTTTGATGAATATCATAAGATAATTTTGACAATAAATTCTTAAAATGCTCGTCATAATCCCTCACACTTTTAGATAGGCACTACTTGATATCCTTGAGCGTGTTGATACTTTGTTGTTCAAACTCCAGAATATGAAACTCAGCTAGAAATGTAGATCGTAAAGAATCATAATCCACTAAAGTCTAATGTGGGTCATACTTCCTATACTAGCTATGCACGCATCCTTAAAGAGTAGTCAAAAATTAACTTTCCTTTCTATCTAAAGGCGTAATTATTTTAGCATGCCATAATAGCTCACACTTGTGCATGTGCTCTGAGTGCATATTCAATACCTCTATACTTTAGAAAGTGGAGAGACATATCAAAGTAAACTTGAGGTGTCTGTTGTGGTTGTAGAGGTTATTGAGGTGGTTGTTATGGGTGTGGACCTTTCCCACTAGATCTAGAACCAAAACCTCATGCAATATTTCCTCCACCTGATCCTCTTGATGCACTCATGCCCTATGTAGCTAGTATAGACTAGTTGATATACTCCATTGTGTCCAAGTTGTAGTCTTTGAACTGGACACCCATAGTCTGCATGATCACAACACCCATAGAAGTTATCCTAATAGTCTATGTGCCAACTTTATGTCCGAGGATGTGCCTAAGAATAACCCTACAATCAAACTTCAAAACAATGGCATGCTCTGCACTATCATAGGTGTATGTGTTAGATGATACATGCTTGAATCTATCACAAAATGATATCTACCTCTCCACGATTTCCTACCTATACTATCTTGCTTCTCAATAAATACTTCCAAATCGGGACAAAAGTGTAAGGGATAGGTGGCTAGGTGGGATCAGATGTGTGCCCATGGTCCTTATCCTCTCCTCGATGCACTCTCATCAAAATCTGAAGGAGAATCTCTCTTGCACTTTCCCAAGGTCATGATTACGATGTTTCGGATCCTCGTCTTCCATGAGATCTTCAAAACCTTCATGAGCCATCATTCCCCTCAACCTGAGTGACTCCTCAATGTCTTGCACACATGTCATTTCCCTCTCTTACACTTCATTAAATATGACCTGTTTGGTTATCTCTATCTATCTACCACCATGTCATCCATCTTTCGCCACACATTCTCCTTCCCCCATGCACGGTGGGGTTTAGCTAGCCATAGGGTGGTGCTCTAAATCAATTATATCATCAATATCTTAATCACCAAGGGTATAACATGCAAATATGATCCTCTGGGCTCACACAAGAACCTGAACTCATCCTCCTCTAGACACAAGTAAGTAGAAATAGTGTACTCCAATGTATAATTGCGCAACACACCAGCCCACCAATGATCTACAGCTCTAGTCCACTCCACATCAACATCAAACAAAGTCTAGTAATCTTCCTGCGTCTAAAGCTTCGGTGAATATCCCCATCTCTTCCCTAATGCATAAACTTCTATCCACTCATACAATTATATTGGAAAGAAATTAAATAATGTCTCGTAGAGCGCATCATGAAGGTCATCTTCCACCCACCGTTTTATATTGAAATCATGTCGGTCTTGTATATCTAGCCAAAATTATCTTTTCCATTTTCAACCTAATTTTCAATGCTCTCAAGAGTCAATCGATATGCCATCTGTATACACCATCTGAAAAACACTTTGAAAAGAGGTCTTGGAAATGAAACCAAAATGTAGTCTTTTATTTCCACTCAATTGTTATGCATGTTGGAACCTCATTTAGATAGATCTAAATGCTCACCCAAAGTGCACGAAGCTACTAGGTCCCTCCTTTATGCTTTTTTGTCAAGATGTTAGCATACATATCCATAATAACCAATATCAAAGAATACATTCAAGTGTAGATCATTACAGACATCATATCATGAGATTATAATGGAAACACATGTAATAAGGAAACATAACAGATCAAATAACAATTAAGATCAATTACACCATGTAATCACCATATTCAAATACATCAACAATCATGATTTTACTCTGATGATCCATACATTCATAGAAACAACTACATAATAGGAAGCGATACATAACATCTAAAACATGTGTCCATAGAGACAAGGCGCTCGATATAGCATGAGAAAACACAACACTACTAAATCATGGGTATTTTCATAATGAACTACAAAAAATATATAGGGGTGGGGAATTTTCCTTCACCGCCCGTGCACTTCCTAATAATAGGTGTGCTCAAAATAGACCCGAGTATGCATGCTCTTTAACATCAACTAATAATAGCCTATCCTATAAATAATAATTTCTTTAATCATATTAATAGCCTCCATACATGTCCTCAAACTACATGTTCATTCTCCAATAATAGCCCTTGTTTGGCCCTGAATTCATCTTTTTTATCCCTTGCTTGGGCTGCACTCCAACTTTATTTTCTATTATTGGCTTGTAACATGCAAAATTAGATAAGTTCTAAAATTTGTCCCTCTAGGTGTGAGCCTTCCCATGCACCACTTTCTTGGTCCATGCATGCATTTACTTGTACCACTTGTGTGCCTCAAATATCTTGTGTGCTCTTCATACTTATCCATTCTTTCCATTCCAAAATTTTTGGTGCCACAAGATAGATGGGCATAGTATGTCGGGGAGATTTCAGCAACTTGATGAGTGTTAGGTTGTGGATTCTATTTTTATGTGTGAAAGTATTGAAGACCTGTACACTAAGAGTATTGTACACTTTCCAAAATTGTCTCACTAGGGTTCGGGCAACCACTCCAAAAATATTTTTGGCCTCAAAACAACACGTCCTTGATATACCGAGAAACATGGTTTTCTCATATGGGTGGGTTTTTGACCCATAGGTTTATGGGACAGTTTTGGCCCATGGTTTTGATACCCACGATTTTGTAAAATTGCTTAAGAATTTGTCTACTTATGTGGTTTTGTGCATATGGTAAGTATTATGTGTAGCATTACATATGTGTCTCAATTCAGGTGTGATTTCTGTAGACTTTGTTGAGCATAGCTCTAAATAGATCTAGGTATTGTATTGAGAGAGTGGTGGCTTGTAATAAAATTTGAGCAAGTGATTCTTGGTGGACATAGCCCAAATTGGGTGAACCATGTTAAATATTGTCTCTTTGTGTTGTGTTATTTTATTCTGCACTTTTATTTGAGATATGTAATATTTTCTACATATTAGTTTCTATTGTTGCGATTCTGTGAGGGATTGTTCCACATATTTTATCCCTTATTTCCTAACAATTGGTATCAGAGCCTAGTTTGGTTTTTTGAAGTGTTGAATCACAAGGAAATTTTTAGCTTGAGTGGGAGCTATGGTAGATGATGGAAGATCAAGGGTTGATAAATTCAATGGGTAGAATTTTAGTCTTTGGAAGATGTAGATGGAAGATTACCTTTATCAGAAGGATCTTTATATTCCATTTTTTGAGAAGGTGAACAAATCCTCGAGCATGATGGATGCATAATGGGATTTTATAGATAGGAAGGCACTTAGAACAATTTGTTTATGTCTTGCATCTTTGGTATTATTTAATGTATCAAAGGAACATACTACAAAAGAATTGATGGATGCATTAGGGAAGTTGTATGAAAAACCTCTGTCTCTAATAACATATTTTTAATGAAAAAGTTGTTTAATATGAAGATGTATGAGAATGGTTTAATAGAAAATCATTTAAATGATTTTAATATGATTGTAAATATGCTAGCTTTAGTTACAATAGAATTTGATGAAGAAGTTAGGGATTTATTAATTTTGTGCTCTTTACCTGAGAGTTGGAATAGTCTAGTAATGGTAGTAAGCAACTCGGTTCCTCCTACTAACTTGAAAGTTAAAGTTTGAAGATTTTGTAGGGCTGATTCTTAGCAAGGAAATGTGAAGAAAAATCTCTGGGGAATCTTCTACTTCAAGGAATGCTTTGACAATGGAAACTAGAGGGAGACAGAAGAATAGAGGAAGCCGTGGAAAATCGAAAGATCGGGCAAGGTCAAAATCCAAAAGCAAGATAGTATGTTGGCACTATGGAAATTTTGGGCATGCAAAGAAGGATTGTTGGGAGCTTTGGGATAAGAAGAAACAATAGGAAGAAAATAAGGAGGAAAATGTGGCAATGGGTAATGTATGTCAAGATGTTTTGATTCTTTCTTTGCATAATATTGTTGAATCTTGGGTTTTAGATTTGGGGGCTTCTTTCCATGCTACTCCACATAGGCATTATTTTGTTGATTATGTTCAAGGGGATTTTGGGCATGTTTTTCTTGGTGATGATGAGCCTTGTAGTATAGTTGGAAAAGGTTATATTTGGGTTAAGATGCAGAATGGGAATACATGGCTATTGAAGGATGTCAGACATGTTCCTACTTTAAAATGAAATTTGATATCGGTGGGCCAGTTGGGAAGTGATGGTTGTATTGTGATATTTACAAGTAGAATCTTTGAAGGTTACCAAGGGTGCTCTTGTGGTGGTAAGAGGTAAAAAGTTTGAAACCTTGTATTTAACCACTTATAGCAATAATTTTTATAATATTTTGGCTTGAAGTAGATACAACATTGTGGCACTATAGGCTCAGTCATACTGATCCATAAGGGAATGGATATCATAAAGAAGGATTTTCCCAGGATATACGAAACATTTTCAAGTTACGTAAGGATTGCATATATGGGAAATAGAAGCGAGTAAGGTTTCTCAAGGTTGGACCTATAAATAAAGAGAGTAAGTTAGAGTTGGTGCATTTTGATGTGTGGGGGCTGGCTCAAGTATCATATCTTGGGGGTTAAAGTTATTATGTTACTTTTATTGATGATGTAACAAGAAAAGTTTGGGTTTATTGTATTAGAAACAAATCTGATGTATTTGACTCTTTTGTTAAATGGAAAGCCTTGGTTGAGAATAAAATAGGTCTTAAGCTAAAATGTATCAGGTTAAATAATGGAGGGGAGTATTGCAACAATGAATTTGATGATTACTATTCTAAGAATGGAATCCATAGGAAAAAGACATTTCCAAGAACTCCTGTAGTAGAATGAGGTGTCAGAAAGGATGAACAAAACAATAATGGAACATTTTAGGAGCATGAGGTTACATGTAGGACTGCCTCTTTCTTTTTGGGTAGAAGCGGTGAGCACAACTGTGTACTTGTGTACTTGATAAACATAGGACCCTCAGTGACTTGGTATGGTAAGAAAGTTTATTATTCATTTCTTAGAGTCTTTGGATGTGAGGTGTTTGTCCATATAGACAAGGATGATAGGACCAAGCTAGAGGCTAAATCAGAAAAATGTACTTTCATTGGTTATGGTGGTGATGAATTTGGATATAAATGTTGGAGTATTAAGGACAAGAAAATAATTTGATTTAGGGATGTGGTCTTTAATGAGAAAGTCATGTATAAGCAGTAGTTATAGGAAAATAGGGAAGACTCCAAGAAAGAATATGTAGTGGTAGAGGATATTCCAAATGTGAAAGTGACACGAGAATCGAGTTCGGGAACCTCCTCAACGTAAATCCCAAACTCTTGTATTGAGGAGATCTTCTATGTTAAGAAGAGAACCTGAACATTTTTCTCCTTCTCTTTATTATTTATTACTCATTGAAAGTGGAGAGCCACATAGCTTTGATGAAGCAACGAGGTAGATGCCGGGAAGAAGTGGGAGCAAGCCATGGATCAGGATCATAAGGTTGTCATGGATAACCAAACATGGGATTTGGTGAAGCTACCGAATGAAAAAGAGCATTACATAATAAGTGGGTGTTCGAGTCAAAGAGGAAGAAGGAGGCAAGAAAATATAAAAGGCTCGGTTGGTGGTCAAGGGTTTCATGCGTAAAAAAGGTATAAATTTTGATGAGATTTTTTTCTTTTATAGTAAAAATGACTTCTATTAGAATTATTATTGGAATAGTGGCAGCATAATAGTTGCACTTAGAGAAGCTTGATGTAAAGACTACATTTCTCCATTGTGATTTGGAGGAGAATCTTTATATACGAAACCAGGAGGGATATGAGGTCAAAGGTAAAGAGGAGATGGTGTGCGGCGAAGAAGAGCTTGTATGGCTTGAAACAAACTCCACGTCAATGGTATAAGAAATTTGATAGCTTCATGATGTATCAAGGCTATATTATATTCCATTCTAACCATTGCGTGTATACAAAGAAATTTGTGGATGGAATTTATATTATCCCTATGTCTGTATGTGGATGACATGTTGGTTGTAGGTAAAAACATGTAGGAAATAAAAGTACTCAAGAAGCAGCTAAGTGAATCCTTTGTTATGAAGGATTTGGGGGCAACCAAAAAAATCCTTGGTATGAGGATATCTCAGGATAGGAAGGAACGAAAGATGAATTTATCTTAGGAAGAGTACATTAATAAGGTCTTGGAGAGGTTTAATATGCTATATGCTAAATCGATTGGGATTCCTTTGTCGAGGCCATTTCAAGTTATCAAAGGAGTAGTGTGCAAGATAGATAAGGAGAGAAACTATATGTCCAAGGTACCTTACTCATCATTGTTTGGCAGCTTGATGTATGTCATGGTGTGCACCCGGGCTTGATATTTCCCATGCGGTGGGAGCGGTGAGTAGATTTATGAGTGATCCAGGTAGAGATCATTTGTATGCAGTAGAAAGTGGATCCTTGATATTTGAGAGGGACCATGGGGATAGTTTTGTGCTACGATGGATCAAACACCACTTTTTTTGGTTATGTAGATTCCGATATGGCTAGAGATGTAGACGGCGGGAGGAGCATGAAAAGTTATGTTTACATTAAATGGGACAATAATGAGCTAGATTTCACGACTACATAAGTGGTGGATTTGTCAACCACAAAGGTTGAGTATGTTACTACCACGGAGAGGCAAGCAAAGAAATGATTTGGTTACAACAATTTATTGAGGAATTAGGGCATAAGTAGGAGGAAGGAAAGTTACATAGTGATAGTCAGAGTGTTATACACCTAGTTAAGAACTCTTCTTTCCACTTTATGATGAAGCATACACAGTTAAGGTACCATTTCATTAGGACAACTTTGGAGGAAGACAAGTTAAAGTTGGAGAAGATTCATATGAGTCATAATATTGTAGACATGATGACCAAGGTGGTCACAAGGGAAAAACTAAAGCTATTTTTAGCTTTGGTTGGTCTTCACAGAAACTAGTGAAGGGTTGATAAGCTTGCTCAGAGGAAAACTAGTCTCTAAGTGGGAGATTGTTAGGTTGTGGAGCCTATTTTCATGTGTGTAAGTGTTGAAGTCTGTACACTAAGAGTACTATACACTTTCCATAGTTTTATTGTTAAGTGGGGCGGAAGCCCCGAATTAGTGTATTTTTGGCCTCAAGAAAACGTGCCCGATATAACGGGAAACGTTGTTTTCTCATTTAAGGTGGTTTTTGACCCATAGGTTTATGGGATAGTTTTGGCCAATGGTTTTAATACCCACGGTTTTGTAAAAAATCTTAAGCGTTTGTCTACTTATGCGGTTTTGTGCATATGGTAGGTATTATGTGTTGCATTATAGATGTGTCCGAATTTAGGGGTGAATTCTATAGAGTTTGTTGAGCATAGCTCCAAACAGATATGGGTATTGTATTGAGAGAGTGGTGGCTTATAATAAAATCGAGCAAGTGATTCTTAGTGGATGTAGCCCAAATTGGGTGAACCACATTAAATATTCTCTCTTTGTGTTGTGTTATTTTATTACGCACTTTTATTTGAGATCGTAATATTTTCTTAATATTAGTTTCTCTTATTACGATTATGTGAGGGATTTTTCCACATATTTTATCCCTTATTTCCTAACAATGAGGTGAAGGTGGTATTGGGCAGCCATGGAGATGGTCGGACCATTATTGAGAGATTTCAAACAACTAGGTATGCATGATGATTTTTAATAGAAATTTATATGATCATATTTAATTATTGTATTATGATGTTGGTGGTGATTAGCAAAATTTAATTTTTGCAAAGCAGATGAAAAGGAGTGGCACTCGTTGATTGAGAGTGCACATTACAAGATCTTGGACCTAGTTTTGGACATTTAGGATACCTTGGTCATGGTGGACCCCACAACGCCATCAAGTGGCGATTCACTCAGGATCATTTCAGGTGATGGGGGAGGACTCTAGGCCATTACGGTGATGGAGAGATGCATTGGAACTAGTAGAAATGGAAAGCATAGATTTGATTTTTGGATCTTATTGTAGGAATAAGGTACCTTGGTTCAAGAGTAGGTAGTGTGCCTATCAAATGTTAGGAGAATTGCAGAGAGGATCATGAGACCTGGAGGCATAGTTAGTGATAGTATAAGGAGAGGCCTTCAAATATTGATCTAGGAAGATTATTTAGCTCACATATCCTAAGCATCTAGTGTAAAACATTTGGCACAAAGAATCCAGAGACTCCCCCAAGGGGGTGAGGATGCTTGAGCCACCTAGATATTTGATGATGTACTTTATGATGGACCATGATTGTTATTTTTTGATGTATGAAAATTGATTTTAGATATGTGTGTGTGTGTATGTGTGTGTGATGATTATTTTGATGATTATGGTGTTGATAAATGATGCTTTACTTATCGCTTTCCTTTCTTTTCTCATGCATGTATGTGGTAATACTCATGATACTTTAGGAAGAACGATAATGATATTTAGGTGAAAAATTCGGTAAGAAGGAAAATAAATCCAAGCAAGGTCAAGGACCTAAGAGAGGATTCACAAGACCACGTTGATCCACTAAGGATATGAAAATTAGAGCCTAAAGAGGTGGAATCAATACCATGACATTCCAATGATAGGAAATTTAAAGGAAAAAGAGGATCGATAATAAACCCAAGTGAGGAAAAGAGCCCAACCAAGGATAATATTTTTGAATATTTGAAAAACCTAAGAACGAGATCCCAAGTGAAGGTGAGAACAAAAGCCAAAGAAAGATATAGTCAAGGAATTTTTGAGGGAGATTCCTAGCCATGAGGGGAGAATTGATGTAGAGTATTAGTGATGATATCATCTACTTGGTTCAAAATATGACTATGTGCACGAGTCATGAGGTCCTCAATAACATGTTGCATAATAGCTACATGTCAATGGACTTCATATCATATGGAAAATAAAGTATCGTCAATTTTTTCCTCTAGGCGAGAAAGAATTCCATGCTGAATATCATTAAGGGAGGAGTGAGGATTGAAGCGAGGTGGAGGCCCATTTGTAGACTCGCCATCTATATGTTTTAGGGGAAGGTGGGTGGCTCAGAGAGATTCAGCTCTACATTTTTTTCTATGTGAAGAGAACATAGGAACATGGTGCTTTCCACACATAACCCAATAGTCTACGAGTGGTATACGAGTAGTTCCCATGGTTCGAACAATATAATGGGGTTGAAGTAGAAGGTCATGTGGCCTTTCAAGCTTGATCTCATATAACTTCAACTTCAAGATTTTTCATTTATTTTCTATAGGCTCTCTACAAACGGATACATCATTTCTCGGAGTCTCGAGACCATATGCAATATGGTTCTACCCCCGAACGCTAAGGAGTTATAAGGGATAGATTCAAGGAAGGATGTAAATGATCAATATGGGTCATCATAGATGATGTCGGAACATGTGGTGCTTCATCATCCATGAGGTCATCAACTTCATAGTCAAAGATAGATGTACACTCCCCTTACTTTAGACGAGGATGCATTCTAGATGATATAGTGGAGTCATGGGGAGAGGGAAAGATAGGTGGAGATTTACGAGGCTCGGGCACCAATCCATAATGAAGAGTTTCAACCAAATGTAAAGAGTCTTCTTGGGAAAGAATTACATTCACATCATGAGTGAAAGTTCTTTAGAGGGTGCTTTGGTAATGTCAAACCTCTTTATCCCTAATTTTGGCATAGTCTTATATCAAAATAGGGATCATCCGAGCATAAATATCATCATAGTTAAGATTAGTGGTGTTTATTACACAGAATCAACTCTAGTTTCTAGTTGAACCTTTTTCTCGGGTGTGGGTTGAGGTGTGTGTGAAATGGTAATGGGGATAGAAGGATCCTTCTTGTGAGGCTGCAAGTTAGGAGGAAGTTGTGAAATGACAAGATCTAGGAGATCAAAAGTGTTAATCCTAATTTTAATCCAAACATGTTCATTATCGTCAAAATCTAAGAAATTGAGAGACATGCACCTCACTAATTCTAGATGATCTAATTATCATGAAGAGATCATACCAGATAATTAAAGCATTGTTATTAATGGAATGGAATGGGTGATAGCTCTTGAAGGGTGGGGAACTTATAAGCTCCCTTTTTTTTAAGAGTATCATAACTCCAAGGATTTGGGTCACCATGGATTTTATAGATTACCCCTTGACCTGTAAATTTGACACATTGGTACGTAGAAGAGGTGACTACACACATGTAATGGGTCTAAGGTTGACCAAGGAGAATGTTGTAAGATAGGGGAAATTGAAGACCATACATTTCACATGCAATATCCTAGGAAAGATAGTGATAGACAACCAAATGCAACCCATTGGAGGATTTTGTTAGCGATCATACCGTTGAAAAGTAGTATGTGTGGTTTTGAGTTTATCGATTGAGTATCACAGGCTTTAATAAATTATAATGAGGCCACACATGTGCCAGCACCCTCATTAATGATGGAATGCTTAAATTTTTCTCTAACCGATTTGTACATAAATAAAAAATAAGAGGATCATCTACCTAAGTAAGAGTTTTATGGGAATCATAGCTGCTACATGAGGAAGTGAATGCAAGTTTTAACATCGAGTGGTTTGATATGTACAAATGAAGATTTCCTCACACTGATGATCAGATACTTTCCTCCAAACCATGCAAAATAGGAGACTAGCCTAAAGTAGGAGGCAAGGGTATTTTACCAAAGAGTTTTTTCTTTCCAAATTTTAATTAATGAAGTGAATTAACAGAACCAAACTGAAGAGAAAGATGATGGGGTTTACTAATAGCCACGATGATAAATGTTGATGTTGATGGTTGATTTGACATAGATGGATCCAAGCATGTGCACAACTTCTTCTTTCCAATGGGATAGGCTACCTCCAATGCAAAAACTTATAAAAAGATAGGATTAGATAGATATATGGTGGATTGCATAAAGAAAGGCGATGTACCACCGGAAGTCAATAGACTTCCGGTAAGGATGTCAATTTACATTTAAGAAATTAATCTAATAATGATAAAATAGACGATGTAACAAAAATGAAAAATCAAAGGGATTGATGTGGTCCATGGCTATATGATGGTCTGATGGTAATACTTGATTTAAAGGGAGTCTAGGAATCATAAAATGGCTTAAATGGGCAAGGATGTATATGGTTGTGTACTCACAAAGTTGAACAAGATGATATATTTGATTTAAATAATTTACAGAGTGTTATAGATGGCTCAAAGAAATAAGGTTTTTGACAAGAACCCGTAAGGGAAGAGTAATAATAAGTGATGAGATATGGATGTTTGAAGGATGAGATTTGAGCTTAAATGATCTAATAGATAGGGATCATTGGTGATTGGGACGATTTCTTATGATTAGAGGAATCATCGGTGATTTCTGTAGAAATGTATAAGATGTTAATAAATGAAATAATGTCGATTTAAAGCTTGTAAATGATGAGTAAACGAGATAATAATGCAAAATGAAAAGCACTTACCTCATATAAGCCAATATATGAAGACAAGAGGGTGATATTACCAAAATTAAGATATTGTAGATGTAATAAAGTTGTTGGATTGACTCTTAGATGTTTGAATGGCCTCCAAAGGCTAAAGAAGAGATATTGATGCCTTTGAATATTGTTGTGATGATCTTTGGCTCTGTGAGAGGGCTATGATATAAGAAGAATACAATGTGAAGTCCTTAATCCACATATAAATTTAATATATTAGGTAAAATGGAGGAAGCTAACTTGAAATGAAGGCCTAGAACTTGTTTATATAGGGTCGCCAACAACTAGGGAGAATCGGCAATTGTGACAGTCACGGAGATCCTTATTTTACACTAAGGAGGTTGAAACTACCTCCCAAATTAATATTTTTGTTGTTATGATGAAGGGTATGTGTTTGAAATAGGCTATCTGAGTTAGGAGGTTGTGAAATGGTTGAGAAGCATTGATTTTATTTTTTCTTTATTTGATTTTGGTTACTTAGATGGTTTTGGCTTATTTAGAGAAGATTAAATAAGATTTACAGTTTGTAGAATGATATTTATGGGGAGTAAATATAATGGGTGAGAAATAAGACTTAGGATAAGGATTTAATAGACAATGTGATAGTGACGTGATAATGAAGTGATGCTAGTGGATGATGACACGGGAATTAGCGGTGCTAATTTTAGGTGTCTACATTTTGCCCTTTTGTTGAGTGGTTTTAGACAAGCCATGAGACAAAAATAAGATGTGATAGATGAATGATGCATAATTATATGATGAGGTGTTCCCCCTAAAACTAGGGATTGATGAACTAAAGGGAATTGATCACAAGTTTGAAAGAGAAAGATGAAAAGAAGAAAGTATGGAAAGATAAGAGATTATGACACAAGATGAGGTATAGAAACAAGATGGGTTTAGTTAGAAAATTGAGTGATAGGGGAACTAAAATTCTTGTGTCCTATAGATGTATGACTTAATGATGGAAAGGGAAATAAAAATGATGTTTTAAAGAGGTCAATGGACCGAAGTTTGATGTTACCACAAACGTGGTCTTATGAGGCCAATAAGTGAAGTGATAGGGGAACCAAAGGTTTCATGTCCTATAGACATATGAATTTAATGATGAAAAGATGATGGTTTGAAAAAGTCAAAGGACCAAAATAAATGTTGCCATAATGGTGGGCTTACAAGCCTAGAAATTCAAGTGATAGGGGAACCAAAGGGTTCGTGTCCTATAGATATATGACTAATGGAGAAAAAGGTCCACGATAGAGGACTTGATAGATTTATTGATGATGATCAGAGGCATAACACTCAAGGAGGAAACCAATTGAAAAATGTCGACTTTATTGAGTAAATGTGATGTTTTAATGTATACATCTCTTTGTGAAGCCTATTTTTTATATAGACTTGTGATGCACAAAGTTTTGAGACTCTAGATGATGTACAATGATACACTGATATGATTGATTTATGATTGTTGATTTTATTTTGATGTGATGATATAATATTAAGATGTGATATTGATAGACATTGATATTATGATAGATATTGATAGATTTTAATGTTATGTTTGATAAATGTTGATGAATGTTTTTGATGCGATGTGTTAGTGATATTTGATTTTAAAGTGAATTAATGTTTTTGAAATGTGTCTTAACCATGGACAATAATAAAATGTTAAATGATTGATTTTGTATTGGATTTTATGCATATGTGATGGGGATAGATATGGTGAAGGAAATTGTACTCTTGTCCATATAATGATGTTAAAAAATAACTAACAATGGGTAGTCACATGTGGGATCTTTGATATAGAGATGAACCGATAAGTTGTACCTTCCTAGAACCTGAAATAGTTAACATATATAAGTGGTGTGGGGATTAGGTTCTCCTTTCAATGGTTTCATAAAGATATGCCCCAACTATAATGCCTCGCCATGATTGATATCTTTACTTGCTTCAGTAACTTAAGTTACAAATTTGATATGTGCTTCCTGTTCGGGACGATATACTCCCATAAGTTGATTGATCATGTTTTTTGTAGATGATATGATTTATCTTCTAAATTTGATGTAGTCTCACTTTGTTAATATTGTATTAATGTTGAATTGTTTTAATGTACTCACTATGTTGAGTTTTGAATTACATTATGTGAAATCAAAGTGATACGAAATAAATGCAATGTTTTGGAACCATGTGGGTAAGTTATCTCGGTCATGATATTAAATCCGTTCCTTAGACTATTGTATATATATTTAAAAGGATGGCCATACCTTAGATCAATTTCAATGATCGAGGAAATCCTATGATCGATAGGTTGTTACGATCATATTTGCTAAATTGACTCCTTTTTGTTGTTGAGATACTTTCATACTCAAGCTTAAATAATTAAGAAATCGCTGAGAACGTCTTGTGAATGTTTATTTCTATAAATCTATCTTATTTGATTTGATAATTTCATAAGATAAATGTTCATGGAACATTGGAAAGACCTAACTAAACCTAATCTAAGGTGAGAGTTAATTATTAAGGGACCTAATATTATTCAAGCTAAATTTGGAAATGTGCATCATCAATCTAAGCTATGGTTAAATGCATTTTTATAAGAGAACCTAATCTATAAACCTAACTAAGGATACATCGACCTAACCTAAGGACCAACCTGGGTCAGCATTTAGTAAGGTTGGGTTAGAGATAAGGGTAGTGATGCCATTTCTTAGGAGTACTTGTTGAATTAAATAATGTAATCAATGGCAGGTACCACCATTTTTGGCAGTGACCCTGTCTATTTTGGCATTCACACTAAATTTGATCACTAAAAGGTTGACATTGTTTATTGGAACTATTAGTTATTGCTAAGTTCAAATGGCGGTTGGTGGGTTTAGTGGAGGAACTAGAAAACCATCCTAGCATTCATGATCTTGACCAATGCATGGAAAACTACCCGGTGAAATGCCGAGATGGAATGGTTGAAAGGGAAAAGAGTTGATTTCACTTGGCATATTGATTTATACAACTCAATGGCTCTGCATGTTGATCTCCTATTTTTCGAACTGGTAGTTTGATTTTTGCACTTTTAATCTTTCCTTGCATGGAAAACATAGAGGAAGAAATTTATTGTTGAGCCTATGAAGGAAGATGGGAAATAAGGTTATGGGTTCTTTGTCCATTTTGTTGATTTTTTTTCCGGAGATCTTGTGGAAACTTCGTAGGAAATTTTGGAAGCTTAGAGAAGGAGTTTGAGAGAACTACTAGGCATGATAGGCTCTAACTCATTATGATAATTTTCTCTATTTAACAGTTTCATGAAAAGAACTTTGTTCATATTCGGAATTACATTCGAGTATGGTTTTTGTGAGTGTTTATTGTTTTACCATTCTGGTTTTTTAATTTGGCCTCTTATATATTTGGTTCTAAGTCGATTAGAATGATTATTTCGCTTTACATATTTGACTCTGCGAGTGTTCTTATGAATAGATATAGTAAAACCATTTACTTCTGGTTGTGTATTTCTAGTTGATATAATACTATTGTATTAAGTTTGAAGATTAATGGGTTCAGGGTTGAAACCCACAAGGAAATATGTCTTGAGTTCCTTTTTGCTTGTTAAGATTAAGCATTAAGCAAAAATTTGTTCAATTGTTTTCGAGTAGCGAGTGTAGGTTCTAGTTTCGACCCTATCGTCTTTAGTTTGTGAATCTTGGTTCGAAACTTTTTGGGACTCGAAAGTGAATATTAACCCATTCTGGGTGTTCACGGTTTTTGGAATATTTTAATCTCTCCACAAAGGAGGTGGTAAGTGGCTTACTGGAATGGATTTCCAAACCCCTTTTTATGAGTTTGAGTAGATATACTTGTTTAAAACCACCCTTTCAGGGTTGGCGTGAATCTTGATCAAAGTGGGTAATGTTTTTTCCTTGTTTTCTTTGATATTATTTTTGATTTTTTCAAATTTGTCATTAAGGGCTTCATTTGAACTCGAGGTCTCGGTTTGTTATCTTTGAGGGCATTATGTGACTTATATTACTATTAATTGATTTATTTTTGTATTCATATTGTTCGAATAATATTTTTTATTGTGAACTAAATATTACCAGTTTTGTGTACTATAAAGAAGACATCTAGTTTTAATTCTTTTGAGTTATTCTTCGAGTCTGCTTGTTATACCATTTAGTTATTCACTCAATCATGGGACATCAATTCGATCTTTCAGATTATATTCCATGTTTTGGATTAAATCCTTCCTTGTATCGATATTATAATCATTTCATTTTGGTTTTCACTATTTGAACAACTAATTTGTGAATGGGTTTGTCGACTTGTTTGAATTACATTTGATCGGGTAATAACAAGCTTATTTGAGAATGATTTATGGAATTATTAATCCTCGTGAGTTCAAATCCATGATCTTGTTTTGTTTATAATTGTGTTTATCCTATTATCATTGATTGTAGTTGCTTTAGTTGATATTATGTATGAGTAGGACATAAAGTATATCGTTAGCATCTACTATAAATTGTTACACTTATGGTTTTGTCACAAATAGTTTTTATGGCCATTTAGGTTATTAATTATTGTGGAAAGGTTAGGTGTAGCTCATTTTTAGATTATTAGGTATGAGATATCCTTTTGGGTTTTATATCAACTTTCTTTTTTATCATTATGAAGACATTGATTGTCGAATTCTTCATTTAATCTCCATTGTATAGTATTCGGTTTATATTGAACCACTTGGAATTGATAACAGTTTCACTTATCAATTTTTGTGATGAGAACTTAGTTCATAAATAATGAAAGGAAAATATCCTAATTTCGTTATTTCAAGTTATGTTTTATTAATTCCTTGATATATTTAGGTATTTTTATTCTTCTATTACTTTCTAGATTTCAATTATAAATAATAACTCGAAGGCTAACTATTAAAATTTATAACTACCTTATATAACACAAATTTCTCATTTGACTTGCATAATAATTGAGTACTATGGTGTGTTGAGGTATTACTTAGATAAGTAAATAATAACAAGGACATGTGTTAGATTTCTAACATATAATCTAAAAGATTATATGATTGCAATCCTAACACACTTGTATTTTTGTTTTGACTTTGAAGGGTCAAATGGACTTAGCTTAATTTGATTATTGAACTTTTATTTATATTGGTAATTGGATCTGAAATGTGAGTTAAATTGACTTCCTTTATTTATTGGACATTGTGGCATTTTGGGAATTCTTTAGGAGTTGTTCGTGTTTTGATACTTAGAACAATTTCATTAATTAATGTGATGTTTCTTTCATGAAATTATTACATAGAAGCATATTGTTCTACTATTTTAGTACTTATCATGCTCGGTTGTCATGGTCTGACACATGCTAACAATTTTGTAGATGGATTTTGTAAAAGTGAAATAAGAAAGACTTATAGGAAGTTAAATTTGTTTTATTGATGAAATTCATTTAATTCGGATGCTTGAATGCATTAAATTTTTTTGTAATGATTCTACTATAAGAAACATGAAGGCCTAGTGCCATAGTATTTGTGATTGTTTAAAAATGATGTCGTGTTGATTGAAAAACTAATGAGATATTTATTATGGACGGAATAAATGGAATTCTTCATTTGTATGCATGACTTATTTTTTATTGGAATTTGAAAGATAGTTTATCTTTTCAATATGATCAAGGCTGATTTGTCTATTTAATCCTAAGTCAAAAGTATACATGACTTATTAGATAACTTTGGATTATGTGTTGATTGGATATGAAATTATATATATATATATATATATATATATATAAAAGTCTATTAATCTAAAAGGATAATGGTAACTAAATTGAGTTATAATTCTGATATAGTAAACCTTACTAGATTGTGACTATAATGTAATATAGGTATTACGGATTATATTGTGTTCCTTATCAGGATTGAACTAAATAATGTCATTTGAACTTATAAAAAGATATTAGTCCATAAATGGATGAAAAAGGGAACTTTATTATTATGTTGAAAAGTACATAATGAATGAATCTTAACCTATGTTGATAATTACATCTATAAAGTGATTGTATATAAGATCTTATCTAAATGGGAACCAATACCTGGTAAATTGGAAAGATAATAAGGTTATGATAAGATGGGAATAAGTGATAAAGAAGTCATCAAATCTATCTTAACAACTATACAAATCTGATTTATACATATTGATGGACTTAAATAAATGAGACTTAAATGATGTCCTTTACTTATTTAAATCAGATTGATTTTAAGGCTTAATGAACTAAGGGAAAAATGAATAGTGAATTCATCGAAAAAAATGCATTTTGATATGCATACCTTCAATTTTAGAAGGAGGTTCATTATGACCCCTTCTTAAGGGATTAATCATACAAATAAAGTTGATTCCTAGGTACGATGCCTAACATTAAAATAAACCAATTAACTAGATGTGAATCAATTAATGAATGAACTTGTAAGTATGACATATTTATTTAATGGAAATAAGTGCACTGTCACAACATAGTCAAAGTTCTTGCGTAGTACACTTAATGGCTCTGGTCATTAGGTGGATACTCAGAGCAGCCACTATGACACAATATTTCACTTAGCTCTTCTAAATGCGTTTCCATAATGGAATTTCAGTCACCTTTGCTTTACCCTAAAGCGTGATAGGCATATAGCCTAGTGTTTTCATCAACTTATGTTGACCTAGGGTGAATAAACACACCTGAATCGATGTAAGTCGATTCAAGTATGTATACTTATCCTTAGTCACCATAAGTAGACTGTCCACACTAGTTTATGTGAGTTGTCCCTATTTAGTGTGAAACATAGACCCAGAATTGGTTGACAGAAGTCAAGGAAGTCTAATCTAGATGACAGTTTTGAGTGGGGTGAAGGACATATTCCTTTTGATGAGTATGCCATCTAGGAATAAAGGCATGACATACATGTCCTTAAAATTTGGCCAAAGTATCACAAACTGTTGGTTACATTGTCTTATGTCACTTGGTCTAAGATTGTGTGATTTCAGATGAGTATCAGTAACAAATACTCAGATAGGCATCTTAGACATTAACACTTGATTGACCCATAAAGGGTAAAGGAACCAAAGTATACTTAGTATACACAAGAACATAATCAAACATGAGAGATCGGTTTAACACCGAGTCATTACTGATTACACATGGTTTATTGTTATGTGATGGATTAGCAAAGGAATGTTTGTTCTAAATTATATGAATTTAGAACAGTGAACATTATGTTTAAAAAATACCCTATTTTCTAAATTCATAAATGAGGATGTTACACAGCTATTTATTTATGATGCAAACTAATCAATGCGGGAAGTTTTCTTTAATGGGAAAGTTGATCAATACGGGAAGCTTTCTAGGATGATTTGATATTTGATTTTTTGAAGGTTGATTGATGCGAATCCTTTTTACATGGGTAACCATCCTTCGAGGGAGTAGTCTACAATTTTTGACTTTTTGATTTTTGTTTTTATAGATAGCTGTCTTTTGAGGGATTAGTCAATGATTTTAAACAGGTAGCTATCCTTCGAGGGATCAGACTAATGTTATTTTTGATAATATTATTTTGATATTTGAATATATTTCCTTCAAGGGAACTGTTGATTACTCAAAATTACACCCACATCTTGGATCTCAAAAGGGATGAGGTGTTTGAGACCACAATGGAACCATCCCCAAGTTATGGGACCTTGCGAGCTTGGGACGGATCTCCGGAGAAGGCCGGTTCCTCTATCTATTTCTACTGCTACTGCTACTCCTAGTGCTGAAAGGGGAAACTAAGCTAAGAATGCCAAGGGACCAGGGAAAGAAGGATAACATGAAGTAAACTACACTAAAAGGTGATAGCACCAGAAAAGAGGGATGAACACTATTTATTCTGAGCAAGAATGACAAGGAATGTGTGAGAGGAGGCTAGGCATGAGTAGCATAGCAAAACACACATTCACCAAATCATTCTCATGGAACACAACCAAATATGGAACTGCAGGGGACCTAAAGTAGCACAACAATACACAATGCAAGAGAAGAGGCAAGAAGAAGGAATGCAAACACGTTAGGACAAAGAATAGTCACAAAATGATGCTTCTATTACTTCCAAAAATGCATAGAACTGTTACAATGATAAGGAGGCTGATATCCACATGCAAGAGCCAAACATGGAGGTCTGTAACTCAAAATATAGAAAATGTGGAGTCCTTAGCAACATGCGTAAGGATCCAGAGTGTCCAACCTTTTACAATGAGCCTTGACCCTTGTCTTTTATAGATTCAACACAAAGGGAAGAAGGAGAGAGAGAAGCGGGAAAAACTAATTGAAGCTCAACCACCCATTAATGCCTCCAGCAAATCCACCCCAAATTTTTTGTGTCTTCATGATTACTTGTTCGGTGCCTTGAAGGAGGAGGAACGATAGATCGAATCGAATTAGATCTGGTGGTTGAAGAAATTTGATTCTCGATTTAATGGCCTGATAGACATTTCTTCATTTCCTCCCCACCTAACTTCTCCAAAATAAATATTGATATCTCAAGGCGTAGATGAGGCCAAGATCTTTCCAATGGTGCTAGATTTGTTAGATTTTGAGCCTCGAGTTGAAATATATGCCCATTATAAATTTGAATCAGGCGCACAATATTTTAAAGAGTTTGTCGTACCAAGTCCACGTGGTGCGACTTGCGCACCTTGGAGATTTGGCCCGACCTTCACTTTTGAAAATGTGTCGAACTAAGACGTGGCGATTTCCTTGCTTGGGTTTGGAAGCCACCAAATTTTATCCTTGAAATAACATCGCACTAACACTTGGCGCCCTTCATTGGTTCTCTATACTTAGTCATTTTTAGGCCCGCTTTTGCTTTTTGATTTGACCTCTGTTGACCACTTTGCATGTGGAGGGCTGGTGAAAGTGGTTTGAGTCTCTAGCCTAGATCCTACTTTTAAATGTCCTCCGTTATGACACTAGACACCCTCTGTTAAGTGAAGACTTTTCAATGGTTAGTGCAAATTTTAGGGCTCTGGGCGCGTGGAACCTTGGCACTCATTTGATTGCCCCTTTGGATTTAAGTTTTGGAGATGCGCTAAGCTGAATAGAAAGAAGGTGAATGCACGAGAGTGGGTGGGTGAGGAGAAATAGAAGAAAAGGTGAAGAGGGAGTGCACACTATGCACGCAAGAGGAATGTGTATGCAAGTTATCCAAATCAATAGGAGAGCTATTTGGATAATAGTTTTGGTGACTTTTAGGGCCATCTACTTGCTAGATGAAAGAGATTAGTAGCCTTAGAATTCCATTGGGCATGGATTCAACTTGTTCAATCATGAAAATGCCCCTGTAATCACTTGAAAATCATATCTACACTCTGTTCTGAATCTCACAATTGTTGAGAGAAGATCTGCATTCTAGAAGTAACAAAAAGAGCATGCACAAGAATCATTCGAGAGGAAAGAACTATATACAAACAAAAAATGTGCACAGAGCACACTTGGAGGAATTAAAACTAATTTAATATATACAACATGATGCAACAAACCTAATGGAAGGGTTTGAGATAGATCCCGTTCTTCGGGATTTGTAGTACTTTTCCATTGGATGAGTTAACTCAAAAAGAGTTAGCTTCTTTTAGGAGGATTGATGATGTATGGGCCATTCCAAAGTGCATCAAACTTTGAATGGTGCCCTAGTTTAGCTCTGTCAACATCCCATTTTAGAAACAGGTCCCCAAATTTGAAAGCTTGAGGCCTAACCTTTTGTCAAACCATTTCTTTGTTGTTTCCTAATGTTGTTCTAGCTTGATCATGACAACATTTCTAAGCTCTTCAAGATGAAGCTAGCTCTTGCCATCCTAATTTCTCTACGATATGCGCCCTCAAATTCTAGCTAGTGGGCAAGTGCCAATGAATTTAGTTCTAGTGTTAAAGGAAGGGCAACCTCCTTGCCATAGACAAGCTTGTAAGGTGAAGTTCTTATTGCCTTTTTAATTGTGATTCTATCTTCATAGAGCATGTGCAAGACCTTCGTATGCCAATGTCTTTGGTTGATGTTCATTGTACACTTCATGATTCTGATCAATTCTTATTTATTGATTCTGCCAGACCATTTCTTGAGGGTAATAGTTGGAAGAGGTTTTCAGGTAAATTCCTAGACTTAGAACCCAATAAGTGATTTTAGCACCAAGGAAGGCCTTTGCATTATCAGAGATAATGGTTTGAGGAACACCAAACCTTGTGACTAAACCTTCGAGAAAGTCAAGGATGACTACCTCAGTTGATTCCTTAAGCATGACAGATTTTATCCATTTGGTGAAGTAATCTGTAGCTATCAGCACCCATTTATGTCCAGCACTTGAAGGTGGATTGATCATGCCTATGAAGTCGAGACCCCATTGCGTAAAAGGATGATCTGCTTGGATTGGTCGGAGGGGAAGCGTTGCCAATATTTTATTTCCTATGAAGAAATCACATTATTTGCATTTTTGACCCACCTATGTGCATCTATAAACATGGTAGGCAAAAGATACCTGCCATTATGATCTTCATTGTTGTAGTTTTGGTAGAGAAGTGTCCACCAGAGAATCCATCGTGAAATTCTGCTAACAATTTTTTCAGTCTAATGTCGTTGATACATCTTAACAACATGCCATCTAGATTTCTTTTGAAGATAAGTCCATCAATCAAAACATAAGGAATAGATTACAACCTCAGATGCCTTCTCTTTTATTTAATCAAATCGAGAGGGTATGCACCCTTAGAAAGGAATGTGATCATGTCCTTCATCTAATCACGCACGATGGGATCTATATTCTTGTCCATTTTCTACACACGGGAGGTCTTCATCTAGAAATAAAGAAACCTTAGGTTCACTCTGTGCATCCTCAACAATCTGCTTGCAGAGTGCACTGCCTCTTACCACATTTGTGGCCTTAATAGTCACATCATATTCCATGATTTTTGTCACCCATCATACTCTCTTCTCACTAATTTCTGCTCCCATGATGAATTTTTTGATAGATGAGTGGGAGACTAACACCTTGATATGATTTTTGGTGAGCATACTCTTGAATTTATTAAGCATGTGCATGATGGTGAAGACCTATTCTCTCTATGACTATATTTCAATTCATAATCCTTCAATGCATTGAAGAAGGCCACTGGTTGTTCCAGCCCTTGTTTGTTTTCCTATGTTAGGATAGCAGCAATGCTTACATCAGCACCATAAGCATAAAGGATGAAATCCTTTGAGTAATTTGGATTGATGATTGTTGGCGCACAAACAATCTCTTTCTTGATCTTGTTCAAGCTTTCTCTTCCTTCATTTTCCATCTAAAGGCAATGTCCTTCTTGAGCATAAGGGTGATGGGAGAACCTATCCCACAAAATTAGGGATAAAATTCCTAACAAATTTAATCTTTCCGAGGAAGGACTGTAAGGCCTTTTTTACACCGGCGGGGAAAGGGATAGGATGGCTGAAATGCGCTCAGGATTGATCGTGATACCATCTTTTGAAACCACATGGCCCAAGAGCCTGCCTGAGAGCCAAAAATCACACTTCTTAGGGTTAAGAGATACCCCAAATTCTCTGCATCTCTCAAAGAACTTTTCCAAGTGCACCATGTGATCCGCACTCTACTTTGAGAAGATAGTTATATCATCAAGGTAAACCAAGATGAACTCATTGATGTAACCTTTGAAGGTAATATCCATGGCACGCTGAAATGTTGCACCCACATTTGACAAACCAAAGGGCATTTTCTAGTATGCATATGTTCCCCACTTGGTTGTAAATGTTGTTTTGAATTGATCCTCTTCCTTGACCAGGATCTGGTTGAAACCGAATACCCATCTAGCATGGAGAACCTTTGTGTACCAGCCATAGTTTGTAGAATCTTCTCCATTGAAGGAAAAGGATAATGATCCTTTAGAGATGCCTTATTCAAATCTTTGAAATCAACACAAAGTCTAATTTCACCATTCTTCTTGCATACTAGAACTAGATTTGTAACCTAGGTAGAGTATTTGATAGGAAAGATAATTTTTTCCTCAATGAGTTTTGATAGTTCCTTTCTCATGAGGGCTCTATTTTTGGATTGACTGGCTGCTTGCTTATCTAATAGGATTTATACCAAGATCAAGGTTAATGGAGTGTTGAGAAACACTTGGATCAAAACCTTTGAGGTCTTCATACTCCCATGAGAAAATGTCACTATATTTTTGATAGAGAGAGATGAAGGCTTATTTTTCTTCATGCGCACAAGTCCTGTTGAGTAGCAGCTCCTTTCCACATGTAATAGTAATGGAGATAAATCCTCTTATGTGATGTGCATGTATCTTTCTTCACCCTTGAATTCATCATCAGGGCTGAACATTTTCTCTAAGGTGACCAACCCTTTAGGAAACTTATTTGTCTTTAGCTATATTACTTGGTCACCATAGTTGTCATGCAAGTCAGCTTGCATACTTGATGAAAATTCAGCTTCATTCTAGATAAACTGGATGATCTATGCATCACTGTCAAACACTTTTCAGCTGGTGTTATTATTTGGAATGGATGGTCTGATTACCATCTTAATGTGTTGAGTGTTTCCTTTGACAAAGTCCTCAGTAGGAGAAAATTGTGAACTAAGCGTGGCCATTTGGTCAGCTTCTTTTTTTCATTCTACGTGGGACTACTGCAGATTAAGGGCATCAAAGCTCTCAAGTAGGTCCCAAAATCTATGTTTATAAGATTTAAGAAGCTTATTATTTGTCTGGAATTTGTTGGTGACCTGGTGGATGACCAATTCTGTGTCCCCAAAGATCTATAGCGCTTTAATTTTCTTCTTTTCAGCAATAAGCAAGCCATGCACCAATGCTTCATATTCTGCCACATTGTTAGAACATGCAAACTGTAGCCTATGCGTGAAGAATAATTTCTCATCCTTAGGAAAAATGAGAATCACTCCTCTCTGCCATTTCTTCTTATGGATCCATCAAAGTATAACTTCCATAGACCAGTTTGAACTTTGTCTCCTATGAGTGCGCACAAAAGCATAGCGTCTTCTTCTAGAATGCAATAAGTACCAAGCCCAGTTTCATAGGATTCTAGTTCTTCAACATAGGGATCAAATTTGTGATGCCTCTCCACCCATTCATCAAGTACTAGGTCTGGAACAAAGGGTGGAAGAGACTGCTCTTCAAGAACTGAAACTTGTTCTTCTTGGATAAAACAATTGGCTTGGAGAGGGGATGGGACATATGGCTCTACATGATAAGAAAATATAGGCTCAACTTGTATGGTAAACTGGGTACCATACCTTGTCTTGAGTAACATATGAGACCAATCAAAAGACAAGTAACCACCCACTTTAGTAGTAAATTCTCTTGATAGACATAGGGAAAATAAAGGAGGAGTCAATAATTGACACATCTTGAGTAATTTTCAAACTTAGACATGCATGGAGGGTTAACTCAAGATCCTTGATGACTCCTAAGGTGGTTACAATTGAGCCATCAAGTTTTAGGACTCCTTTAGAGAAAGGGCTATATTTTAGACCTAAGACATCAACTATCTTCTTAGGCATAACAGAAGTACTAGTGCCTGAGTCAATCAAGTAGTTATGCACTAGGTGTTTTCCTATAATCTAAGACATCATATAGGCATAAGAAGTACTAGCGCTTGAGTCAATCAAGTAGTTATACTAGGTGTTTTCCTATAATCAAGGACATATAGAAGGGTGGGGATTTGCAATTTTACTTACTTGTTTCTCCTCCTCTTGCAGATTTTGACAAAAGCGCATGGCTTTTACCTAGGTCGGTCGCAGTATGCGCACGAAAGTTGTGCGAGCTTCATGCACAGATGATATCACTAAGATGGAATGGTTAGGGCATCCCACATTGTGACATTTATGTTTTTTTATTCATCTGGTCAACAATGCTGAATGGAAGCCCCCCACCTTGTGAATTTGGGGAACAACATCCCTTTTTGATTGTTCAGGCATGGAATCCTAAATTTTAGCTATAGTAGAGGCTTGGCCTACCAAAGGATGGGCACGTGCTGCTTCAGAAGGAGCTTTACATGGGACCTCCTACATAGGGATTTGAACATTTTTTTAAGAGGTCTTGTCTGATTCTTTTTTCTTCTAAAGATCTACTTGTATTTTTGGGATTGTGACCTGGGCGCTTGACTCTAATATTCTTTTCTTATATCTTGTGTTATCCGCAACTTGGGTGTATGGTCTATTTGTATCTTTTGCAGCTTGGTTGATTGCATAGAAGTCCTCTGTGCCAAAGAACATCAAATTGGTTTTAGAGGAACTTTGGTTCTATGGATTATACCTTCATGGGTGCTTGTTGAGGGCTCACAAGATGAAGCATTATAGATCATGAAGGCTTGGGTGCATGTAACATTAGCACAATGGTACTATTGACTATGAGGCATTTTGCAAGGAAAGCACCATTCTAACTCTTGTGCCAAGTTGTTTTGAACTGGAACAAGCGCTCAACTCACATTGGGTGCTAGGAGAGAAGGCACGGGAGGGAAAACTTGCAAGGGTAGATGTGCATTAGGATGCCACCTATCATTCTACTAGTTAGGCGTGTATCTTTGATTTCCATATTGATTTCACTAAGGATGATTGCCTTGGCCATGTGCCTGATTGGAAATGCCTCTATACACTTGCGCTTGCTACTTTTCTAATGATATGACCTTGTTTGATAAATTTTTGATCAAGGCCTTCAATTCTTCATCTTCCTTTTGTTGTGATGGAGAATAGGATGTTGAGGCAACTAGTTGTGTGCTTTATTTAGGAGTAGGAATAGAGGATACAAAAATTTGGGGCTCTGTGAAATCTCTGGGAACTAAGGGCATGGACGTCTAGGAGCCAACTTTCCCTCTGAATGAGACTATTTTCTACCCTTCTTACTGCAATGTTATAAGCAAAGTGGTAGAGTCCTACCTCCCATAGATAGGATCATAACTTAAAGGAAAGCATGTTAGGTTGTAGGTCTTACCACAAGAGGGATTATGTCCCAAGTCTTCTGAAATCTAATGTTGAAATCATTCATCTGCTCATTGGGCACCCTCCTTATTGTATTCAGTTGCTCTACCAAAGATTGTTGGTATGAATTGTATTCAAAATAACTTCATAGAGTTGTTCCTAGCTCATCCCAAGTGGTGATAGATCCAAGTATCAAGCCTCGGTACCATTGAAGTGTTTTACCTTTGAAAGAGGCTACAAGCAACCTGATTGCTACATCATTATGTGTGATCAAATAGAGTGAACACACATTTTCTACATCCTAGATATGATCCTAAGGGGTGACTTGATTCTCACTAATAAAGTAAGGAATAATCTTGAGCGCACCATTTGGGATATCGTGCTACAAGGCCAGGAGTAAGGACTCCCTCCATCAAAGTTTGCAAATATTCTTAATGGAGGAGGTGGCTGATGTGCCATTCAGCAGCAGGCACACATGTTGTCTATTTTCAGGAGGAGTTGCGTGGGTATGGTGCATTGGAGATAGAGATGCACGCGTGAGCTTTCTGGAATGAACTTTTCTCAGGGATAGCTAGAGGTATTCAAAAGAATCTTCAAGCTGATGCACTTCTTCTTGTGTGCACTCTTCTCATGAAAGGAACTCAGGACTATTGAAACATAGATCTTAAAATATTGGGAGTCACCAGATGTGTTTGAAATGAGCCTCCAAAGGCTGAAACACTAAGTTCACACACCATAACTTAGAGATATGAAATTTGTGTTTTCAATGTTGGTCCCAGGGTGTGCCAGAAACTGTTGGTTGCTTAAATGTGCACCCACGTCTCGGATCTCAAAATGGCTGAGGTGTTTGAGACCACAATGGAACCATCCCCAAGTTTTGGGACCTTGTGATCTTGGGAAAATCTCGGAGAAGGCTAGTTCCTCTATCTATTTCTACCGCTACTATTACTCCTAGTCTTTGAAAGGGTAAACTAAGATAAGAATGCCAAGGACCGGGAAAGAAGGATATTATGAAGTAAACTACACTAAAAGGTGATAGCACCAGAAAAGAGGGATGAACACTATCTATTCTGAGCAAGAATGATAGGGAATGTGTGAGAGGAGGCTAGGCACAAGTAGCACAAGCAAAACACGCATTCACCAAATTGTTCTCATGGAACACAACCAAATATGGAACTGTAGGGGACCTGAAGTAGCACAAAAATACACAATGCAAGAGAAGAGGCAAGAAGAAGGAACACAAACATGTTAGGATAGAGAATAGTCACAAAACGATGCTTCTATTACTTCCAAAAATGCACAAAACTATTACAATGATAAGGAGGCCGATATCCACATGCAAGAGCCAAACATGGAGGTCTGTAACTCAAAATATAGAAAATATGGAGTCCTTAGCAACATGCGTAAGGATCCAGAGTGTCCAACCTTTTACAATGAGCCCTAACCTGTCTTTTATAGATTCAGCAAAAAGGGAAGAAGAGAGAGAGAGAAGCAGGAAAAACTAATTCAAAGATCAACCACCATCGTTAATGCCTCCTACAAATCCACCCCAAATCTGTTGTGTCTACATCAATTACTTGTTCAAAGCACCTGAAGGAGGAGGAATGGTAGATTGCATCGAATTAGATCGGTGGTTAAAGAAATTTGATTCTCGCTTTTTAATTTGATAGAAATTTCTTCATTTCTCCCCACCTAACTTCTCCAAAAATAAATATTCATATCTCCAAGGCATACATGAGGCCGAGATATTTCCAATGGTGTTAGATTTGTCAAATTTCGAGCCTCGATTGGAAATATATACCCATTTTAAATTTGAATTACAGTACTGGGCACACAATATTTTAAAGATTTTTTCATACGGGAGTCCATGTGGCGACTTCCATGCACCTTGGAGATTCAGCCCTAGGAATTTGCTTTTGAAAACGCTTGATTGACATGTGGTGGCTTGGCACTTGTTTGGAAGCCCACCCCAAATTTCATCATTGAAATAGCGTCATGCAAAAATTGGCACCCTCTGTTGGTTCTCTATACTTAGTCATTTTTAGGCCCACTTTTGCTTTTGGATTTGACCTCTGTTGACCACTTGCTACGTGGAGGGCTGGTGCAAGTTTGAGTCTCAGCCTAGATCCCACTTTTGAATGTGTGTCGTTAAGACACTTGGCACCCTCCACTGAGTCGAAGACTTTTCAACAACCGGTGCAAATTTTGGGGCTCTGGACGCGTGGAAGCTTGGTGCTCGTTTGGGTCTACCCCTTTGGATTTAACTTTTGGAGATGTGCCGAGATGAATAGAAAGAAGGTGAACGCATGGAGTGTGGGCACAAGGGAGAAATGGAAGAAAGAGGTGAAGAGGGTGTGTGCTATGTGCGTAAGACGAATGTGTATGTAATTTATCCAAATCTTTGGGAGAGCTATTTAGATAACATGAACAATCTATTATTTTTGATAGAATGCAACGACATATATTTTGACTATCTTTTAAGCTGAGGAAAAAAACCTAATAGACAATTTCAAGGAGGGGAGAAGAAATGTGTACATGACCTACACATATGTGCCCCATGACATGTATTTGGTTGACATATAAGGTATACACATGTAATTATTGTGTGGTTTTAGCTAAGGAGGAAATTTTCCATGTGAAATATGCAATGAACAGAGTCATGGGGCTCATCTTTAAGGTTTCTTTGAGGATAATGATGGAGAAAACCACATACTTTCATATCATTACGATGAGAAGATGATTAGTTGATGGTGGAATAATATCTTTGATGTTACTACCATTATATCAATCGATGTGTTAATATTAGAAAGGATGCAAGTGCAAGGTATTTGAAGGTTTCTTCTTAGGTGTACCATCAAGGGAGGCTAGACGATATGCTCCCAACCCATGATATATGGACTGATCTAGTTAGGGGAAAAATTTCCACGTTTCACCTTTCCAGAGTAGTGACATTTTGATTGGATTGAGAGGATAGGCTTGGTGAGGATTAACTAGGGGGAGGTATGTAAGGTAATAATTTTTAAGTATCTAAATAAAGGAGACCCCTAGCATGACAATGTGGCTAGAGATAACATGCGTTGAAAGGAACAATATATTTTAGGTTAGGATGATGAAAGTTTTGATGTTGATTGATTGAGTATATGGTAAATAAAGGAGGATGTAGAACCTTTGAAAAAGGATCCATTGAAAATATGGATGAGATATGAGAGGATGATTGATGAGGAGGGGTAGATGAAAAAGATTTAATTTTTCCTTTTCTTCATGTATGAAATTTTTTGATTCACGCAGGTGGCTGAACTGCATCTTGATTTGAGATGAGGGACCTTAGATGGAAGGTGATGAGAAGACGTATGAGAAATATTTGATTAAGGGTGACCTCCTGTTCCTATAGATTTCGGTGAGGAAATTTTTAGTGACAGGTGTAGATATTGATGACATTGAGGACCTTCAATAGAAGGTGTTGAAGAGATGCCCAAAATAGATTCGCTAATACCATATTGAGGATGTTACCCTTGACCTACGAGATATCATTGAGGATACCAGAAAGGGTGGATGTATAGATGATATCAATGATGGATTAGAATGTTCTTATTTTGGGAGAGGGTCATTAATAAGGAATATTCATTATGTTATGGATTCAATCATTTTACAACTCTCTATGTTACGACTGAGGATTCTATGGTAGGCGTAGGTTTTGTTTTCATTATACCAGGTAGGTTAATGAGTATGTGGATTGGGTTTTTAATGGGTGGTAATTTGATAATAGAAGCCTACATGAGCCTCTCGAGGATGTCAATATAAGTCCCTTTTTGGGGATTTGGATTAATGGATTTTGATCTTGATTTATGAGAACTCTTGATAGAATGTGCCTTATTTATGGATGTTGATGAATACATAGATGTCATATGGTGTTGAAACATCATAGGGGTGTTGTGAGGTTGATAAGAAAGAGGATGTGATCTAAGGATGGGATTGATAAAATTAGATGATGGATGAGATCCAAAAATGGATGAGGAGGGATAGATTATATATGAGATATGGTTTGACTATGTGATATGATATTGAGATAAAGGATGGGGTCCTAAAATAGATGGTACGGTTGAGACCTTAAATGATGTGTGTTTTTATTTCATAATATTTTTTAGATAGAGGATATGGTCTTATGATGGATGATTAGGATGATGTCACGAATGTGATAGGTTTTAATTTTATAGTGTGTTATTCGGGATGAGGTTCTATACTTTTGAATGAAAAGTGAGGAGTTGTTAGAAGGATTGGGTCTGATTTAGATGAGGGAGATGTTGTTTCTAAACATGATTGATATGGGTTACATTCATGATTGAGATGGGTTACATTCATGTGATTTACCCATGTCTTTGATTGGTTTGAAGGATGGATGTACGTCGAGATATTTTATCATAGGTACCCCTTTGTAATGGTCTCCGAGGTAGAGTATAAGGATTAAAGAAGTAGTAGGTGATTAGATAGTAGATGAAGGTGACATTGATGTGTGAGGATTATCAAAAATAGGATCTAGGGATTTTGAGTCTTCAAGGGGAAACATTGGTGATGAAAGGGTCTCCTCATGGGGAAGATCATATGTAATAGTATTGATGATGTGAATCAAAGGATGTGCAGTATCTATATGGATTGAATCTATCAAGGGTGTTGGGTCAAGAAGACAAGTAATGGAATCATGTGTGGTAGTTTCATCTAGCTCATAGGAATACCTAGGGAATTAGATGGGACATGTGTAGATTGAGGATCGAGATGGACTTCTTCAAGGGATTGGATTTCTAACTTTCTATCCATGGTGAAGGCTTCGTCAAAATTTTGGAATGTGTGGATATGAAGGGTAGATGAGATGTGATGGGAACATGATTGAGAAAAAAATTGATTAGTTCGATTGAGGTAGTGAGAAGGTCAATTGATTGATAATGCTTTACCACCTAGTGAAGAAGTCAACAATGGATTTGTTTTCAAATTGTTTGATAGTAGAGAGGTCAGAAATGGTGATTTTGCAAGTAATATTGATAGCTAAGTGCTTGAGAAATAACAAGACTAGCCGCGTGAAAAATAATAAAGAGTGTCGATGGAGGGAGATGTAAAAATCCAAGGCAGGTCCTTCTAGTGACATAGGAAAGGTTTTAAGAAGAGATCTTTTTCTTGGATTATGAGATAACATGAGTTTTAAGGCTAGTATGTATGTTAAGGATCCTCTTGGCCATGGAGCATGGTAAATTCAAGTAATTACCAATGCGAGAGGATAATTCTTAGATGGTCTTGTGAGATGGATGGGTTTATTACAGACTGATCATAGATGAGGGCATATTTGGGTCCCATGGTAGCAGACTTCCAAATCATTTAATTTGTTTAACATATTTTGCACGGGATCACTTGTAGGATTAGGTGTGAGGGAATTAACATGTGAGTGTAGTTGAGAATGTGATTGAGTTGATTGATGATAGTGGAGAGTATGAGGGTTATGTTGTGGATGGGCTTAATGTGGAGGTTTATAAGGGGTAGCTTGAGAAGATATCATTTATAAAGTAGGTTGTGATAAAGGGAAATGGGGATACGTGTAGGGATTTTGGATAGGCTATTATTTTTTGATGATAGGGGTTTATTGGGTGTGAGTAGGGATGTGTGTATGGGTTTGGGATGTTTAAGGTATCAAGAGAGGTATTGAAGTCGAGATAGGTTGATTGGATAAAAGATGGGGGATGTTAAGATTATGATGAAAGATGGTATGTAAAAATGGTGATTGATGGGATACACTTGACATGGGCTGAGGAGCAATAGTTTGGAAGTAGTCTGGATGTAAAGGATAGTCGTAGGGTTGTTGGATAGGGTTGTTGTAGGGTTATAGGATTGGTTGAAAGGTAGAGGTTCCATAGGGAACAAAAGATGGTCCGGATGGCTCTAGTAATATGCCAAGACTAAGTGAAGTTGAGTGGGATGTGATAGGTTGATAAGATTGATAAGTAATAGATCATGTGTAGGGATATTTTACAACTAATCGGGATGAAAATATGTGAGGACGAAGCAATTGAAGATGATTGTAAAAATGAAATATAAGGGTAAAATAATATGTTGATGTAGAAGGTTGATCCATATTAAATAATAGTTAATTGATGATGATATAAAAAAATACCTAAGAGAGCTACAAATGTAATAAACAAGTCAAGAAGAAGAATTTTAATTATCTTGATTAGAATTTATATGTGGGGGAAGAGGCTCAAAGGGAACCTAATGATATGGATGATCTAAGGCTAGTTTTAGGTTTGTTAAAGGTTAGATTCCTTGATATACCCAAAGGTACATGATGGACGAATCGTATGTTGGTGCTGGTACGGGCTTGGTATTAGGGCTTGCCCCTCACTTCACAATCCCACGGTGATAAGGAGTTGGCTACTAAGCCATTATATACCGACAACCAATTGTTTATACTTGGCTATAAAAGTGAGTCGGCTTCCTATTGGGTGATGAAATCCCAACAATATCACCTAGGTAAAATTGTTTTGATGTGAGTTTTTATTTGATGTGATTTGGTTTTGTGTGAGGGAGATTAAGTGAATGCAATCTATTAATCCCCTAATTGTCTATGTGATCAAGTAAAGATTACGGATAGGTTCTTTTTAAGACAAAAATAATGATTGATTTCAATGAGGAAAAACACCAAAATTCAATGCTAAAAAATAAAAATAAAATAAGGGGAATCACCCGAGAAATGCTTCCTTTTACTTTTTAAATTTTGATTTTTTTGGCAAATGCAATAACGCAGTGAAAAACAAAAAATCCCCAAAGTAGAAACTTGAAAAATGGTTAGTAGAAGACAGAAAATGGCAAAAGAAAATAATGTTAGAGGTTGACTAATTGAGTAATCGGAAGAAGCGATAGAGATCATTGGTAATTGACAGAATCACCGATGATTTGATTTGGATCATTGACGATTATAGAGTAGAATACCAAAAGAAACTAGTTCCATTGGGCATGCTAAAATGTACAAGAGAATTTTTTTCTTTCCAAATTTAAATTAATGAAGTGAAATAACAAAAAAACTGACCTTAGAAGACAACGGGGTTTACCGATACCCGTGATGATGAATGTTGATGGTTGATTTGATGTTGACGGAACCAAACATGTGTAAAATTTATTCTCTCTAGTGGGATAAGCTAGCTGCAATGCACACAATATCATAAAAGATAGGATTAGATAGATATATGGTGGATTGTTTGGAAAATGCTAGTCCTCGGAAGTCAATGGAATTCCTTGTAGGGATTTCAATCTGTGTTCAAGAAATTAATATAATAATGATAAGATAAAATAACAAATTAGGCAATGTAACCAACAATGTAAAATAAAAGGGAATGATGCGGTCCATGACTATATGATGGTCTAATGGTGATACCTGATCCAAAGAGAGTCTAGGAATCACAAAATGGATCAAAGGAGAAAGGATATAGATGGTTGTGTATTCACAAAGGTGAGAAAGATGATAGATTTGATTTAGATAATTGATAGAGTGTTATATACAACTCAAAGGAGCTTGATAATATTTGTGAGGGGACTGCAAGGCAAGGCGAGTAATAATATGTGATGAGATCTAGATGTTTGAAGGATGATATTTGAGCTTAAATGATCTAACAAAAAGGGACAATCAAACAATTGGGGCCGATCGGCGATGATTAGAGGGATCATTGATGATTTCTATAGAAATTTATAAGCTACTAATAAATGAAATAATGTAGATTTAAAGCTTATAAATGATGAGTAAATGGGATAATAATTTAAAACAAAAAGCACTTTCCTCATATAAGTTGATAAATAAACACGCGAGAGGGTGACATTACTTAATATTAAAATATTGTAGATGTAAGAAGGTTATTGGATTGACTCATAGACGTTTTAATGACCTATAAAGGCTGAAAAGAGATATTTATGCCTTTAATGTTGTTGTGATGATATTTGGATCTGCTTGAGAGGGTTATGATATAAGGAAAATGTAATATCAAGTCCTTAATCCATGTCCATCTATAATTTATCAAGTAAAATGGAGGAAGATAACCTAAAATGAAGGCACGGAACCTATTTATATAGGTTGCGATTAATAGCCAGGGAGAATCACTAGAGATTGGGATGGGTGTCACGAATGATCCTAACTTTACGGTAAAAGGTTTAAACTACCTCCTAAACTAATTATTTTTTTATTATGACGAAGGGTGTAATGTTGGAAAATATTTTATGCAAGTTAAGGAGGTTGTAAAATGGTTGAGAAGTTGCTAATTTTGTTTTTTCTTTATTTGATTTTGGTTTCTAAGTTGTTTTGGGTTGTTTAGAGAGGATAAAATAAGATTTTGCGGTTGTAGAATGATATTTATGGAAGTAAATATAATGGGGGAGAAATAAGACTTAGGATAAGGATTTAATAGATAATATGATAGTAATGTGATAATTAAGGGATGCTAGCGGACGCAGACACGAAGATTAGCGGTGCTAATTTTAGGTTTCTACAAGTATCTTCATATCAAACAACATAATCATAAAACACTCACAATGGTGAGGCGATGTGTGTATGAGATCGAAAAATGGAATTGGGCCATTAATTTGAGATAACACATCCAAGGGATCCCACTCATCACACCTGAAATGAGAAGAAAGCTAAGAGTGTTTAGGCTCCTCCAAAATAGGAGGAGTAATTAGAGATACTTTGGATATTTTGTTTTCTTATGCTCGATGCCATCAGCCTAGCCAAAGGCATATGTGTTTATATAAATAGTTTATAATTCCTTTAGCCTTGTATAATTATTGTCATAGGGCTGATGGCATCTATAGGGGATGTAGTTTTGATTTTGGTAGTTTGATTCAAGAGACACGGGAATAAATAACACCTTGTGATTTTGAGTTTGAGCTAATGGAGGGTACTCGGGATCTATATATGTAATCACATGCCTTACATCATTTATATCCATGGTGTTATTAGGGGATAATGAGGATAAACCACATTCATTCTGGAATTTTCTAGTTTCTTATATATTTCAACTGAGCTATGGTGAGGCATAGGGTCAGATAAATATTTAAGCTCTTCATTAGCTTGATTAATGACATTATGATAATCTTTTTTCCTTTGAGCATCCTGAGCTTTGACTTCTTTAGTCAAATGCTCTCTAGTGATGGCTTCATGGTCAAATTGAGGGCCTAAAAATAAAGTGATGGCATCCATGCAGAGAGCACAAAAATTCTCATGAGAATGGTCCCAATTGGCATGCCACCAAAAAAAATTCATCATGCCATTATGGGATAGGTCTAGAAGGATCAAGGATCTGACTAAATGGTTTAGGCATACACTTTCACAACTCATCCTTGGTTAATGGATGATAGTAAGTAGGTTGGTTATTATTAGTATCCTTTTGATCAATAGAAAATACATTCCTATTTTCATAAGCCATAAGAGGAAGGGTTTCGAGACCCCATCGTCTGTGGCATTCTTGTTCTTTGATTTTTGAAGGATTTGTATCTGTTTAGTTTCTTGAGTCTTAGGAGGAGCCTTCTCAAATTCCCTCATAAGATAATCTTGTTGTTTATCTTGTTCAAAAGCTTCATCGAGGGAAGTAGGGGAAAATACCTAACCTTATATTGAAGGCACAGGTTTAAGGCTCGAAGGAAAAGTTGGAAAAGGCTATCATTCAACATATTGTGTTCTGCCTTAGTAGATAAGGTCTTCCAACACTTAATGAATGCTTGAGCTGATTCATTCTCATGTTGTTTGTAGTTAATGAAAGCATTAATGTTATTTTCAAGTAAATCATGATATTGAAACTCATTAACTAAGGTTATTACTAGAGATTCTAACTCCACTATGGAGTTAGGGGGTAAAGTACGATACTACCCAAAGCATCTTCGGTGAGAGTCTCAGCTAAGATTTTAGTGGCCATGAAAGAGTTGAATTTGATCCATTATTTATAAATATTTTCAAAGGCCTTAATGTGTAAATTAGGATCAGTTGACCCATCATATGAGATAGAAGGGGAAATGCCTCCAATATCCATACTAGTAATGTAAGGTGTTATAGGCTCTTATTGGAATGCCCTCAAGACGTTTTTGTGAATGGGAGGTTGGAAAATAGGTACCCTGTTAGGTCCACTAGTCAAGGGTGGGGAATTACACCTAGAGATCCCGAGTTAGGATGATTAACTATTTAAACCATATTGGATTTCATTTGAAGGAGTTGGCCCATGGTGGCATTTTGTTTTCGATTCATCTTTTCTATGAGCTAAAGGATAGCATTAGTGTGATCAAAGCTAGAGGCATTTTTAGATGAACCTACTATAGTATCTTTCTCACTTTGTCCATTCTATTTCCAAGTTACTTGGATATAAAGTCAAGAAGGTGTTTATGAATTACAGACTAAGGTTCTCCTTTGTATTGATGAAACTTATCAAGGAATTTCTTAATCTCATGCAGAAAATCAAAGGTGTCTTTAATATTAATCTCTTCCTCTTCATCACCTAAGACATTGTTGTTGTGGGTGTTATAATTTTTCCTATTATCTCCTATCACACAATATTTTGAGTAGAAAGGAAAGTTGGATTCTCGAAGATTAATTTTTAAAGTGATCGTTCACCAAAGTTGGAGATCCCAGGTGCCAAGATAGTCCATCACGGAGTGTTGGTCTCGACCGAGAAGAATCTTGGATGAATAGGATACTGACACAATGGGCCATATAAAAGGTTCTTCACATGGAACAAAGGTGTCTATGAGGAATTTTGACCAAGAGAGACATGATCTACCCTTTACATAATTTAACCAGTGGGCTAAAGGAGGCTTGAGAAAATTGATTTTTAGGTTTTTTGGAATTTTAAAGACTAAAACAAGACAAAAATGAAAATGGGTTCTTTTAACAAGTTGTTCTTGATTAGAAGGTACAAAATAAATTTTCACGTTGGGTTCACCAAGGATGTATGGTGGGAAAAAAATGTGTCTAGGAACTCGTGTAAAATCTTATCATCATTCAACAAGGGTATTGAGGCAATAAGTAAGGGACACACCAAGACCAACACATAAAAATAGAATTAAAGGGGGTACAGGGACCACTATGATCACATACCCCAAGGGAAGTAACCCTTACACTAGGACAACCTAAGGTTTCCAAGGCCTTAGGTTGAAGAAGAGGAAGGAACCCTATGGAGGTATTAGCACTATGGGGGAGATTATGAATAAAATAAACATGCAAATTTTATGTTAATTGAATTAAAGCATGTAACATGAAATAAAGAACTAAAATATAATATGCTAACCTAGCATGTCCATAAAATACTAAGCTAACATAGATTATGTAGCAAATGTAGGAAACTACTCTATAAAAAATGACAAAGTGGGTTAGAGAACTTACCTTTGGGGCGGTCTTAATGAATCTATCTCCCAAAGGACCATACACCAAGAGAGAATAGCTTTCAGGTGGAGAAGGGGAAACAATCTAGTCCTAGCTCACTATAGATGACCCAAAAGTGAAAGAAAACCAATCCAAATAAGAAGAATCTCAAGCCAAGAATCAAGATGTAAGAAATACAAAATCTAAGCGAAAGCAGTGCAAGTTAGAACAAGAGAGTAAAGCTAATAGAGTGTTCCTATTAATATGATCTAATTGTCCTTAAATTCATTTGATATTTGGGGTATTTATATTGATATCATCTCTCAAAGTCGAAGGCATCGGCTAGGTTTTTAAATTTACATCGACACAATCACTTGTAAACGATGGCATCATCTAGAGGTGGGAAATGAAAATGGGATATGTAAAGTTTCATGTAAATCAAGGGTAATGTAAGACATAATAAATGGGGCCATGATAAATCTAGATGTCGAGAAGAATGAGAGGAAAAGTAAGAAGATAATAGAAAAATAAAGACATAAAATGGGGACAAAAGATGTTCACTCTCTATGTATCACCCCTAAACTAATGGTTACATAAATAACCATAACCCTATCCCAGAACAATCCCCTTAAGGTACTTGTTTCAGATAAAGATGAATTAGCAACCTCTAACCTGAAAAGAGAATTGTTACCCATGGTACAAAAATAGAAAGTGTGAAAAACTAGGTGTATACAAATGAGTTTACTTTATTTAAGTATTAGTTTATCATTCCCATGATCATTGTACTTGATTATATGAGGGATTGTATTTGAATATATGAGATTCAAATATGTAATTTCTGAAAAAACATGGAAATGTTGTAAATTTTAATTATATGTATTAATAAATGTTAAATCTATTTTGTAAGTATGAATATGTTTTGGTACTTTCTATTACACTTGTTGTAAGAAAATATTTATCCTTAAATAAAATTAAAAATTATTATGTTTTCTTAGTAATTTTCATGGTGGAAGCATTAAATTTTTAGGGATTATGTATCCATAGATAGGAAAAGGGTAGCATAAGAAATTTAAAATGATCATAAATCACCCAATAGAAATTTATTTTAGTAGTATGGGAAGATCTACAATATTGTGGCTTCACCCCATTTGGGATGATGATCATATTTTATATGGGTTTACATGTTATCAAAAACCAAGAATACAACCCAAGTTATTATAGTATTTTATTAATGAATGAGAAGTTTAGATTTATATAAGAGATATTACGATTTAGTAAATACGTAAATATATATTGGGGTAGTAAGGAATGTATGTAGAATAAATTGAATGTCATTCTTGGCCGTATTTAACTATGTAGAAGAGTAGAGAGGAAAGACAAGAAATAAAACATATAAAATTCTTACAATAGATTAAAAATTATGTTAGTAAGAGTGATACTTCCATTGTGGCATCATCACTATTAGCAAAAACATCAAATTATATTATGTTTGATATGATTCTATGGACTAAGCGTACAAAAATATAATATTAATTTGTAAATTCAATGAGGATCTATGTTTAAGGATTTATTGAAGAGGAATACCATACATGGGAGTAAAAGCAAAACATGCATTTATATTTAATGAATATATTTTGTGACATTATGTTTGTAGCCAAAAAGCGGATAGGGGAATGGTGAGAGATAAACATACTCATCCTATAACCAATCAACCATTATGTTTGTAGGAGAGAATTCCATTGTGGTGTTACTTATATTTCCATAGGAAACACGTTTTTGGGAGTTTATATGTTTCATAGATGAAACCCTACCTATCGGTAAGATGTGATGAACTTTTTTAACAAATGAGTAATTTACTGAGGGTTGTATAAATAACTACAATATGCATATTTTATTTAGGGTAGTATAGGAATTCACATAGCTTGGAAATTTAATGTATGATTTTTAAAATATATAGCTAGAAAGGAGGAGAGGATAAGGTTGAGAAATAAAAATACTAATCTAGAAACCAATCATCCATTATGTTAACAAGATATCCACTTAAATTGAGGACAAAGGGTGTTGATTAATGAGGAGCTAATCGTAGAGAGGTTACAGTGGCTGGATTTGGATGACATCTGGTTCTTGAGCAAAAGGGTTAAAAAATGCTGAAGCAAAGAAGTTTACTGATGCAGGGGAGGAGATCATCTTTATTACAACCGACATTCAAGTAAGTTCCATTCCAAAACCTTTCGATGAAATTACTAAAATGATGGTGCGGTTTATATCCCTTGAAGGTCGCTACATTATTGTTCCCACCAAACACTTGGTTTTCCTTAATCACTTCAGGAGAAATCTTGTTGTTTGTTTCCGCACTACCTCCGAATTCTTTGGAACGATCCATTCTTGATTTTCAAAAACATACTAGGGCCATCCCCCTTCACCAGGGGCTCATCTTTCTCCTTCACAAGCATTACCTCATCAATTTCCCCACCATTCCTATTTCCCCCGAGTTCATCCCACTCCCTCCCACAGCACACCCACTCCCAACCCAACCAACTCTTCCATTATCAGGAATTTCAAGGCTAAGAACCCTACACCCCACAAAGTGACCCCACCTACCTCTAGCTGTGTCCTCCGGAGTAACAAGGATATGGAAATGGTTCACAAAGCTTCCCAAAAAGAGAGGGATAATATTCTCCTTAGAATGGAAATGTTGGAAAATGAGGTTGAAAATATCAAGAAAGAGATACATCAACTAAACAAGCAAAAGGGAAAAGAAAGATAAATGATGATACGGGTTTTGGCATAGATCAGACTGAAGAGATTTACAGAAAATTGAACTCACTAGATAATAGACTGGGGATAAATAAGGATAGACACGACCACACTATGGCCATCTTCAAAGCAATCAATGAGTTTCTTGAACAACATGTCAGAAGCATCACATTGTTGAGTGGAGTCCCTGAGGATATTTGGGGTACTAAAAAGGAGAGAAATCAGGTCATATCGCAATTGAACATTAATGACCCAACACATGTCACCACTCTAGCACTTTTTACCTCCCTACAGATGATCAAATCAAGGATTGAAAGGGCCTCAAAGAAATAATACCTTCTGGGTAGGCTGGAGGAGTTCAAGTTGTTGTTTTATTTCTGATAGTTTTTTTTTTGTTGTTTAGTCATTGTTATGTCCTTGTTTTGCTTTTTATTAGTAGCTTCTTTTTACTACTATTGGACTTATCATAATATCTGGATTCAAATCCTATTTTGATGCTTTTCTTGTTGATTTGGTTGTTGAGCCTTTGTTGTAACAGGGTATAGTCCCTTCAAAACTATTTGCCTTTAATAAAAAAGAGATCCACTTAAATTATTTTGACATCACTCCATTGGAATATCATGGTTTATTGAGGTTTATATGTTGTCATAGATGAAGCCTACTAACCAATTTTTATTTTTATTTATTAATTAGGATTTAATATTCATATAATATATTCCATGATGGATTGAAGGGTATATCCCACTCAAACTTGTAAGGTTTTTACATAAAGGTAATTGAATACATTTTTTTGCATTATGTAGTAACAAAAGAATGGAGAAGGATGAGAAAAATATAGTCATCCTATAATCTATCAAATATTATGTTTGTAGGAGAGCTACTTATAATATACAATTCATCTCCACCATTAAGGATCATACTTTACCAGTGGTTTAAAAGTTTCCATTTAACCAACCCTACCAATAAATTTGGGATTAGGTTTTAAATAAAAGATAATATATGAGTTAGATAATTAATTAAGGGTTGCGATGAAGAGGAATATATAACTTAAGTTAGTATGAATAAGGGTTACATTAAAGAGGAATATATAACTTAAGTTAGTATGACATGTATGTATAGATAACTAAATGATTGTTCAATATTATGTGTTGGAAAATAATTCATCATGGTGCAAATTATTGAGGTTTCACCAATGGTACGGGGCTAAGTCCCTCCTTATTATGTATGGGGAGGATCACATTATTGAATGTAAAATAACCTAAAGCTTTAGGTGGCCACTAGGATGGGGATAACATATGAATACTCACTACACATATGGAAAATTCTTGTATAAGGTATAAGGGACAAATTTGTAGTGAAGAGAGGTAAAGGGGAGTTGGGGAAATAAGGAGAGAGAGGGTTACTTGTTGTGAGTAGGCACTAGTAGAGTTCACATACAATAATCAGAGTAGGTCCACATTCAATTAGAAGAACACAATAATGAAAACAATGATAAGACCAAAAAATCATAGACACATAATTCCATTGACTCATTTATCAAAAGCACATACAGCCTTTTTTTTTTTTTTTTAAGATTATCATGTATGCAAAGTTGGAAAGGAAGAGTAAAGGAACATAAGAAAAGAAATAGAAGAATTGTAGCTTTTATTTCTTGATGTAGAAGTGGTAATCTAAAAACATCCATTCAATCAATAATTTTCAACCCCTTGGAATGGATAATCCATTCCAATTTATAACATTACAAACATGTATCTTCATCTACCCCCACATGAATTTTCACTTACCATTACAACTTATGACCTTTCATATTCCTAGGAAAGAAAAGTGAGTCCCTTTTTATTAATTAAAGGTAACTCATTACAATGTTTGATTATAGGTCACATTTAAATGAATAAGACAAAAAGTGAAAAGAATCTTCTCAACAGAGAATTAGAAAATGAGAGAGAAGGAAGGAGGAGAGAAGGAGGATTTGATTGATATGATGAAGATAAGATTTTCATATTGAATAATTTTATGATTCATTATACTTGTGTGAGAGTTTGTGAAATGATCTCTTGTCCTTTGAATTATCTACTAAACCAAGATGTCGTAGTAAACCGCCTTATCCACTTCTAGAATGCAAATACAACTCAACACTTTGATCCATGCATAGGAACATCATCGATATCATTTTTAATGACCGAGCCATCTTTTTTATCTCTTGCAATGTCAAAAATAAAGTTTTTGATGTTGGCAAGGGACTCCATGGTATCTCCATTAAAGGAAACAAAATCACTTTCTTCTTTCTTGACCAACTCCTGGAAGGAAACAATGAGTTATTTTGATGATGAATTATCAGCAAGTGGATTGAATCCAAGTGTCGTACATAGTTGAAAACCTCATCCAAAATATCAAAATCATTTTTTCCATTAGATTCAAGTTTAGAGATGACATATTTTATCATACCATATCTAACATCCATGATGTGTAACCAAACCGGGAACAAATCGACAATGATGATGTGAACATATTTTTAGTCACAAGGGTTTGATATTCAAGGGAGCTCATCATAGACATAAGTGGGAGCACCAAATCCAAGTGTATCTCATTTTTTCAATCTCTTCCTTTCTTTCTTCACTTTTGAAAAAGTGGTAAGAATATACCTGAGTAGAGAGAGAAACCTCTGGGAGAAATTTCTTTCCTTTCTCGATGATCTTATCAATCCACCTCTTGCTAGCCTTACCTTGCATCATATGTCCTTGTGCCTTCTTGATAACCTCAAGGTCAAAACTATTGATTGGAGGAATGTATCCCATATGGAGTGGATATTTTTTATTTGGGCTATAAGAAAGGTTAAATGTAGGCACTGAGATATTTCACATGCTCCTCTAATTTCTCAATTGTTCATTTGTACTCTTCATTTCAAGAAAGAATGTAGGTAGAGGATTCCTTGAACAAATGAGAGTCACCCTCATGTGTTGCTGGTCCCAAGGGAATTGTTTTCATCTCATAGTTTGATGGAGTCATCTCCTCAATGGGATTTACATTCTTAGGTTAGGAAATTTCTACATACTGGTCACCAAAAGTTCCACTAAAGAGACAAGAAGCCACATGTGCCTTCTTTCTTCACTGGAACTCAATATTTTTGTGATATCTCCAAGGTCAGGAATTTCATCTTGCTATGTTGCTCTTAGTTCACTTTCAAGAAATTATTTAATCCATGGGAATGGCTCATCAGTAGTGGACATGATATTGGTCATGAGCACTTTCAGGAGCTTGATGTAGGATCACATATTGTTCATTATGGGAAATTTCTTCCATTGGGAAGACATACTTGGATGCCCCTGAAGAGAAGGAGGTTGTGATGGATCACTCTTTCTTGACTCAAGAGGCTCTATGGGATCTACGATGAACCTTACCTTCTTATGAAACTTACTCAAATATTGAGCCTTTGTGATTCCTCTTTTCATTATCTTCCTTTTTGAAGGCTCACGCTCAATGGTCCTTGGTTATGCTTCAATATGAGGTTTGATTGAAATTATTTCTTCCTTAGGGAAGTGGCCGCATTACCATGTATTTGAATGAGTGTTTAATAACATTGTTTTGAATGAAATGGAAAATAATTGGGAGGATTCCTCATTCTTAATTACCTATTTACCCTTCTCATCTCTAGAGCATTTCTTGAGTGAAATCAGATTTGAGAAATCTTATGTACCTTATTTTTCATATGCTCCCATAGAAATGGGCGACTTATCAATTCTTTGCACATGATGGGTTGAATACTTTGATGTCTTGAATATATCAATTTGACTTACTTCTGGAAATATGACGATGGATTCAAGACATGATGTTTCTCATCTTTCCCGATGATTTTCTCATTTCACTTGATCATGATGACATCCTTTTGTTGAATTTGAAATCCAATGGGGATCTTGGCTCTTTTAAACCCCTGCCAACCACACAATGTGCTTGAATTTCACCTATTACACCTCAATACGATATGTCATGTTCCATAATATAAATGTGATCAGAATGATGCTTTAGGATCCTAGCATAGGGTTAATTTTTTTTTGATCTACACAAAAATTTACAACCATCTAATGATGAAAAAAATTAGTGAGATGAGTGAGAACAAAGATAACAACTTTCTACACTGAAAACTGAAACTTTCTATTTTTGGTAGGTGGGGTGAGGAGCTGCTATTTTAGAATTTTTGATTTTTTCACGAACTTTGTTTTCCAAAGATCCTAATGTACTTACATTACTTACATTGATGATGCTTTTATATTTTTAGAAAGTTATTTTTTGGAACTTGCTATTTTGGGAAAGTTGCAGTTTTACCCTATTTGTTGTTTCTCATTGTTTATGGATGTGGTGAATGATTGGATTTTATTATTTTTGGAAGTTTACTATTTTTATCATGTGAGTGTACATAGAAATTTATATTTTTAGTAAGTTGGCTTACCAGTCTAAGATTACAACAAAACCACCTTCACTAGATTTGACTCATCTCTGGGGTCCCGTGCTCCAATTTTCACTTTGTTTCTTCCACTAGTCTCCAATTGTGTCCATAAATTTGAGTTACATCCACTCACTAAATATTCATCATCATAAGAACTTATTGTTTCATTCCAGGAGCTGGTCAAGAAAGAGGCAGGTGATTCTCTTTCCTTCCATGAAGATAACTTAAAGTCCCTGACCAACATCATGCTTTACGTTTCCAAAATAACAAAGGATCATGAAGGATGGCTAAGTTAATGAAAAAGTATTAGTGATGTTCCCAGGGCATGGACCAAGGTGTTGGGTTTCATTTACATCCTAGAGGAGGATAGTTTGACATATGCATTAGATCATTTTAACAAGTAATTCAAGGAACAAGATCCTATTCCATAATATTCTCATCGGGGGATCATGAATCAAAAAATATATTCATCATAGGGAGCTTCTTCATCAAATATGGAAACTTCTTCCTTTTTCTCTTTGTCTCCCTCTTCATTCTCCCCCTTTCTAATTATTCATCAAACATAATCATCAAGTATTTTTGTCTTATTCACTTAAGTGACTTTATAAAGTTAAATTGTAAAAGTATCTTTATTTTATAAAAATGGAACTTATTTCTCATGTCCTAGGAATATGTAAAGTCAAAATTTGAATGAGATCTTGAAGAGTCGTATTTGGGGGATGAGTAAAGGTTAACTCACATTATTATAAATCAAAAAGGTAAATTTGGAAGATAGGGTTTTGGATTGGTCTTTGTGAAAAATCAAGGGAATAATCTGGTGTGTAGCCATATTCATCTCAATTTTTTTGGGAGCATATCATTATGTGAAAATATTAGTGCAATAAGATTCTAGATAGAGAGATATGAAGAAATCTTAATTTTTTAAGTCATGGCTATTCTAGAATGTATTGGGAAGAACATTTATTATAATATGATGATTTTTGAAGAATTTTTAGTATAGGAAATAGTGAATGGGTCGACTGTTTAAAGAAAGTAACTTAAAAACAAGTTAACTTTGGTTTTGTGCTTCGTTAACTACGTTTGACCTTGGATTGAGTGGGGTTAAAAGTTGGGCCAAATGAGCTTGCACATTGGATCCCATTTTTTCCCCTCTATAATCTTTGTAAAAATTAACAAGATGGATATAAAGAGTCAATTTGAGAGATATTGTGACAATTATTAAGATCCGGCGAAGTGTGCAAGATGTTAAAAAGATAGGAAAGCACCCAGAGCTGAAAAAGGGTCATTTGAAAAACCAAAAAGGGGATTACGCTGTGTTCCCATTTTTACCCTTGGGAGAAATGGATAAGAGGAAAACTAAATGGAAATTTTATATAGATTGTAACAAGTGGCAAGATATGGTGCAGCGTGAGGAAGATGAGGTTATCCCGTTAAGCACCTGTGGAGCTAGAAAGGGTCACATGAAGAACCACAAGGGGCTTGCACTTGGGCACCCATTTTTCCCCCTCTTTACCCTTGGAAAATATGGAAATAAAGGTGCACTAGGAGTGAAATCATGACATGTGTCAATCAAAAATTTGGCTAAGTATGGGATCTACACACTCTTGACTAGTGAGGACTTGAAAATTTTCTCACAGAGCTTCAAAAGGTCTTTTGAGATGAAATTTTATATTATTATGCCTCAAAGATATATTCCAAGATCAATGACATAGGTTTTAGAACTTATTTTTTCATGTAACATCCTCTTTGTCACTACCCATCCAAGGAATTTTTTTCCTTACTTTATGTATCTGATTTAAATACCCATATATTTAAATTCAACATAAACCTTAATGTAGTCCATTTCTAATAACTTTCATAAACCATGTTCCACCTTTGCATGAGAGTATACTACTCCTACTCTATATACCTCAATGCTTTGTAAGAGCCAATACATCAAATGTATCCTTTGGTCTTTCCTTTTTCAGAATATGATAATTAAGTGAACATATCTAAGTGTATATGTGGGTTCCACCATGGAATCCCACTAGGCATCTCACAGCTTAGATATTTGTGAAATCATGACAATATAATCAACAACTTACACGAATTTACGTAAAGTTTCAAATTCATGTATGCAATGCATGGTTTCATGGTAGCATACTTGCCATTGGGAACTTGTCATCTCACCTTAATCACTTATTCAGTTATATGGATTAGCAATCAATGATGTTGTAAATAGCTACAAGTCTTGTATAAGGTACAAATCCAGATTAACTTGCAAGAGGACATACCTCTATGTCATCCTATGATGCCTATGGGAAAATAAGTTTCTACGTAATGATTTGCATCATTACTAAACCACTTCTCTTCCCATAGCCATCACAAGTTGGCATCAAGGTTTATATTTATGAGGTTCAATCTTCCTTTGTAACTCTAACAAGGATTGTACTTAATGTAATACCTTGCCACAATTCAAGCTCTTGATGAGGAAACTTAGTACATAAACTAAGTAGTGGTATCCAAATACTTTCAACCTTTATTATAGGGATACGAATGTATAGTGGATGTAGTGAGTTGACCGCCAAGGGTCCTGTATTGCAACATTGTATCTTATTGTTTCAAGGTATTTACTAAATCAGACAAAGTTAGCCTAGGTCTCATGACACTTCCTCCTCGAATGAGTCATACCTAAGGTCTTATCTCAAGTTTATCCAAGGATATTTAATTCTCCAATATCAATTAATTACCTTATTAAATATCATGCCAATAATAACCTTAAGTGGAGATTAAAATGATCTTTTATTTAAGTTCAGAATTACAAATTTAATTATGTCTTAAGCTTAATCAATTAAGCCTATGTTTCTTATTAATGCAGTTATGTATCATGCCACTAATTTAGTTATATCACTATAAGGCAACATTAATATCATGTCTCTATATTTCACATTAATAGAGATGGTGCATTTACACATAGATAAATGTGTAGGTATGAATCATACCTTTATCAAGTATCATATACTATTAATGTTAGTCAACATTTTATCATAAGCACACAACTTTTCTTTATTTTAAGCTTAATTAAAGTGTTCATATGTGCATAATTTTATTAGATATTTCATTGTCATTTATTATAAGAACTTAGATTGTAAGTATGAATTTAAGATTCATCCCTTATAGACTAATTAAACCTTATAAGTGTGTTCCATTTCCTTTTCATTTAAGGACATATAATATTATCCATAAGTTCATAAGGATTCATTATAGCATAGCCCATATAAAGGACATAATATTATTTCCATGTGTAGATACTTTCACAATTCGAAACTTCTATAAAAGGATTACTATCCTTTAAATCTAAAATCATTTATATCATGTATGTATTCACCTTTAATATCTTTATTATAATTCACAAGTTACTTAGATAAACAACTGATATTAAATTATTCATTATTGCAATATATAGCACAATACCATTAACTCTTAAATTCATTATTCATATAACCCGTTTAGACATAATTTCATTTAATAATAATAGAATCAAACGTATAAGTCATTTAGCACTTAATATGTCTTATACTTATGTATGGTACAAGAATAGTTACCCACTAAACTACCTTTCTTTATCGTTTGTTGAACTACTAAATTCATCTTTTTACAAACAATCATTTCCAGACAAGATAATGTAACAAGAATCAAAATTTATTACTTTCCAGAAATAGGTATCAACTCATGTTTATAAGATTGATCATAATATTTCCTTTTAAAACAATTACATTAAATGGCCAAGGGCCTTTCTCATTTCCAAACATAAGTAATTCAATTAGGAATTCCATAATCAGTTATCCCATTTAACTTTCTTCAATCAAAGAATAAATGAAACTATATACGTCTTCCTTCTTTCACAAAGTCCATCTACAAAATTGTTAGCATGAGTCAGTTCACATGAACTGAGCATGATAAATACTAACTCTTCATAATAGCATGATCTACTTAATAATTTCATAAAAGGAACATTGCTTTTTTAGTGAGATTATTCTAAGGTTAAAAATAAGGAACACAACTCTTTTGATCATGCCACAAGAACTTCATATATGAAACCATCTAGAGAAGATTTGTTAACACATACAATCCTTTCTTATAAATCAAATCAAATAATAATTTAAGTCACACAAAGGTTATCCAAGCAATGATATTGATCCTAATCAATCATTAATAAGAGAAAGAGTAATATAATTTTAGTCATATAAGCCCATACTTATATGACTATAATCATACATCTTATTTAATAAAGTTTACAAAATCAATCATCTAATTTGTATAACTCAAATAAGAAATAAAAAGTCACACAATTACTTATTAATATTAAGTACAAGATTTATAAGATTAGTCATATAAGCCCATGTTTGTATGACTCGTAATCTTATATCTTTAAATAAAATTTACACAACTTCAATAGCCACCACTTTGTTATACTACTACAAGCTATAACAGACCGTACATAAAGCAATATAACCTATTATATCAGTCAAGTAACTCCACTTACTGCGTTATATAAAAATTTCCAAAAACTCAAGCTCATAATAATTTAACAACTAACAATAAGAGTTGGTTCAAATGAACTAAATTCGAGAGGAGATAGAATTCCATACTTCAATGATATCCCAATCCACCATTATAAACTAATTTCCTATAGATGAACCGGTCTATATCACTAACCGTATAATACAAAGAAGAGTTTAATCGTGAATGATATTCATTTCAAACTCATCGAGAAGCCATATTATACAAGAAACCGAGCTTTAAACCATATTCAAATTAAAAAGGATCAATCTAATTAAGCACTCCAAACATGCATACATCTAGTCAAAAATTCATGTATAAGTACAATGAATTTCACAGAACTCAAGGAAGAAAAAGGTAAAACCACTAATATTTTCAAGTGAGATGTCAAGTTGAATTCGAGCTTCATAAATTCATAAAGCCCCAAATAAACATTCATTCATACCTGTACCGAATCCTATAGGGTTCGAATACACAAAACTTATAAACAAGAAAAATAAATCCATTCAACCTGAGTGAGCCCAAGGCTATATCCTTGATCAATTATAATTGACTTCATCGATTCACAATTATAGTTCTCAACTCACTGGGTGAAGAGGTTTAGACCATACTAAATATTTCACAAGGTGAAAGAATAATGGAGGTAAGAACAATATCAGTCAGGTATCGGTGAGATCTCAAATACCCACTCACATAGTTAACTATGGTTAAAGTTTAAGTTACATGGTATCCATACAAAGGAAGTGAAGTACTAGACTTTGTTCCAATATGAAAACTACCGAGTAATCCCTAAACGATCTAGCACTACTCGTTAAGAAAACCCAACTTCAATCTCAAAGGTGTCCATAATGGACTAAATTACATAATCCTCAACAAATTTATGGTCCCCAACTATGGATTCCATCATAGATTCAAAAACACGAATACCCAATAAGGGTAACTACTCGTGTTTTGATTCTTAATATAATCATAACTAGATTATAGTGCACAATGTCAATGGTAACAAATCGGAAATCCTTTGTGAACCGAATAACCAAAAGGAAAAACTCAAAAACCCATTTAAGATAACTACCCAAATCAACAGGTCCTTAGTTAAGGATAGACATCGGTTTGAATTCCCTTAATATCCTTTACCCAAGTTACAAAAAAATATAATTTTTTTACTCTAACCCAACAACGATGGATACTAATAACAAAGATACAAAGTTGCTTTGAAAAAGCACTAATACTCAACTTCTAATGATATTTGCATTTCCAATTTGGACTGGCCATATCTAGGGTTCAAGTCATTTAACAAAACACACAACTCAAAACCATGAAACACATTAATCCTTCTTAATAAACATTCCTAGTCATGCATAAAAACTAATATTCATTTGAATGACATGCATCTAGATTCAAATTAATATTCAAATAGACAAACCAGAAATCAAACAATTATTCAAATTCACAACTCAAAACCAAAGAATAAATTTTGTTTCAAGATCGAGTTCTTTTCTTGAAATAATTAAATTGAGCAAGATATTATAATGAGTTAGAGCCTATCATGCCTAAAAATGAAGTCAATTTCTTCTTCCCCAGCTCCTAAGGCTCCCTTGTAATTTCTTCTTGAAAGACCGGTCCCACCATTAAGAAAAATATCCAAAATTATCTTATCGTTGAATGAAACAAGTATTTATGTAACCATTGAATTTGGCATCACGTCGTTTAGAGTGTTGCATGATGAAAAGTCTCTCCTATGGTGAATTCAAGTGAGGGAGAGATCTCGTAACAAAAGAACAAACAAAATGTCTACATGCAAACCATCTAGTAGCTTCTCCATAAAGCTTTGAGACTCCCAAAATATTGTTAGTACATTTAATTATATTAATGCCCCATATTTATTTTGGGGATCTCGCCATGAACGCCTCCTCAATCCCTCCATAACTAATGGTTGAACAATTTATCATAATGCAAATTTAACGAGAACATGATCTTCAAATTAGCTCAACGAACTTATGTTAACACCACCTTCCATTTTCTCCATTATCCAAACTTAGTTGGATTTTCTTGTGGTCTCCAAAAATAATCCCCGAGCCCTAGACTTCGCATGTCTCCCTTTTTGTAATATGTAATAGTAATAACAATAATTTGACCATTCCAAATGCATGCATGAGATTGATCTTTGCAATAATACTTTCAAACCTCAATAATCAAATAATCATTATGTGTTTGGATTAATAGCTTTAGTCCATACAAATCTAACCATCATAGAATTTGGTTAAGTTAATGATTATGCTAATTGGTCAAAGACCAAGATTAAAGTCACAATGAATCCACATTCATCTTCCCATATTTGGTCGATAAATGACCTAAAAAAATATCAAAGCCTTAATATATCATAAGGTTGAAAGCTATAATAGAGATGAGCAACAACAATACTAACCACTTTCAAGCACTCAATTTATGCCCAAAAATCCATTACACATCACAACACAAATGAATTAATGTCACCCTTAGCAACTTAGCTTTGCATTAGGGTAGGTCTAGGATCTTAGTTAGGTCTTAGATCCTTTAATATAAGATGCCAACCTTAGCTTAGGTTATATTAATTGTAGTCATATTTTATACCCTTAGACCAATAGTCTAATCCCATGCACGTCGGCCTATCACCCAGCAGGTGTTGGGTGCTCACCCAAGGCACGCGTGGGTGCCGAGTCTCTCCTTTATGTGAGTTTCATGAGAATGCATCATCTTAGGATAGATAATCAAATGCAGGATAGAAAATAACTATACAACATTCTTAAGAACTTAGAACGAGTTGTCATCTCATTGTATGTAGAAAAGAGAAATAATAAGCAACATATGGAGATGGTTCATACAGAAAGGAAATGCATAAGTATTATACTCTTGAACACATAGATGATTTATAATAGAGCATTATATTCATATTAATGGATTCAATAACCACATTAAAATCCCTTGAGGTCATGAAATATCCTCATCTAACTGTGCAGAGCAAAGTCATGCATCAAAGCCATATTATGCTCATCATATTACAAAGAAGGATAAAACCCATCCCCTAAACATGCCTTCACTTACATAGTTCTTCAAATCCCTAACCCATAACATCCCCATTTAGTTTCTGCAGGCTTCACCTCTCTTTTCTCTCCTTCGTTCTCTCCACACACTATACATATATCTCTCTCTTATAGTGGGTGCTTGTATTTATAACCTTAGCACCCACCTCCATGCCTTCTTCAAAATTCTGGTCGCATCGGCCGTACGGAAGTGTCGAAGTGGTCCTCCATGGGAGCATGCCTTCACATATCTCGAGCTCTCCACCTTACAATGATGTCTTCGGAACCTTCCATCGCATGCCTGGAATATTCCCTTTTTGATCCCATAATTGCTAGGTTGGCACCTTATCCACAAGGGTCATGCTTTCTCATGTACTTCTGGAATACCAAATACGGCTAAGTACAAAACATGTTTTGCCTTGACGTGCGCACCGTGTGTTTCTGTAATAAAACCCTACCGAACCCTTCCCCTGTGTGCCTTAAACCTGTGTACCCTTCTTCAACTTAGCTGATATTTTGGGGCCCAACATTAATTAAATGCAAATATAACATAATTAGGTCCATGAACATATATAAAATCACCTTAGAATAGGCTTTATTAGGCCTCTTTTATGCAATTATTGAATCAAAGTAAGATTAAGGGTTAGTATGGCTATATTCATAAGATGTTACAAAAACATCTGTTGTAACCTTATATTCATTTAAGCTCTGAACATGATGGTATATCGAAACATAATGGAGTCAATCTAGCTTATCAAAAATGATCATAACAACATCATTTAAAGGCATACCTTGGATCATTGAAAATGATCATCCAATATAATGCCCTTCTTCAAATATAGATGTCATAGTCTAAGGAATAGAATCCATATCAAAAATTAGACAATTTACCAAGTGCTACTTGTTATTCTCCGTCCCAAGAATCTGATTTTGCTTTCCGCAAGCTGAAATCACTTGGTTTATTTCAAAAACCAATAAAGTGAGTACTTGATGATAAGTCAACATAATTACAACGATGCCATAAGAATGATTAGAGTTAGATCTTAAAATCAATTTATATCATTCCAACAATCATGATCTACTAGTTCCTAAGAGAATAATAATGCAGAACAAAAATCACATATCAACGATTGCATACCTCATTCAAAGAAGCAAGTATAAATATCATCACAATATGGGAATTACATACCTCCCCTCTAAAAAGCATCATCGTGGCAATGATCAACTTATTCCAATCCCTTTTTTAGTACATAGGAGAAATGTAACTTATTCATCCATATAATTCTCAAACATTATACAAAAATTTGTAGAAATCCCTAGAATATGTTTTGAAGCAGCAAGGTACCGCTACTTTGAACTCGACAAGTATTTACTCACGATAAACATAATTACTCCAATCAAACACAACTGATCACAATCAGCTTTAGTAAAGGGATAGAATAGTAATGTTACAGTCATATAAACCCAAACTTAAGTAACTGTAATCTTATTATTCTAGTTCCTTGAAGTTTGTATAACACAACTTCATTAACAATTATAATATATTAATCCATTGATACCTTGATAGAGAAGAATTTCAATCTTATATCTTTAAGTTATATACACAAACAACTTATATGAAATTAGTTAAGATAAATAATTCTTAACTTGTTATTCAATCATGTATAATATTAATACAACACAATATAATGAGTTACCTCTAATTACAATTTAGTCATAGAAATACCAACATCCAAGTAGGGCCGTACATTTGAAACTTGATTGAAACAAAATATAAGTCTATACTTCTTTAGTTTTCATAACAAAGTATGAACTAATCATTTTTTTAATATAAGTTATTCTTCACTATGTATCATTAGATAGAGATACATACTATAGTCACCAGTCATCTCATAACACAAGTTATGAGTTCATCAAAGTAATCAAGTAATAGTAGTATAGGTGACGAAGTACCTACACAATAATCATATTGTTAAAAAGGATCAACAGAATCCCTTAAGAAAATTCCAAAATGTGTCACCCCGATCGATGACTCCTAATTTAAAGGTAATGACTCCTTAGTATATAAACATTTGGAGGAACAAAAACACAATCACAACCATTGGTGTGTTCATTACTCTTTAGGTTCCTCTCCTTGATCAGGGTATCCCCATAGTTCAATTTATACATTATCAAATCTTTTTAGAACTAGCATGCCACTCCTTTATAGACTTATTATAACTTTCACAAAGTTAAAGACCTGAGTTAGGTAGGCTTTACTTTTCCAAACCTACAACTCCTTTTTGCTTTAAATTACCCTTCTTGCACTAGGTTGACTATATTTACAGTCTAAAGGAGCATACTGTCAAAATAATTTTAGTTCCAGGATATTTTGACTTTGAAACCTTGAGGGTAAACTTATAGACTCTCATAGGATCTTGTATTAAGTTATACACCTGAGTTTCTTCATTAAACCCTTTAATCTCTAATTTCTTACCAGATTTGAAATTTTATAAATCAAGCCCGAGAAATATTATTTGGGCACAAATTACATTTGTCTTAATTTCAATGTCTCATATTTTAAAAGGGTTTGTAATGAAAATGAGTACAATGTCCTTATACCAGTAACTCAAATTTATTTAATAATTCTTACATTTACTTTACTTTTTATCAAAGGTGTTCATGAAGTCAATCGGGTTTTATGAGGAAGGGCAACTTCCTTCGCTATTAGTATCCTTATTACCAAATGTTAATCATTTAGTTTTACTATGCTTATTTCACCTTGAGAAGAATCACATACGAATTTTACATATAAGTTCATGGTTATTTTTAGGATAATACTTTCTACATGCTCATTTTCAGAACAATATTTCACCTTTATATCAATGATACATGAAATCAAAGGTATTTTACTGCAAGCTATTATATATGGATGTAGATATCTAGATTCATCTCCTAATCACCTCCTGATTGCATTCTGATATCTTAAACAATCACATGTAGTTACAATACAATCACGAAATATGCAACCCAACCTTATAAAAATATTTTCTTCTTTCAATACTTCTTAAAGTATTATTACATTTGATTCTCATTTATTCCTATTAGGTTTATTAGCTCCAGAGCTCACCTATAGTGCCTGAGCAAGGATAACTTTCATATTCAATCAAGAATTAATGTATCTTCCATGTATGTCTTTCGATGATCCTGCATTTTAAGAAATTGGTTTTTTTTTCGATTTTTGATTCCTACATTAAGTTTAAAACATATGGTTATTCATACAAAATCATGATGTTTTAATGCAAACTTATTATCTTAAGTTTAATTATCTAGTCACTTATAAAGAAATCAAGCATTAATCTTATATTTAATTCCTCCTTTTCCATAATGATAGAAGTTTAATCTTTTTCATGACAGACAATGTCATGAAATATTCAAACTTTTTTCCATATTTTACATAAATTTATAGTTCAAGCAAATTTTCTTATTATTTTCCATTAAAGCGATAAAGATAGTCTTCAATCCCTTTATAATTCATTTATCATTACTTTCGTATTTGGTTTTCAAATTTTATATTGAAGCAAATAGTGTTCCTTATATACTTCATTTATCCTATATTTTCATAATTTTATAGATTTAATCAATCGATATTTCATAAGACCATTTTTTTATCAATCGACCCTCTCTCTATTGATCATCATCATTCAACTCAATTTTTTTCCTTGGCTGATCATATTCACACTTACCAGCTACTCCATGCATCTATCTAGTTTAGTGTGTCACGAAGGACTATTAGAGTATTATCTAACTCATTTACCCCGAACCCAAAGCTTAGTTTGATCTGGTTTGTTATCCATGGTACATCCTTCTTTCATTTTATTTTGTTTATAAAAATCAAAATTTACTAAGTGTAAGGACTCATTAGGCCCAAGAGCTACAACCTTCAGCTCTAATACCAAAATGTAACATCCTCTTTATCACTTCACATCCAGGGAATTTTTTTCTTACTTTATGCATCTAATTTAAATACCCATATATTTAAATTCAACATAAACCTTAATGCAATCCATTTTTCCAATAGGTGTCACAAACCATGTGTTGCTGCATGAGAGTATATTGATCCTACTCAATCTCCCTCAATGCTCTTTACAAGCCAATACATCAAATGTATCCTTTGATCCTTCCTTTTCAAGGATATGATAATTAAGTGAAGATATCTAAGTGTCTATCGAGTTCTTCCAAGAATCCCAAGCATCTCATAGTTTAGATCTTGGTGAAATCATGATAGTGTAATCAGCATCTTACACTACTTTACGCAAAGTTTCAAAGTCATGTATGCCATGCTCGGTTCCATGGCAGCACACTCATCATTGGGAACTTGTCATCTCACCTTAATCACTTATTCAATTATATGGACTAATCAATGATGTTGTAAAAGATAAAAGTCTTGTACAAGGTTAAAATTTGGATTAACTTACAAGTAAGAGGCATGTACTCTATGTCATCCTATGATACCTATGGGAAAGTAAGTGTTACGTAATGATTTTCATTATTATAGATCACTTCTCTTCCCATAGCCATCATAAGTTGATATCATGGTGGTACATATTCATGAGGTTCAATCTTCCTTTGTAACTCTAACAAGGTTTGTACTTAATGCAATACCTTGCCACAATTTAGGCTCTTGATGAGGCAACTCAGTACAACTACTAAGTAGATATCCAAATAGTGACAACCATCATTATAGGGATATAAATGTGTAGTGGATGTAGTGAGTTGACCCGCCAAGGGTCCTAAATTGGAACATTGTATCTTATTGTTTCAAAGTATTAATTAAATCACGATAGGTTAGCCTAGGTCTCGTGACACTTCCACCTCGAATGAGTCGTACCTAAGGTCCTATCTCAAGTTGATCCAAGGATATTTAATTCTCCAATATCAATTAATTACCTTATTAAATCTCATGCCAATAATATCCTTAAGTGGATAAAATGATCTTTTATTTAAGTTTAGAATTACAGATTTAATTTTTCTTAAGCTTAATCAATTAATCCTATGTTTCTTATTAATGTAGTTATGTATCATGCCACTAATTTAGTTATATCACTATAGGGCAGCATTAATACCATGTCTCTATATTTCACAATAATAGAGATGGTGCATTTACACATAATTAAATGTGTAGGTATGTATCATACCTTTATCAAGTATCATATACTATTAATGTTAGTCAACATTTCATCATAAGCACACAATTTTCTTTATTTACAACTTAATTAAAAGTATTCATTTGTACATACTTTTATCAGGTCTTTCATTGTCATCTATTATAAGCACTTACATAGTAAGTATGAATTTAAGATTCATCCTTAAAGACTAATTCAACCTTATAAGTGTGCTCCTTTTCTTTCCATTTAAGGACATATAATCTTATCCATAAGTTCATAAGGATTCATTATAGTATAGCCCTTATAAAGGACATAATATTATTTCCATGTGTACATACTTTCACAATTCAACAACTTCTATAAAAGGATTACTAGCCTTTCAATTTAAGATCATTTATATCATGTATGTATTCACCTTTCATATCTTTATTATAATTCATAAGTTACTTAGATAAACAATATGATATTAACTTATTCATTAATGCAATATAATAGAACTATATTAGCTAACTCTTAAATTCATTATTCATACAACCCATTCAAACATAATTTTAATTTCATTCAATAATAGAATCCAACATATAAGTCATTTAACACTTAATATGTCTTATACTTATGTATGGTATAAGAATATTTTACCCACTAAACCACCTTTCTTTATTGTTTTTGTACTACTAAATTCATCTTTTTACAAAAAATCATTTCCAGACAAGATAATGTAACAAGAATCAAACTTTATTACTTTCCATAAATAGGTATCAACTCATGTTTATAAGATTGATCATAATCTTTCCTTTCAAAACAATTACATTAAATGCCAAGGCCTTTCTCATTTCTAAACATAAGTAATTCAATTAGGAATTCCATAATCAATTATCCCATTTAAATTTCTTCAATTAAAAGAATAAATGAAACTATATACGTCTTCCTTCTTTCATGAAGTCCATCTACAAAATTGTTAGCATGATTCAGTTCACATGAACTGAGCATGATAAACACTAACTCTTCAGAACAACATGCTCTACTTAATAATTTCATAAAAGGAACATTGCTTTTCAGTGAAATTATTCTAAGGTTCAAAAGAAGAAACATAACTCTTTTGATCATGCCACAAGAACTTCATATATGAAACCATCTAGAGAAGACAATTAACACATACAATCCATTTATAAATCAAATCAAATAATAATTTAAGTCACACAAAGGTGCTCCAAACAATGAGATTGATCCTAATCAATCATTAATAAGAGAAAGAATAATATGATTGCAGTCATATAAGCCCATACTTATATGACTATAATCATACATCTTATTTAATAAAGTTTTAAAAACTCAATCATCTAATTGGTATAACTCAATCAAGCAATAACAATTCAAGTAGTTACTTATTGCTAATAATAAGTACAAGATTTATAAGATTATAGTCATATAAGCCCATGCTTATATGACTGTAATCTTATATATTTAAATAAAATTTACACAACTTCAATAGCCACCACTAATGTATACTAATATAAGCTATAACTGACCATACATAAAGGCAATATAACCTATTATATTGTTAATTAACTCTACTTACTTGCGTTTTATAAAAAGTTCCAAAAACTCAAGCTCATAACAATTTAACAACTAAGAGTAAGATTTGGTTGAAATAAACTAAATTCAAGAGGATTTAGAATTCCATACTTCAATGATATCCTAATCAACAGTTATAAGCTAAGCTCCTATAGATGAATCGGTCTATATCACCAATTTTATAATACAAAGAAGATTTTAATCGTGAATGATATTCATTTCAAATTCATCGAGAAGCCATATTATACAAGACACTAAGCTTTAAACAATATTCAAATTAAAAAGGATAAACCTAATTATGAACTTCGAAACATGTATACATCCAGATAAGAATTCATGTAAAAATTACAACAAATTCATAGACCTCAAGTAAGACAAAGGTAAAACCACTAATGTTTTTGAGTGAGAGGTTGAGTTGAACTCGAGCTTCATAAATTCATAAAGCCCCAAATAAAAATTCATTCATTCTATACCAAATCCTACGGGGTTTGAATACACAAAAATTATAAACAAGAAAAATAAATCCATTTAACCTGAGTGAGCTCAAGGCTCTATCTTTGATCAATTATAATTGACTTCATCGATTCACAGTTATAGTTCTCAACTCATCGGGTGAAGAGGTTTAGATGATACTAAATATTTCACAAGGTGAAAGAATAATGGAGGTAAGAAAAATATTAGTCAGGTATCGATGAGATATCAATACCCAATCGCATAGTCAAATATGGATAAATTTTAAGTTACACGATGTCCATACAAAGGAAGCATAAGTATTAGACTTTATTACTAATCTAAAAATTTCCTAGAATCCTTAAATGGATCTGGTACTACTCATTAAGAAAACACAACTTCTACTTCAAAGGCATCCATAATGGACTAGATTACACAAACCCTCAACATAGTTATGGTCCCCAACTAAAGATTCCATCATAGATAGGAGAAAAAAATTAATACCCAGTAAGGGTAACTACTCAGCTCTTGATTCTTAAGATAATCAAAACTAGATTATAATAACACATGATCGATGGTAACAAATTGACAATCTGCGTGAACCTGAATAACCAAAAGGACAAACTCAAAAAACCATTTAATATAATTACCCAAATGGTAGGTCCAGTTACGGATATAAATTAGTTCGAATTCCCTTAAATGCCTTCACCCATGTTGCAAAACCATATAAAAATTTTTACACTAACCCAACAATCGATGAATACTAATAACAAAGATATAGTGCTTCGAAAAAGAACTAATACTCAACTTTTAAGGATATTTGCATTTCCAATTCTGACTGGCCATATCTAGGGTTGAAGTCATTTAAGCTCAAACAAACACACAACTCAAAACCATGAAATGCATTAATCCTTCTTAATAAACATTCACAATCATACATATAAAAACTAGTAGTCATTCAAATTGACATGCATCCAGATTCAAAGCAATATTCGAATATACAAACCAGTAATCAAACAATGATTCATAATCACAAACCAAAAACCAGAGAATAAATTTCATTGCAAGAGCAAAGTTATTTTCTTGAAATAATTAAATTGAGCAAGATATTATAATGAGTTAGGGCTGTCATGCCACGAAATGAACTCAATTTCTTCTTCCCCATCTCCTAAGGTTCCCTTGTAATTTTTCTTGAAAACAGATGCCACCATTAAGCAAAACCTCCAAAATTATCTTATCATTGAATGAGAAAAGTATTTATGTAACCATTGAATCTAGCATCACGTTGTTTAGAATGTTGCATGCACAATATCCCCTAGGGTGAATTTGGTGAGGGAGAGATCTCATAGATTCTCCATGAAATGTCTACATACAAACCATCTAGTAGATTCTCCACGAAGCTTCAAGACTTCCAAAATATTGTCATTGTATTTAAGTCTATTAATGCCCCATAATGTTTTTAGGGATCTCACCACCAACGCCTCCTCCAATCCCACCATAAATAGTGGTTGAATAATTATGCAAAATGTAACTTTAACAGGACATGATCTTTAAATTAGCTCAGCAAACTTATGTTAACATTTGCTTCCATTTTCTCTGTTATCCAAACTTAGCTAGAGTTTCATGTGGTCTCCAAAAATAGTCCCTGGCCCTAGAATTTGCATGTCTCCATTTTTGTAAGATGTGATAATAATAACAATAATTTGACCATTCCAAATGCGTGCATGAGATTGATCTTTGCAATAATACTTTCAAACCTCAATAATCAAATAATCATTAAGTGTTTGGCTTCATAGCTTTAGTCCATACAAACCTAACCATCATAGAATTTCATTAAGTTAACGATTATGTGGTTGGTCAAAGACCAAGATTAAAGTCACAATGAATCCACATTCATCTTCCTAGCTTTGGTCAATAAACAACCTAAAAACATATGAAAGCCTCAATATATCACTTTCAAGCAACAATAATACTAACCATAATAGATATGAGCAACAATAATACTAACCACTTTCAAGCACTCAATTAATTCCTAGAAATCTATTACACATCACAACACAAAGAATTTCACGACCTTATAAACTTGGATTTTCATTAGGGTAGGTCTAGGATCTTAGTTAAGTATTAGATCTTTTAATATAAGATGCCAACCTTAGCTTAGGTTATATTAATTAAATGCAAATAGAACATAATTAGGTCCATCAACATATATAACATCACCTTTGAATTGGATTTATTGGGCCTTTTTTTTAATCATACATCCAAAACATCATCCTTTGCAATTATTGAATCAAAGTAAGATTAAGAAGAAGTATGGCTGTATTCATAAGATATTACAAAACATCTCTTGTAACCTTATATTCATTTAAGCCTAAACATGATGGCATATCAGAAACATAATGTAGTCAATTTGACTTATCAAAAATGATCATAACAACATATCGATCAAAGGCATGCCTTGGATCACTGTAAATGATCCAAGATAATGCCCTTCTTCAAATATAGATGCCATAGTCTAAGGAACAAAATCCATATCAAAACTTAGACAATTTACGAGGTTACCCATTATTCTATTGTCCCAAGAATCTGATTTCACTTTCCATGAAGCTGAAATCACTTGGTTTATTTCAAAAACTAGTCAAGTGAGTACTTTATGATAAGTCAACATAAGTACAAAATTTTCATAAGAATGATTAGAGTCAGATCTTAAAAGCAATTGATATCATTCGAGCATTCATGATCTGCGAGTTCTAAGAGCACAACAACTCAGAACAAAAATCACATATCAATGATTGCATACCTTTTTCAAAGAAAAAAGTTGAGATATCATCATAGTTGAGGCATTACACTTCATGAAACTCCAAAAAATGGCTCCTTTTTCTTCAAAAGTATAATGGGGTGTGCCTACAAAGATTGAAAGGTTTCAGAAACCATCAAAACTTGGAACAAACCTGATTCTTCCACCATGTATAGGATTCTTCCATATTTCCATTTCCTACTTTTTTCTTTCTAACTCCTTACGGAGATCCCAGAATCATCTAGACAAGTTTAGGTTCCTATATTGAATGTTCATTCCTTACACTTGAAAAACTTGCTTTTGCACAAAATGTCCCTAAACCATCAAATATTTCCTAAATATCCCTAAACCAATTATAACACATTAAATTCTATCAAACAATACCTCCTGGACACTATTGTATTTTAGAACCTTCTCGAAGGATGCACACATGCCTTGAAATGACCCGAATTTGCCTTTCCGAGTCAATGCGTTTAAGAACTAGTCTTTTGTTGCACTTCAATGAATGGAATGATGAACCTTATCATACCCTTTTGAAATATTGCACATGTTTATTCAATGCATTAGGAGAACCTACAAGTTCAAGATGATCACGTTAGAGTTCACAAGAACTTAGAGGGGGTGAATCAATGCAAATTAAAATTTTCAGCAATGTTGTCCGTATTTCTATCAAGGAGTGCAGTCTCACAAACTTAAGCATTTAACAAACATATGCCAAGAAATATAACACAAAACAAATAATTTATAGTGGGAAACCCTTTCGGGAGAAAAACCACTTGAAACCAAGGTTTTATTAGGAACACCAATTCCAAAGTCTTACAATGGTTTTGGTTGAGCACCCACCCAAAGATAAACTAAGCACCCAATCAGCAATTTAGCAATCACCCACTTACAAGGAGCACTGACCCCTAATTTAATCAGCTCTACAAATGATATTTCGTAGGAACCTCCATAAGGAGGTCTGACCCCCTAAAAATGCTAAGCTACAACTTATACTTATTTTACATACAAATTTTGATCATCTAGTTTCAAAATTTCTTACACAATAGATTATGATCACTTTTATGTATCTATCTATGTTTTCTTTGTCACTCTATTCTTCTCATCTGATTCAAACTTTCTTACTCAATTAATATGTCACATATATGCTCTTATCATCGATATATTTTCTACTTCGTCTTATTTCTCTCCCCTTTTCTTTCTCTTTTCTTTTGTAGCTCCTTTAGCTTGAATGCATCATTTTCTCACTTGAGAAACAACCGTATTAGCATCAATTTTCTCTATATATACAATTGGAACATTGCATCACTTCCTTTAACATGGTGTGCACCCTCTCATGCTTTTTCACCGAGAACCTAGTCCATTAAATGAATATAGCTAACTCCATATTTTTCTCTTTATATTCGGCTTGATTTCACCTTTTTCTATGCATTTTCCAGAAATTATTTATGAGCCGATATCTAAAATAGATTTTTCATATTTTTAGGATTTCCAACATGATCAAGATGAGTGAGCCACTTTATTCTTTGTTATTTAATTTTTCCTTGAACTCGGGAATCTACATAGAGATATTAAGCGTAATTTTACGAAGTCAATGAGCATTAAATGTTGACAACTAGAACTGGATATTTCTTCCTTTTTCATGGAGCTCAAGTTGTATACGTAGCCACAATCACCAAAAAATTGAATCACCATCGATTTTGGAGAAAAAAATCTCACTTTTCCATGTTCAAAATAATTTGACTTTCCTCGATCCCTGTTCGAGTCTATAATTGTCCAATCCACGACTTTCCTTAGCTTCTCTATCTTTGTCCTTTGTATCGCAACTATATCCTTTGTTCTGCGATATTTATTCTTTTAATGGAATATTTTCATTTATCCATGATTTTTCTTTACTTCTCGTGACTTTTGTAATGTTCTATGGAAACTTTCTTATATTTGCAGCTTTTATCATTCTCATGGCTATCTCTAGTCCTTCACATCCTTTATAGTTCTCCACGGATTTTCTAGTTCTTCATGGATTTTCTCCTTACTCGTGGCTTCCTCCAGACTTCCCTTACTTCCCATGGCTTTTCCTTCACACCACGTTCTTCACTAAACTGATGCGGCTTATCTCTTTTGTTTGCGGTTTTCACTAAACCTATACGACTTTCTAAGAGACTTTGGTGGCTTCTTAAATACTTTAGAAGATATCTCCTCATATTCGTGTCTTAAACAAAAATTATTAACTCCCTTAGAACTCATCCTTGATCAACTTGAATTCTTTGAGAGATGATACTACCAATCAACCTTCATGTTTCTTTTTCCAAGTCTTTCTTTCCATACGTGGTTGATCTTGAGATATCTACACAACACTTGCACTATTATTTTGCCACTTTTTCTATCAATGTAGCTTAGCGACAATGAAAAAGGTCCAAAATATCATACATATGAGGCTGAATGACTAGAGAGAGATTTGGGAAGGCTTTGGAGCAATTTTTCACATTTGGCTTAGTTTTCTGTTCCAAATTTTGAATTTTGGGCTCGAAAAAATGCATCACAACATGTATCCATAAATAACTTGGCATTTTTATTAACATAATGATTAATTAGTTATGGGATGATATGAATATGTAAATAATTTCTAATATATTATAATGGCCATCCATAAAAATATTTCAATAAGGGTAGATAAGACATTTAAAATAAATATAAGGGTATTTCTAAAATAAATGTAGGGGTTATAACCCTAAAATTATGTGTATAAGATTGAGAAAAGTTTAATTAGTTGTTTGTAAGTGTAAAATTAAATAATACATACAAAAATGATGAAAAAATACCTTTTCTATTATATTTTATCAATGGTATATGTTTAATTATCCCCTTTTTCCATTAGGGAAAACATTAAACACCATTTAACTTAAATTCCTTTGAATTTCCCAGGTCACTCATAATTTACCCATACACTTTTAAACAATAGTGAAAATAAATTCATTTTATATTGCATAATGAAAATATCACGAGTATTTATCATGTTTGTATTCATCTTGATTGATATTTAAAATAAAATCTAATGACCACTCATCAAAAAAGTTTGTTTAGTTCAATAAATTTGTTAATTGTATTTTAGTTGTGGAAGATAGCTTAAAATTTTATCGGGCTTAAATGTTATTGTATTTCTATAATAAAGGATAGTTATTTTTCTTTTTGATTGAAGGTCAATGACCAAAGAAAATATTATAATTATTTTAGTTCATTAGATTTGTTAATTGTTATTATATTTAAGTATTAAAATATTATTTAAAATTTTTATATTAATTTTTATTTTATTTTCATATCAAAGGAGATTTATTATTTTTATTGAAAAATTAAAAATATATATATTATACATACTCAAAAATCATATAATTTTACCCTTTTATAAAGGATTATCAAAACTTCAATATTGATTTGTGTTACTGACTATTAGTGCCCTATCCCTTTATAAATCCAGGATCATCTACCATGACCTCTTCAACACCCCTAGGAATGGTAAGTGTAGTGAAGACTTCTAGTGTGCTGTGTTTTCTACCATTTCTATATTTACCCCATATAGTAAGATCATTAGGAGGATTCTATATTGTTCGGTAGTAGCAAATTTTTAATTTGAGACACCACCCATCATAAATATTGTGACACCATTTCAATATTACTTTTATGATCGATCTATAAGGCAAGAGTATGTATGCAGTGGAAAATGTGTTTGACCATATCCAATCTTGTAAAATCATTTTAAAATAGAAAGGAAAGAATTCCCTAAGAAGAAGTATATTTAGTTTGTAACGATACATTTGGATAGAGCATACACTTGATATAAGGAATTTTGAATCAATAAAACTTGTATATATTATGATACAAGTTGAAGAAGAAAGTATATGAATAATTTTATATCCTAGATTGAATAGAAGAGGTTTGCACAATTGAAGATATCAAGTAAAATGTATTTGAAACTATGTATGAGTGTAATGCACATTTCAATATAGTGGTCTCTAATATATCTTATTATTTGGACCATATTCACCATTCAAAATGGCTTGTAGAGTGTTTGATATCACCCCTATAGAAAGCCTTGTCTATTTATACCTTTAAAGAGCCCTAAGAAGAACTAGAGGTTGCATTGAAAGCTGAAGAATTTGGAAGTATGGGTAAATTGGTAATAGTGTAAGACCATTTTTAGAAGTATATATTTCAAATATGGCCAATTAGATACAAATGTTTACAGCAACTATGACTACTAAATCTTGAGGATTGTGGTGCATAAATTACATAGCTGAAGGTAATACCCAGATTAATGTTTTTGACAAATAATGTGATGGATAAGAATAGAAGAAGTGAAATTTTCCATCAATACCATGATGTGAAGAACTACCCAGGACCTTCAAAGAGTTAATCAAACCAAAGTATATTTTTGTGCAAAGTATGTGACACTAGCATTCATGACATCAAAAACTTCCATGTAATTTTTAGTTAAGAGAAGTGTGAGTGAAAGGTGTACAATGGGAGACTATAGAGGCCACACATTATTACCAAGGGTATGTAGAGATAAATACCTAAGGTAGAGAAGAAAAAGTGGAGATATATTACTTGCTTAAATCATATTTCAAATTTACAACACTTGACCATTATTAGATATATTCTCCCACTTATCCAATGTGTGGATATTGTTGGGATGTATATTTGACTAAGGATTATCCATAGATTCATAAGAATATGGTGTAAAAGAATTATATTTCACCTAAATATGTTGGAATAATAAAATTTTGGGGATGGTTCCTTAAGAAGACTAAAAAGTGCCCCAATTGAATGTTACTACAAGGATTGGAGCACAAAATTAGCCATGAAGAATGAATTCACATCAAGTAGAAAATGTGAAGATAGGGTACTTAGATGGAAAGTACCAAATGAAAACCCTATAAGGGGTCATGGAAATTATTAGGACTTTACAAGGAGAATTCCAAGCCACTAGGATGAGGAAACACATGTAAGGATGTATGTGTAGAAATCCCATGTATGCATGAACTAGTGGAACTTACTAAAATCTTGGGTGTGTTGAAGATAAATGGAGTGTTTCCTATGCTAAGGAAATGGTTAGAATTTTTGTAATAAGGCCCATGGGTTTTAGAAATAAGTGAGAAGGGATATTAATTCAGCCAAAGTAATATTTGATCAATAGTTTTTGATTGATGCATCCATCAATGGAAATGAGATAAAGAATATATATTGACACATCCATAGAGTAAATTTTTATAACTAATGTGTAGGTTAATATGGGTAGGCCACCTTTCGACCTAATAATAAGAATTATGTTTTGCTGTTGAAACTATACCCGTTGTTAAGCTTGAAATCATAGGAGTGAAGTTTGAGGCTAAATTTGAAGTGATAGAGTTGGTGGAGGGCATTAACTACCCTTATTTACTAAAAATCCATTGGTTATTTGGAATAATACATATATGCACTTTAAGAAGTGTTATATCAATATTGAGAATGATGAGAACCAATTTGTTTTCCATTAGACACTAATATTGAACCTCATTTTTGAAAGAATTGATGCATACGAAGATGTAAATTATATCTACAGTATATTTACACACATGAAGGATTTCATAAACCCAAGGGATGATGCATTCATTAAATGGGGAAGTATTGCATTATTTTCTGACATGAAAATCCATTCTTATCAAATAAGGTTTAAAGAGGCATATTAGATGATAGCTAGAATATGCATTGGTGTGGAGAAGAAATTTCCTAGTTGGGTAGAGAGTATAAGGGTTCATATGCACATAGTAGAAGGAAATATTAAGTAAATATCCAAGAATACAATTCTTTCAAGAATATCATTTTTCTTGAGCAATGGATAAATTATTAAATTGACAATCTTTGATGGGTCCACGTACACAAATAGATATATAGTAGAATTGAAGGATTATTTATTGAAGGAGGAAGAGAGAGTCAAGTCTCTCACTTATACTTTGAAGCCCGCTCCTACGTATAGGTGGGATATGCACAAACCTATAATTATAAATTGGATAAGCATCGAGGAGACCATAAAGACACATTTTTATGGAAGAAATGTGAAAAATGCCTTACAAGTATTTGATGGAAGTATTGAACCCCATAAACACTTTCAATTTTGTGAATATATATGGACAAGCCCTCCACCTACATTCCATCAATTTTATCAGTCCATTTTTAGTATAAACTATAAGTAAATGGGTTTTTGCATGGTACATGGCCATGGAGATGAGAGAGAAGTGAGAAGAAGTGAGAAGAAGCGAAAAGCACCTTCACTTGCACATTTAACTTACACTCAAAGGAAGAGATTTTAAAAGTGAATAATTTTTAAGACTCTACAAGTGACCACAACCACAAAAAATAGAACCCCTAAAAGAAGGCTAGAAAATGTGAAAATATTAATGAAGATCAAGGAATACTCTAATGCAATTGATCACCTCAATTTGTCAACTAATATGTAATAAATTATATTCCAAGACACTATGGGCCATGTATCACAATATTATAATCAATATTTTTTCACATTAAAGGTTAACATTAGAATAGATGACGGCCCAAAATGTCCAGCATTGATGAATATTGGTATAATTGATATTTAGCTCATATTTATGAACTTCTACATAAGTTCAAGGATCAAATCCTAAGGGACATCATGAGATGAAAGGAATGCATACCTGTTTGAGGAATATGAGTATTAAATTGAACAAATGAGTTAATTCTATGAAGATTGGATCCTACAAGATGAACATAAATTTGAGAATGAGATTCAAGGAGGAGATAGATAAAATTTCAGCCTTAAAGAACATATCCCCTATCAAAGAGTTAAATTGGGTGAGTCTGATGGTTATTATAATAAGTAAGGATAGGTGCATCTCAATTTTCATATAATTCTATTAATTGAATAAGGCATACATGATCGAACCCTTTCCTATTCCCTTCATGAAATTATTTTTGGAATGGGTAGTTGGTTGCAAAACATATACCTTCACTAATGAGTTTTAAAGATATCATAAATTTGCATGTCAGTGATGAAGATAAATCCAAGAATACCTTCACAATGGAATGGGATAACTCATGTACAAATTGATTCCCTTTGGTCTCAAGAATGCACCTAAAGTTTTCTCCTAAAATTTGGGCAATGCCTTGTGATATTTCATCCACAATTTTGTGTGTATTTGTATGACTAGAAATGTTTATGGTATTTGGAAGGATCAATACATTCATTTAAGACTCGTATTTGAAACCTTAAGACAATTTTAGATCTCTTTGAATCTCGGTAAGTATTTTTTTTCGACACTTTTTAGAGTTCTTCTATACCAAAATATTTACAAGGAATAATATTCAAACCTACAAAGATATCAATCATTTTGTAACTTGACTCAAAAAATAATGAGTGGGACATTCATTCATTATTGGTATATTATGGCTACTCTTGGAAAGTCATAAAGATTAATTATAATCTTATAGGAACACTGAATAATTATTGAGAAAGGATTTCCCTTTCACATGGATATTATGACATGAAGAGGAATTTAATCACTTGAAAGATAAATGATCCAGTGTGTCCACATGGATGTGTCATGCCAAACCATTAAATTTATCCTATGACAATAAATGGATGGAAGGATAGATAATATAATCTACTTCATCAATGGAAAATTTCCTTTTGAAAAGAGAAATTACACTACCACCGATCTATAAGAACTTTATGCAGTATATATGCGCTTACGTTTTCACTAATACATGTTAGAAACTCCTTTTATGGCCTATACATACCATGAGGAACTCAAGTACATAGTGAAAAATATTTTTACATGAGCATATACACATTTGGATTATTCTATTCAATGGTTTTAGTTTTTATTGGTATTGAAGCCAAGAAGATAAGAGTTATGGACTTAACCATATCTCAAGAATAAGAAATGGTTAGCATGCACATAACTACAATGACCATATGCTTAATGAATATATTGATTACTTAATGAGCTGGTCATGGAATTTTGGATTCACAACTAGCACTGAAGGATTTCCAACCAAATAGAAGAATAAATTTTCAATTAACGAGAAACCTCTATCACCTATTATTGGAGAATCATATAAGATGGGAAGGGATGAAATGCTTAATTTATGTGTGCTTGATAATTAAATATAGTTCATTCTTTGAGAGTAACATGATGCATAATTTAGGATACCACTATGTTGAATGACCATCGTGCAAGAATTTATTTTCTTGAATTTGGTGGCCAATGATTTTAAATGACACAAAGTATTTTATGTAAAATTTAAACATTTTCTAATGAGTGGGGAATCTTATGATAGTACAAGAACCATTTGAGAATCCGAAACTTAATTTTTGGTCCTATTTACTGAATAACACATAGGACAAGTATATGATACATTATTATCTGCTTACAAATTATTTGACCGAGATGGGTGAAGGAAGCCCCTACTAAATATTGCACCATTACTACAACAACAAAAATCCTATCAGAAAACATAATGAGTAGATATAGGTTCCTTCTAAGTTTGATAAGTGATAGGTAAGTCAATTTTTGATAGAGATGGTACACATTTGATTTATCAGTTCATGATCAAGCACCACAAAACAACTTCATATGACCCACAAGCTAATAGATCTATGGAAGCATTCAATAAGATATTGTGCATGACCTTAAATAAAATTGTGATGTAGGAAGAACTAATTGGGAAAATAGAGTGTCAACAATATTATGGGCTTATAATATGTAGACACTAAAATTAGCACAAAATCATTATTACATCATGTTTTTGGAAAATTTTATATATGTCATTCTTGAATGACGAAACTAATTCATAGTGGCACAAGTAATTTTTGTTTTTTTTTTTTTACATTTCTTGATTTTTCTCTAGTTTGTGACTTATTTGATTCCTCATTATTTTATATATTATGTCGTAAATATCTTTATCCTTTGCATTTTAAAATTTTACTCTTGATGACTTTTGTCCAAGACTATACAAATTGGTCAAGACCACACTATAGTTTTCACCTAAGTTGTATGGTCTTGAAGCGTGTTGTGTTTTGGTCCTTTATTCCCATTAGGTCCCTTCTTTATTATTTTATCTTTTGATTCTATGTTTTGGGTTACCCTTTCATACCACTAAGATTCAAATTTCAAAGTAAAGGACTCTTATATATACAAAATTAGTCTATTCTTTTATTATCTCGTAAGAACTTATCTATATACCACCTATTAACATAAGAAATTAATAATAACTAAGATCATATATCACAACAAATGAGGGCATAATTTTTATTTGGACATTTTCATATAATGATTTTAATGGGATAAAAGTATTATATCCCACTATTGTTGTGGAATCATGAGGTTAAAGCTAGGTTGAGGTTTTTATTTACATGCACACTCACACAAAGCACTAGGAAAACTAAGTTGATTCTTAAATGTAGTAATGTATTCAATAAAATGTGTAATTATTACTATTACATTACACCTGTAGTATGTTGCTATATGCATGGTTTCTAATTTTGGAAACTAGGCACTTTGGTGACAACTATTTAGTCCTTTTCTTTCTTCATCTAGCTCTACTTACGTATTTTATCCGGAATTTGCATCTTTTTATTGAGTCACAAGGATTCTTGTTCGACTTTTTATTTGTTTATGTTATTTTCCGTAAGAAAGTACCTCTGAAGACGGAGACAAGTAGCATCCAGTGTTAATGTCCTTTTGGGCACTCCTATCCTATTTTCTTGGTTTTCTCCTTTGTCAGTTTGCTTTGGATTTGGGTATTTTCTTATCTTATTTTCACGACCTAGGTCATATTTTGGTGTCATTTTGTGTTGAAATTAAAATAAAGAGCTCATATATATACACATTATACTAGTTTTTATAAGGGAAAATTGGGATATTATCTCTATATCTACCACATACACAAGAGCAATGCAAGGGACTGCATTATTCACTGCATAGGGAGGCTATTCTAAATTACATATCACACATTCTTGCATTGGGAAAAATTAGTTGTAACCCATTATTCTTTGTGTGATTAGTACTAGGGCATCTTATCTCAAGGGACAAAATTTCAATCACATACCAAAAGAACTACATGGAATCTAAAATTTAGTATAATGATCAGTAATAAGATCATATTAGGGTGACCACCGAGGTCAATCGACTCTCTCATATACATTTTTATTTATTTTAATGTGCGCTTGAGTCTTGTGTAGGTAGCTAGGTTTTTTTATAGTACAAGCATGATAGATTAGAATTGCAATGAACCCGACATGACCTAAAACGAGGTAAAGGAAAAAGAAGCAACATAGAAAGGACCGAATCCTAAGCTATCCCACAAATACTAATGCCCATAACAGATGTTAGATCCCAAGAATGAATCTCCTCTCCTAGGAGATCATTTTCCCGATATCGCCACATGCCAATTTCAAAATTAAATCTTGCATAGTCTAGAATATGCCTATTCAGATCATTCACCAACCTAAAATCAATCCAAACCAATGGAGTCAAGCCCCTATCTATCACTCTCATTTATACTTATTTAGTTATATCTTGTATGTTACTATTATATTATTTGATCAACAAATGTCATTATCATAGATTTAAATTTTTAAATTATTTTGTGAACTTGTTTATTGACCACACCCTAGCTTGCATTAGGATCCTTCAATTTTTATATTCCTCATATCCTGCCAAAATATGTTGTGAAACCATCAATCCAAGTCTAATTCTCCTAAGTATGAATATATTCATATGACTAATATTTAACCTTATTTCACCATTAAAAATGATGAAGGAACTTTCTACCGCAAGTTTAATGTTTTTGACATTGGGTAAAATTTAGGATTTTGAAAGGATCCTAATCCTTGTACAAAAATATCCAACAAGAGGATTAAAAAGAGAGGGGAAAAGTGAGAAACAAATACATACCTGTGTATATCATGGAGAATGTTGGAAGCTTCTAAATTAACATCCAAGTTGTAATGAGCATAATTTACCACGATGTTAATAGAGCACTTAATTTCATCACAAGCGTTATCAATAACTTCTTTGAGGATTTCGGTGTAATATTTCTAGTTTTTGATGACCCAAAAACATGATGTAACTATGAAGGATGAGGTAAATATCCTAGGTGTAGGTGTCATATTTTTCCATTAAGTAATCTAAAGAAAGAAAGCTATTTAGGTCCACATTTTTAGTTGGAAACTAATTTTCCATAGGATTGAGGACATCAAGCACAACCTGATCTAAGTATTCATAGATACTTAGGAAGAACCTCCAACGAATAGAGAGCCTAGTTAATTAGATAAGAGAGAGTGGAGACCATAGGGATGGAGGTGGGAGAAGAGGATAACATCGAGCTAGGTGAGATCTAGGGGGACATAGTAGGAGATGAGGAACCCAAAGTGATACAAGCTAAAATAAAGGGATAAGGGGTAAAGAGCTGCGGTGATAGGGGGATGACAAAAATGGATATGGAGATAGAGGGGAGAGAGTATTTCAAGGAATCATCCAAACTTTAGGAAATGAAGCAATGGAGGAGATGAAAATTATGGGGACCGGAGGAAGAAGGTAAAAATCCACCATGCATATTAGGGGTGGAATCCGGTGAGGGTTGAGGAGGAATTTTATGCTTCCCATTAGGAAAAATAATAGGGTAACAGAAATGAGAACATTGGGGGCATCTTTGGAGAAAATAAGGTATAGCGAGGCCCTGGTGTAGAATGGGGCCTAAACCTTTCGAGCCTAATCAATGGATTCTAAAAAGGAGTTGAAAATAAATCAGAGAATTTCATAGTCCTAACATGGTAAAATTTTTGTCGGGATAAATAGGTGAATACCATGTATAACTTTTTAACAACTATCAATTGCAAAAAGTGCATAATTATTCTCATTACATTGTTCTATAGATGTTTTAACACACTTCTTTTGAATCGACTAGTACTTCTAAATTTATTTAGGACAATCAATTAAATCTAAAACCTCATCCATGAGTATCATTTTGATGTAGGAAGCCCCACTATTGGGGAGACCAATGGCGAAACGATGCTATCCATAGAAATGGTTAAAATAAAATCTCTAACTTTGAACTTTCTATCATCACGGGATGTGAGAATGCAACTTGATTTCATGAGGGAGTGATAATGCAAAAACTCCATAAATCCCACCACCCCACCCTTGATAATAATATCCCAAACTTCATTGTCATCCTTGAGTTTACTGCAATTGGGGTTTGACTCAAATGATTTTTCCACCCATGTCGATAGTGTTAAAAAGAAGGAAAAAAGGTGTAGAAAGATCAAAGTGATACCAATTTAAAAAGCCAAGGATAATTAAAAATTCACATGAGGTAGAGGATAATAAATATATCATAGACGGAGGGGGATCTTCTTCACCATGTGTGGGAGTGAGAGAAATGACACCATAAATAAATGCAAAAGGGGGGGCTCAGTGCACTGGGAATAAAGGTGACATAGAGGAAATCAATGAGACAAATGGTGTGAGGAACATACCCCAAGAGGACGGAAAGGAAATACATCGTGTAGAGGGAAAAACATCCCCAAAAAATCTAGGAAGGGAAACAAATAAAATATACAACAGCCAAAGGTAATGTAAATTAACCAACCAAAGAGAGGTAACCGTCTTATTATGTTGCTTCATTTTTGGAAATTTTGGATATGTCTTCTAGAAAAGGGCCAAACTATGAGATGAAGCTAGAGCACTCCACTCTTTTATTAGAAAGGGCTTGATAAATGATTTCCTTTCCTTGTAAGTGTTATGAAAAGTAACCTCTAAAAACTATGTTTCATGGGTCCGACATCTGAATGATACTACCAATGGTCCAAGAGGGGGAAATGTCCTTCAAGATATTTATGAGATTTAATGAGTCACTTTCAATAATGATCTTTATAGGCCTAAGAGATCTGGACAACTCTATGCCTTTGAGAATAGCTAATGCTTTGGCTCTCGTATTTTTAACCGTTACCCAAGGGTGCGAGTAAAAGCTACTAAAATATTACCAAGGTGATCCCTTAGGCCCATCACATCCAAAAGGACCAGGATTCCCTCTAGAAACACCGTCAACATTCAATTTCTACCACACGATCGGTGGATATTTTCAATGTTTTGTCATTCTCACAAGATCATCGATTGTCGAACAACATGATTCGAGGAGAGATATGTATGCCGAGTTCACGCTAGTGATGAGATCTATCTTAGAGTAGCCAAGTATGCATTAGGAGGAGTTGAGGTTTTCCTGAAGAGAGATGATGATAGAATTGGCGACAGAGGTCTCATCTTGAGAGGAGACTTGGAAGATACACCTATTTATTTCCTTCCATAGCCCCTAGACCACATAATGGATGAGAGCTTTCTAATCCAAAGATAAGAAAATTTTTGAAAGGGAGATGAACATTGTTTAAGATTGTCTTTTATAGAGCCCGGAAATGTCGAAAAATTACCAACCTATTGAGAATATAAGACAAAATGTTGGAAGAGAAGGGGCATTGAAAAAAAAAAGGTGATCAGAATTTTCAATGTTTTGAAGTAAAAATTACACTTAGAGTGGAGAAAATCCTCTTCGTTACATATTTTCACCAAGTAAGTGTCACATCCTTCCAAATGAGCCAGGCGAACATACCAATCTTGGGAATAACATGAGTAGGCTAGAAGTTCTTGAGAGGAAAATTAGAGGAGATGGAGAAAAGGGAATTATAAATAGAGATGAAGAGAATGAGCCGAGAGGAGGTTGATAGTCGAGATGACCTAATCTCGTGAGGGGAAGAGAATAATATGCATGGTAGAAAGAAGCTATTCCAGAATATTGACTAACCGAGCTTGATTTTGGTCACAACCTTGCCACTTGGGTAACCACCAACTGGGAGGAGATGAGGCCTTGTCGATGTAACTTACAAAAAAATTACCACCCAATGAACTAGATGAGGCATGATAGAGAGCCAAACAGGATCCTTTGAGATGTTTATTGGAGATCCACCGATCATTCTAAAATATAATTTTATTACCATCACCCAGACACATTTTCATACCTTTGTAGATGAGATCTCTATAGCTTGTAATTGAATTCCTAATGGTCAAACCATGAAGAAGTTGGATATTTGGAAGGAACTCAAAATAAGGTCTTAACTATTTATTCCTTAGGATTTTGATCTAAGGGGTATTAGACCACTGTGGCGAAGGCCCAACCCAATTTATCAAGAAGGGATTTGTTCATATCACTAACTTTTTGCAGACCAAGACCTCTAATTATTTTTGTCTTATAAACCAAATACCAAACAACAAGATGGAATATTTTCTTCTCTTCCACTCCCGACCATAGAAAATAGTTTTGAATTTGTTTTATTTTGGAAGAAACCATTGAGGGATTTTTAATATAGATAGAAATTATATAGGCATACTCTATAGAGTGGACTTGGAAGTTAGATTTTTCTAGCTTTTTCGAGGAGCGCACCCTTCAAACCACCCAACTTTCTTTAGAATCTATCTAGAACATAGTTCCAGAGCCCCTTAACCTATTTTCCTTTGAAGAGTGCTAGACCCAGATATGAGGATGGGAGATCTACAATTATACACTCAAAGATATCAGTAATCCTCCTTTGTCTCCTAGGAGGGCTGTTGAGAAAGGAGATGTGACACTTTTCCGAATTTATCCTTTGACCAAAGGCTTCTTGATATAATTCAATAATGTGCACCATAGTTCTTGATTCAACAATTGAAACAAATCCTAGGAAGATCTTATCATCGGAAAATTGATCATGGGTGGAGGTAGGAATTTTGATGGTGATGAAGAGACCTGAAATAGAAGAGGAGGAAACTTCAGCACCGAGAGCATGATGAGGGAGTCCTCCATGAGGATGAATAGGAAATTTGATAGGGGATCACCCGATAAAGGCCACACTTTCTCGAGAAAATAATCTTTCAAAAGGACATTGACAAGGATGGATAAGTGAGGGGTAAAGATGTAATAAAGAACCCATTTTATCCATTCCTCATTGAAGCCAATTTTTTTGAGAAATTTGATGAGAAAAATCCAGTTCAACCTATCAATTTTTTTACATATCCAGTTTGATTACAAAGCCAAGTGATTTTGAGATGTGGGTAGATTGAATCGCTTCATGGATAGGAATGATGCTACCTTAATTTAGCTACCCTTAGATGAAACCATATTGTTGTTAAGAAATAAACCTATATCTAAAAGGTTTAATCCTATTGACCATCATTTTGATGATTATTTTATAAAATGTGTTACAAAGACTTATCGGTCTATTGTCACACGTATTTTATCCTCCCTAAACTTAGGAGTGAGAGTTATGAATGTGGAGTTCCATTCTTCAAGAAGGATGCCCTTATTTTGAAGTTCTCTAACCTCCCGATAGAGGTCTTGCTTAATGATATCCTAGAAATGTTAGTAAAAAGTAGGAAATCCATCTAGACCGGGGGTAATTTTCTCCATCCATATCAAAAACAGCATTGGACATCTCCTCCAACTCAAAAGGGCGAGTAAGGGAGCTGTTAATCTCTACAATTATGGCCTTAGGGATAAAAAAGAAAGTGTTTCTTCCATTTTTATTTAGGGATCTATCCTCCACATAACGTTTTAGCGCTCAATAGAAGGAGGTAACTTCCTCAATAATATAATTTTCATTTGCGATGACCATCCCATTTTCTTAGACCAGTTCAAATATCCCATTACAAGTTTTATCTTTTTGGGAAGTAAGATGGAAGGATTTAGTGTTCATGTCTCCCTCCTTGAGCCAAAGAGCTCTAGATCTCTGTCTCTAAGAAATTTCTTTCTCCCTAAGAGTGTTATGAAGATCACCCAATGAAGATTGTTCCAAAGAGTGTAATTCAAGGACCCTAACCTTAATTTTGATCTCTTTATCCACTTCAACAAGACCTTGAATGAGATTATTTTTCCTCTCCTTGATGCTATAAATAGATGCAGCCTTCTATCTCTTGAGTTGTCTTTTAATGTCAAAGAGTTTCTTGGAAAAAATAGAACATGGTTGAACCAAAAACCTCCAAAGACCACAACTTTGTTATTAAACCATGCCAACTCAAAGAGGAAATGGGGGTAATGAAATCTTTCATCTTTGGCCAAAGGGAGCAGAAGAGGTGAGTGATCTAAGGAGACTTTTTCTAGAGTAAGGAGTGATGCCTCTTTAAAATGAAAAACCATTCTAAAGAACCCATCATTCTGTCAAGTCTCATTTGGATATTATTTTTTCCTAATATTTTGTTTGACCATGTAAATTTATTACCCTAAAGCTCCAAATCAAAGAGAGCCGAGTTGAAATAGTTTTGGAGGGACTCCATTCTACTTACACTTGCTTTAGAATACCTCTCAACTTTTCATCATTTAACATGGGTGTATTGAAATATCCTGCAAAATATTGATGTAGTGCACCCCAACTTTGAACCATTGTCAAGATGTCACTCCATACTTTTTCTCTAATTAGCTCATAATTTGCGGTGTAGAGATTTATGGCCGTCAACTGAAATTTGACCCAACTGTTGGAAGAAGACCACCATAAAAGAGCTAGATTTAAAAATTCACTCACCATAAACATTCAAGCAGTCCCAAAGAATAAAAAGGCCACCCGAGTTTCCCATAGAGGCTTGCTCATCAAAAGTAGCTTTGGGAAAAAGTTTGTGTATAGTGTTAACTTCTTTTAGTTTTGTTCTTACTGACATAAATATATCAGGTTTATGCGGTAGATGGACTTCTTTGAAGATTATGATATTGTGGGAGCCATTAATGCCTCTAATATTCCAGAAGAGAACCTTCATTTGGAACCTTTTTATTTGGGGATACACGAGATTGTGAGCACCATCCGAGTGTCATCATACACTCCTTGTTTATCTTCTTGGTGCATATTGGAGGACTTATGAGGTCTACCTTTAGGTTTTTCGAATCCAAGGTCCACATTCTTGATGGAAGTTTTAGTCATTCTATGATTGGGGTCATCATGATATGGGGCCCCATATTGTTTTCTTGATTCATCAAGGGAAGGGAGCTGATAGAGAGGGGAGGGAAGATACCGAAGAGGTGGGAAGGAGAGTAGGAGCAAGAACATGCTCCAAAATGGAGGAATAAGGAAGATTACCATCTTCCTAGAGGGAAGAGGGAGTAGGGGAGGAGGGGTACAAAGGTAGAGAGAAGGGGTGAGGCAACGTAGACATGGTCGGGATAGGTTCTAAAGGGGTCGGGATAGAGGCATCCAAAAAATATATTTAAAAGGATTAGAGGTGTAAATATCCAATATGGTATTAAGAATCCCCTTTCCGTTACCGCTAGGGGAGGCCACCAAGGATATATTCTTAGGAGAAGGTTTGAATTTAGGCGAGGAAAGGAAGGATGGGAAGAAGTCCAAGTGGCCCATTGAATTTACAGGGAAAAACACATTTGAGGGATATGTTCATATTAAAAGTGTGGCACCCAAGTTTCAAATCTTGAAAGAAGATCAATAGAAGAAGGTAGGGTCTTACATACATCCAAAATGACATATAATTTGGCCTAAATCGGTGAGATTTAGCTTTCATGGCAAGGTCCACTACAATCACTTTCCCATGGAATCTATAACTCCCTTTAATGATTGGTCTTTCCCAAAACTCAAGAGGGAGTCCTAGAAGAAGGACCCAAATCGATGCTTCATTCATTGTTTCGATAAAGGTGTAGAATCCGGGAATCCATTTGCACATATAGAAACCATGACGACCAAAAAACCAAGGTCCATTAAGAAGGGCCCTATCAAAGTCTACTTGTAGGCCAAAATAGAAAAAGATGAATCCATTGGGGAGAGTAGCCACAAAGAAGGCCCCATTAGGATCCCATTTGGTGTGATCATATTTTTTGATGTCATCCAGCAGAGGGTGTGGACCAATTAGTTATCCAACTAAGGAGAGCTCCCTATTTGCAATAGCCACATCCATGATAGTAGGGGGTGAACAAGGACAACTTCTCATCCTTCAGCTCATACTTTAGGGATAGAGGAGGGCTGAAATCTGAGGATTGGGGGTTCATAGGAGACCACAAAAGCCCAATGGTCTCGATAGGGGGAACAACAACATCAAACTTAGAGACCTCAAGATCGGGGACCAAGGAATCTATCATAGCATGGGAAAACCCACACTAAGAAGGATGCAAGACATCAAAGGAACAAGCACGCATGTGAGCTTAGTTCAAAATTAAGTACCAAAAGTGTAATATTACCCCTACTTACAATCCTACAATACTTTGTGTGTTTACCAAGCTTTACAACCCTAGACTCTTTGTTATATTGTTACCTTACAGTAGAGGCCGCTAGTGTCTACTATTTTGATAATGAGTCTATTGCTACTAATGAGACATGTGTTGAGGACTTACTTGTTTTTGGATTGAAAAGGTCTTGAAAATGATGATTTTATTTCTCCTAAGTCTCTTGATTTTTTCAATTCTATCATATATGTCCCAAACAATCCCTCTTCTTCTTCTTCTTCTTCTCCTCCCCTTACATATGCACAAATCCTTGGGACTAATCATGTTGAGGTTGATCTAACTATTACATATGCTAACCCTCCACCTTCTACCTATCCATTTACATTTGTTCCTAAAGATACTTATCTTTATTCTTCTCTTGCATGCATGACTCCTTCTATTGCTTGTGTTTCTATTGTTAATGTTCCCATTACTTCTCATAATATGTTACAATATGATTTTAGTCATGATACATGTATTACTACTCTTGATGTTTCTAAAGATAATGTAAAAACTAATAATGATTTTAAAGAAGATATGTGTGTTGATTGTTCTCCTTATTTTATTGAGTTTGTTGATAAATGTGTGTAAACCTCCCTTCCTATTGAAACCTCTTCCATCGACATTACTAGTTACCCTATTTTTATCCTAAAGTTTAATTACAACCTAATAGTGTCCCCATGGCTACTTAAAATGGAAAACTCTAACCTCTTAATGAGCCCCTCAGGTATATTTGATCCCTCCCAAATAATTTCTTTCACTTATGCACATTTTTGGTGATTTGCAAGTTAAGCTCCATATTGTTACTCTTAAAAGTAGGGCCTATTTGTTGAACATAGTTTTATTTGTGTTGTCATTGATGTTAAGTGGAATTAATTTCAAAGGGTTTCCAAGTGGCATAGGATTCATCATGAGGTGTCAATTATTAAGAAGAATGAAGTTTTATTAGCAATGTCCTATTTTAGTGTCATAAAGTGTTGTATTGGTGAATTGAAATGGTGTCGTAGTGCATTTACATGGTTTAGCTTGTATAGACTATTGAGTGGGAATTAGAGGTTATATAAAGGTGCTATATGGTTTATCAGATGTAGTGTGAGGTGGTAAATGTGTTAGTTAGCTTGAATGAGAACAGTTTAGGTTACATGTGACATAAGTTGGTACAATTCATTCTAGGCCTAGTCCTAAACGTAGTGCAAGAAGATGGTATGGTAGTTTGAGGTATGATGTAGATAAATATCATTTTATCATGTTAGGAGTGTTATGAAATTTCATAGCATATGTAGAAGGTGTACAAGGCCATGGTTCAGATGTATAGTGCATATTCATTATCCTTGGAGGAAAGTGCAATAAGACAAGGCAAGAAGGCATGGGAAAACTAGGTAGGAGGATGTTTTTAAAAGGTGAGAAAGCATGAGCGAGCATTAGAAATCATGGAGGAGGTCATTAAAGAGGTTTGTGTAAATTTTGAGGTCAGGAATATGAAGGAAATGCATGAAAATTTGTTTTGAGCTCTACCAAGCTCGAAAAATGTCATTGCTAGATCGATGGTCAACTTTATGTACTAACCCACACATGTTTACTATGTATGTGGACCCATCCCTTTTTTGATGTCAAGACATAGAACTAAGAAACATTTCCAAGTAGAATGGGTTCATCTAGTCATCATACTTTTATGAACCATTTTTAAGAAGCTAATTGGGTATAAACCCTCCTAAAACCCTAGTCGAGAGTGGTGGAAAATATATGAAGGGTATCATATCCAAATGGCATGAGAAGGATAGTATTAAGGTTAAGAAATGTATATAATTAATCATATCCAATTTTAGTGGTGGTTTCATGTTCTAGGTGTGATAAGAAGCTACGACAAAACCTATGTTTTGTGAAGATTTGCATGTACATGTATGAGTTACAGGGTTCATGAAGTGAAACCAATTGATTCCTTAATATTGGGATGTAAGCTAAGTGCTCATGATAATATTTGGATAGGTTATGTGTAAAAATTGGTGAAATATTTCTCTTAAAGGTTCCCGCCGCTTATGGTCTAAAGAGGTAAAAACAAGTCTTATAGGTCCAAGAGAGTTTGTGATGTTTTATATGGTCTAACGGTATATTATGAGCATGAATAGTTTTTGAAGTCCCAACTGATTTTTTGAGCTCATGTTCTTATTAGAAGAGGTGTTTGCAATGTTAAATCCCTAATTTCCTAATCAACCCAATTAGGCTTGTCAATAAGGCTTGTCGAATAGGTATGTAAGTGCAATATTCTTCATGTGACATATGCATATGAGTGCTTGAGGAGGTGTTTCAGGATTCCATGACGTTTAATAAGTGATGGAAGTACCTTAATGTTTTTATAAACATGTTGGAAATCATGTACCTCAAGACTGGTTCTTTCTTGTATTATAGCAGGATTGAGCGAGTTTTAGAGAAGGAAATTTTTGGGGTCTTGTGTTTTGAATTGGTGGATGATATTAGTTGAATGAGGTTTTTGAGTTTGATATATTTCTAATGATGTACCACATGAGTCTTTGATTAAATAAAATTAGAACTAAGTGTAAGGAAATAGTAATCCTAGTTAATCTAATTAGGAGGACTAAAATGTTGTATAAATAAGTAAATAACATATAGTAGATGTAAATAAATATGCTAAGTAAAATTAAAATCTAGATGTGTAAGAGAGTAGGGAGAAATGGCTTAGCTAATTTTTGTATATAGTCACACATTTTTGTAGGTCTAAGGATAAAATGTAGAAGTGCAGATGAACACTCAAGGACCCTTTAAAGGGAAAATCTAAAGGATCTAAAGTGTCTGGGTCACCTGGGAGTGTACTGGGCACCACGGGGTGCCCTGGTATGTTATCTAGTCACTCTAAACACTGTAAATGCTCAAAACCTAAAACTGGTATGGTCGTATGATCCTTCCCTATTTTTCACACTGGATCTTCTAGATGAGCTAGAAAATGACCTATAATGAAAAGAGAAGTATCAAACCCTAGAAAAATAAAAGATGCATATGAATGGGTTAGACTAACCTCATCTGCCAAACTTGTGGTCTTATCACTGAGCATTGCACTATATTTTAGACCCATATGTAGTTTTGTGTGTGTGTGTGTGCATGTCATTCCCTAGGTTCTCTTGTGCCATCACACTTTGTGAAGTAGCAGAGCAATAGTAACTATAGAAAATGTAAATAGCATGTGTGCATGGAATAGAATAAAATCCCTCCCCTATGAAGTGTGTGTGATGTATATCTCCTAGCCTTGATGCATGGCACTATGTGGATGCAAGTGATGCAATGGATGCAACTCTAGATGGAGTGATAGTAGTGTGTAATGTTATGACCTAGGACCCTCATTATGGTCTTATAGCTTTATATTTATAGGGATCTCAAGCTTAATTTCATAATTAATCTCAAAAAGGTTAACTGAGAAAAAGATAAAGATGACCAACAACTAGAAATGACCCAAAAAGGAGTGAAAGGGATTTTCATAGATCGGGGTGCCCAGAGTGGGATTGGGGTGCCCTTGTAAGGGCTACATGAGGCACCCTAATTTAGGGCTAGAATGTCGAGGAAGTTGCAAAATGGATGGATAAGTGCTGGAAAATACATGGGAACTATGAAATAAAATGTAAAATAAAGATGGCAAAAAGGTGGGATTAATTAGTACTTTGTACACTTGAGAACCTTCTAAATAGTAGTATAAGATCGAGGCCAAATTATGTGTAAAGTGCATAATTTTGTGTCTACATTTTCCCCCACTTTATGTTGGTGAGTGGAAATCTCAGTAACATAAAGTAGATAGAGATGTGTACCTGATATCCATGTAGAGTGTAGAAGAAGACATGTCGATGGACTAGAATCAAGCATGGAATGAAAAAAGAAAAATGTGGAGGAGCGTGGATTCTAAAGATGAAAAATGTGCATAAAAAGTGATGAGAGTGAACCTAGGGTAGAACACATGTGTAGTTGTTGTGGTGTGTAGTGTACTGCATGGTTAGTATGGAAAGTACCGTCGCAATGTGTTGTCATTGTTTATGTCATTTTTATTGTTGTTGTTGCCCCCAATTTGACTACTTATTTCTCATACGATGGACCTACAAGGAGAAAATGATCAAGTAGTCAAATATGTATGTATGTAAAAATGTTGTGTAAAATATGCATGTGTAAAGTACGTAAATGTAAAATATGCTATAAAAAGTGTAAATGGAACATGTGCACCTGATCCATGTCGAGAAAAAGGTGTAGAAGGATATCATGTACTGTCGTGATATTTTTCGGGCAATCTCACGCCACCTTGGCTGAAGAAGTGTAGGGAGGAAATTCTTTGTGTCCTCCAACTCTAACTACTTCTACTAAAATTTGTTAAAGATATCTCTATATTGTCCTAGTTTTTTGGTGATCCGATGCCACTAGACGGAGAAGTGTAGAGAGGCATACCCATTGTAACCCCAAGCCCATAACCTGCTCCATAGAATTGTTGAAGGACACCATGTCATGTTAAGGTCACTGTGTATGGAGTTTAGAAATGGCTGGTTTGAACTCACTTGTTGTTCTGAACCAAAGTGTAAATATGATGTGTTAGTAGAAAACCCTCAATGATTGCCCCCCTCTTTGGGGGTGCATGCGATGACCATGGAAGGATAATGCGGCCCCAAAAGAGGACCAACCACACTCTAACCTATAGAAATTTGTCTTTTATGGGGAAAGGGAACACTTGGTAGATACCAAGGAACACACAAAAGGGATGGCTATCTAATATAAGTGTTAGTCAAAAACACATGCATGCAATAAGATAAGTGTAAAATACACGAGAAAATGTAGAAACTACCAAAGAAAGTAGTGTAAACATGCAATAAAAAAAGTATACCACTCAAAGTGGGTTTCAAACATGGACATCACTCAAGACATCTAAAGACATGCAAGGCCATCATGGCCGCAAACGTCAAACAAGTGTGCACACAAGTAAAGGAAAACCCACATACAAAAACAAAGGAGATAAGTAGAAACAAACAAGTAGTCATGGGAACATGTAATCCACCTAAAAACAAGTGCTGCACATGGAACACCCATTAGCATGTTAGAATGATAACCAATATGTCAAATCATGTATGAAGAGTAGTATAAAATTATAAGTATAAAATAAAACAATATCACTTTTATAAAAGATGAATGTGGATGCCCTCGGTGACCAATATAGGAAGGTTAGAAGGTGAGCATCCATGCTTTGCATGAAGATGTCATATATCTATGATCACATTAGATAAAGGTGTGAATGCAGATGTGTGTATGATAATGACATATATGAAAGAAAGATAACATGTGTAATAAAGTGATCATGTAAAACACTAGTAAGTAGAGTAAATGCTACCAAGACAATGCAATATGTTGTGGATGGATGAAACAAAATTCAAGATGGAATGATAGGAGCAACATGCCCCCTCGAGTGAATGGAAGTGGATGCAATGAGGTTTTTGTTTTCCCCTCAACATTCAAGAATGAACCATAAACAAGAGTGTGTCATTAGGAAATGGTCGAGTAGTGTTGGTTGTGTCTAGCGCATGTGATGAATGTGTATGTGTAGTGGTGATGAAATGTAACATGGGGAGAAGATGTGCATGCATGGACCCTATAGTATAAGCATATACCATGACTTGGTAGAATAAATGAGTGATGATTTATCCCTAAGCATATATCACTATGGGATGAGCGGTAGTAAGTGGTGATGAAGTATGTGATTGTATAGTGAATGTGCATGAACCATATAGCCGAGGCATATATCATGACTTGTTGAATGGGTGAGTGATGATTTATCCCTAAGTGTATATCACTACATGATGGAAGAAGAAGGTGACGATTTATCCTATAACATATGTCACTACAAGATGGGTGATGAGGGTATATGAAGCGTATATGAATATGTGGTGGATAATGAAGGTGGTGATTTAACACTAAGTGTAGACCACTACGTGATGAATAAGAAAGGTAGTGATTTATCCTATGAATGTATACCACTAAATGTGATGATAGAATGGTGATGATGTGATGTTAATTAGATAATGACTAGACATTTACTGAAGGGAGTGGTGATTTAACCTAAAGCGTATACCACTACATGATGATAGAATGAAATAGTATATATGGCTGAGTGGATGATAGAATAACTAGAAATGATGAAGGGAGTGGTGATTTAACCTAAGGTGTATACCACTACATGATGATAGAAGGAATGATAATGTAATAGAATAACTTGGAATTGATAAAAGGATAATGTAATAGGATAATAGAATATGATGATAAAATGTGATAGGATAATGTAGAATGGATGAAGGGAGTGGTGATTTAACCTAAGGTGTATACCACTATGGTATGTGATGATGAGTGTGGGTGATGATATAGCCTAGAGCATTGGTCACTAGTCCGATGAATGTGGTATGATGACATGCTGAACATATATGTAAGGTCTATTTGATTGGAAACCCTTGGTAGTCAAGTATGTACTGAGGAACTAGAGTACGTCACAGGGTAGTGATGATAATGCATCAAGTTAAGTGTAGTATTTTTGAGGTGCATGACATTTAATGGGTTCTTAAGAGGTTTTCTGAGAATGGTGGCAAGGTGGTAAACACCACCACGCCAAGTTGGTCTGTGAAATGTAAGGACCAAGCCAATTGGGCTTAAATTTTCCTTTTAGGGCTGCTTTGGCCTTTGTATTTTTTTGTTTCTTTTAAGATGAGGTCACCGATATTGAATTCCCTAGAACATGTCTTGCGGTTGTAAGCATGTGAAATGTAGGTTTGGTATGCATGGAGGTTTTCCAATGCTTGGACACGACGTGAGTCTAACATTTCTAATTCATGTAAATGATTTTTTTGATATTCATTGTCTTTAAGGATGCCCTTAAGAGAGATTCATAGGGTTGGTATTTCAAGTTCTAATGGAATGACCGCCTCAAAGCACCATAAACTAGGGAGAAGGGGTGGCATTAGTAGGAGTGTGAACGCTAGTGTGATAAGCCCATAACGCGTAGAAAATTTGATTATGTCAATCAGTGCCACTAGAGTCAACAGTCTTACGTAGAATTTTGACAATAGTTTTATTGGTATCTTCCACTTGGTTGTTTGCCTTGTGGATAATAAGGTGTGGAAAATGATTGTTTTATCTTAAACTTAGCACAAAATTTCTTGACGTCTTTATTTTTGAAGGAGGATCCATTATCGGTGATAATGGCAACGAAGGCACTCAAAGTGAGTGATAATGTGTGTGGTAAGAAAGTTACAAATGTTGGTACTAGTGGTTGTATGTAAGGGTGTTGCTTCAACCCACTTGGTGAAGTATTCCATGTGGTAGTAATTATGAATTTGTGGCCATTGATGGATTCTAGGTTGATAAGGCCAACTAAGTCAAATCCCCAAAGGGAGAAAGGCCATGGGCATGATGGGTTGAAGATCATATGTGGGTGCATGGTGGAGGTTACCATGTTTTGAAACTTTTCACAATGCTTAGCATAGTCAAGGAAATCCTTCTCCATTTTTGGCCAATAATACCCTTGGCGTAGGAGTTTTGTGTCATGGCTTTACCCAAAAAATGGCCACCACAGATACTATCATGAATGTTAGATATGGTGAGGGATAAGCGTGAGAGGAAGATCAATGGAGATATGACCATGGAACAATAAGTCAAACGACAATAACATAATGAGTGGCTTCGTGATGTAACCGGCGGGATTCATGAGGTTGCAGAGTGTCAAGAATAGTTTGTTTATACAGGTAGTTATAAATAGGTGTGAACCATTTAGTGGTGTCGTGACTACGGGTGATGGCGTAGGTGATGCGATAGGTATGGTGGAGATAGAAGGTTGTCGTAAGTGAGTAATGATGAAGGTGGCTTGGTCATCAAGTGACATCTTGTGGGATAAGCGAGGTTGCACTGGCCATGGCATCGGCATGGCGATTATCTTTGCAAGGAATAGTAGAAATGGAATAAGATTCAAAGGTAACTAAAAGGTCTTTTACAAAATCATTGTATGGGATAAGATGTTCCTCCTTAGTATGATAGACGTCATTGACTTGGTTTATGACTAATTGAGAGTCCCCATGGATACACAAGTTACGAATGAGAATTTTTTTGGCTATAAGTAAACCTAAAATGAGGGCTTCATATTTGGTGATATTATTTGTGCAAGAAAACCCTAGCCGGTATGCAAAGGGAAGCAGATCACCATGTGGGGTAATAAATACCACACCAGCCAATGCCAGAGTGGTAATGAGAACCATCAAAGTACATTGTCCATATATGTGATTCAATGGTATATGCAGTGAAATCATGGAAAGAATCAAAAATAGGGGAAGCATCTAGGAGAGGGGGCATCAGCCAATTGATTTGCGATGACCTACCCTTAATTAATTTTGAGGGATGAACTTAAAGTCAAATTATATAAGGAGCATGACCCAACGAGCTAAACATCTTGAAAGATGAGTGTAGGAAAAAGATAGTGCAGAGGGTCAACCTTGGTGATAATGTGAACTTCATGGTTAAGGAGATAATGACAACTTGTCTAAAGAAGCGAGGCCAAGGCACAATTTTTGATGTAGCTATAATTGTATTCATAAGAGAGAAGTGTGTGACTAATATAGTAAATGGCTCACTCACGATGGGTATCATCATGTTGTGCCAATAATGCACCTAAGGCATGGAATGTAGCATAAAATATATAATAAGAAGGGGCAGTTTTACCACATGTGGGACTAGGATGAAGGTTTAGAGAGAAGCTTTGATGTGATTGAATGCTTGTTAGCATTGGTCATCCCAAATGAACTTAGTGTCTTTCTTCATGAGATGAGTAAAAGGTTGCATTTTTTCGGCTAGTTGTGTAATAAAACATCGAATAGCTTGAATTTTACCTTGCAAAGAGCATAATTGGTGAAGGTTTTTGGAGGAGGCATGTCGAGGATGGCCTTGATTTTGGTTGGGTCAATTTCTATGCCACATCATGAAATGATGTATCCAAGTAGCTTACGGTGGTTACTCGAAGACACATTTTTTGGGTTAAGGCGTACACAATACTGATGTAATCATTCGAAGAGCACACAAAGGTCACGTGCATGGGAGGAACATCATTGAGACTTAGCTAGAATATCATCCACATAATCCTCAATGATCTTGTGGATATAATCATGAAAAATATGTGTCATGTGTGTTGATAGGTAGCCCCTGCATTATTGAGTCCAAATGGCATAACAATATAACAAAATGTACCCCATGACGTGGTGAAAGAGGTTTTCTCTTGATCAGCTGGATTAATCTTAATTTGGTTATATCCTGCAAAACCATCCATAAAGGAGAGTATGTCATACCTGTGGTAGAATCTACAATAGCGTCAATGTGTGGAAGAGGAAAACTATCCTTAGGGAAAGCCTTATTTAAGTCATAGAAATTAGTACAACAACAGTGACACGACCATCGGGCTTCATCACAGAACTATATTAGACACCCATTCTAGATAATCAACAACATGGATGAAACCGACATCTAGTAATTTTTGATTTCTTCTTTGACCAATAGTGTAACCTTAGGATGCATCTTGCGTATTTTCTATTGAACGGGCTTGGCACTAGGTTAAGGATGATATTATGCATTACAATAGAGGTATTGATACTAGTCATGTCATTATAGTCCTAGGAAAATATGTTGGAGAAATAATGAAGGAATCACTGGAGATCCTTTTACTCATAAGGGGTGAGGAAAGTAGCTAATAAAACTATGTGCGGGTTGTCAGACATTCCTAAATTATGTTGGATGGTTTCTTCATTGATAAGGGAAGAATGGTCCTCAATGTATGGCTCAGTGGGAATAGTGTCAGGTGGGTTCGAATTATCAATGGGATTAGTAGATTCTCCCAGAGAAACCATATTAACATATGGGAGAGATCTATTGCTTATGGTGAAAAGAAGGAAGATCATCATAGGCACCCATATGATCTAGTAAGGCCTCATCGGTAGCAAAATTATTTATGTTATCCCAAAAGAAAGGGGCATCATTACTAATAAGGTCTGGGTGTAGTAAGGGAAGAGACACAACATGACATGTGTTGTGTACTTCTAAAGGCAGCGGGGGAAGAGGTTGATATGAGCTGAGTCCAAACTTATGTAGATGTGCTGGGAGGTCCCAAAGTTTGGTGAACTTTTTGGTCTTGGTAGTGAGAGAAGCCAAAGCAACACAGGTAGTCATAGCCTAAACCGTATTTAGAGAGATCAAAGGTAAGGTGCGGGGAAGTAGGAAGTCAAAAGGGTTCAAAAAAATCATAATATTAAAAGGGGAAGGTCAACGGGTACATCATAAACAGTTTCCTGGTAGTGGACTTGAGTCAAGCATGGAGCAAAGAGGGAACCACATGCATGGCATGGATCCAAGGCCTACCGAGGAGGATGTTGTAGTTAAGTTCATTGGGCATGACATGACATGGGATGGTAATCATACATGGACCGATGGTAATGAGTAACTGGACAATACCTAAAACACATTTTGGGATGTTATCAAAACCACAAATAGAAATGGAGGAAGGAGTAAGGGATGCCAGAGACATGCCAATATGATGGAGAAAATTGATATTACAAATGTTGAGGCTAGATCCATTGTCCACTAAGGCACATTTAACACCTACTTTGTTAACACAAACCTAGATATATAAGGGAGGGTCATGGGCTAAGAACTTTGGTGGTGGGAGATCATTAGATGTGAAAGTGATTTGATCTTCATGAAGGGATAAAGATGAGATAAATTTATGATAAACATATTATGGTGATATGTGTGGAGAGACATAATGGGTAGCTAAGTATTTTGGAGGTGAAGGAGACAATCTAGGTATTTTTGTAAGTAGTCGTGAATAGATATGCTCATGGTGCATTGAATGTAACTAATAATTATAGGAGGGAGGAGGGTAAGAATGAAAGCAAAGAAATGGCATATAAAAAGGAAAGGGAGAAGTAAAAAATCATAATGGCAAGAAATTGAAATCCCTAGAAGGTGCTAGAAAGAGACGTCGGGTTCACCAAAATGATTAACTAAAATTAAAACTAAGTGCAAGGAAATAGTAATCTTAGTTAATCTAATTAGGAGGACTAAAACATTGTATAAATGTAGTAAATAACATAAAGTAGATGTAAATAAATATGCTAAGTAAAATAAAACCCTAGATGTGTAAGAGAGTAGGGAGAAATGACTTAGCTGATTGTTGTAGATGGTCACACGTGTGTCGCAGTCTGAGAATAAAATCTAGAAGTGTAGATAAACACTCAAGGACCTGTGAAGGGAATATCGAAGAGATCTCGAAGATTGAAGTGAGGGTCACCGGGAGTGTACTGGAGCAACCCGGGGGGCACCCTAGTATGCTTTGGGCACACTCGAACACTATAAATGCTCAAAACCTACAAATGGTATGGTCATAATGTTGGTTCGAACCTTCCCTATTTGTTGCACGGATCTGCCGGATGAGCTAGAAAATGACCTGCAATGCAAAGAGAAGTATCAAACCCTAGAAAAATAAAATATGCATATGAATGGGTCGAAATGACCTCAGCCACCAAAATTTTGGTCTTATCACTGAGTGTTGCACTACATTTCGGACCAGATGTAGTTCTGTGTGTGTGTGTGCATGTCATGCCCTAGGTTCTCTCATGTCAATCACACTTTGTGAAGTAGCGAGCAATAAGTAACTATAGAAAATGTAAATAGCATGTGTGCATGGAATAAAATATAATCCCTCCCCTATGAAGTGTGTGTGATGCAGATCTCCTAGCCTTGATGCATGACACTATGTGGATGCAAGTGATGTAATGGATATAACTCTAGATGGAGTGATAGTAGTGTGTAATGTTATGACCTAGGACCCTCAAGCTTTATATTTATAGGGATCTCAAGCTTAATTTCATAATTAATCCCGACAAGGCCAACTTAGAAAAGATAAATATGACCAACAACTATAAATGACCCAAAAAGGAGTGAAAGGGGATTTTCATAGATTGGGGTGCCCATAGTGGGACCGGGGCACCCCAAGACAGGCTGGGCACCCTAATTTAGGTCTAGAATGTCGATGTAGTTGTGAAATGGATGGATTAGTGCTAGAAAATACATGGAACTATGAAATAAAATGTAAAATAAGGATGGTCAAAAGTTGGGATTAATTAGTACTTTTTACTCTTGAGAACCTTCTAAATAGTAATATAAGACCAAGCCAAATTATGTGTAAAGTGCATAATTTTATGTGTACATCTTGAAGAGGTTTTTTGAGGTGTGAATTTGTTCTCTTTTGGAGATTAAATAATTAGGTGCTTGTGACCTAATTGGTGGTGCTTTCAAATGGAGTGATCCATTTTGAAGATGGAGCTTGTAGAGGTGCTTGTGCTTGTAGATGGTTTTGAGATGATGTTATTGAAGTTTTTGGAGTTTTTGGATCCTATGTGAAGTTGATATGTGCCCTTGAACTCCAATAATTTTTCATTGGAGTGAAGACTTGATTTGAATCCTATTTAAGAAGCATTGTATTGTTTATGTTTGTAAGGCTTATGCTAACCTATAAGGTCCCTTTATGTAACTTATATGAATGTGTAGAGTGTGTATTCATGTTTTTATGACTTACGTTGTATGGTAATATGATCTTTCTATGACCTATATGGTTTTGTGGCATGAGTCATGTATATAAAGCAAAGTGTAAAGCTCATTTGAGTGTGTGGAGAGGATGTAGTTTTGAGTGAGCAAGAAGAAGGGTGTGAAGAGGTCAGGGGACTATAGAGAAGAGAAGAAAAGAGGCATGAGAAGATGAGAAGAGAAGAGGAGGAGATATTCAATGTCATATGACCTAATTAGCACTATATGGTGCATGTATTATCGAAGGATAAGATGGTGTGTTTTGAGAAGTGTATGATGTGTATGAGCTGAAAAAGTTGATCACAATTTTATCTAAGCAACAAGGTGTTTGAAGGTGATCATTTTCATCAGGTAGCTAAGTAGGTTCTTGGTAATTTGGGAATTGTAACCTCCTTATAGATTGGTTTCTCTACTAAATAGGGTTTGGTGCTCCTTGTGGGGTTGGTATGGCAATAAAGTGTTAAGGGTTGGTGCTCCTTGTGAATTGGGTGCTTCATAAACAATTTTTTTGTTTTATGTAATATACACAAGAGTTCTTTGTGTTGAGTAATATATACAAAGGTTAAGTGGTTTTTCTTCCCTTGAATGTTTCCCGCATATAGATTGGGTCATTGTGTTGTTTTCCCATGTGTATGTTTGAATTTACATGGTCTAATAATTTTAATTCATAAAGGTTTATAATTGTGCATGGTTAATTGAATGAATTTTTTTAAGGACTAATTCACCCCCATCTCATTCATTGTTCTTCCAATAATTGGTATCGAGCTAGGTCCTCTGAAGAAAGTTTAACAACTTGGAGGATATCTTTGAAGCACAAGTATGGCAAGAATTCTAGTTCAAGATGGAAAGACACCCTTTTTCATAATGAGAAGTTTCTTGAAACCCTTGGGGTTTGATATATGGTATTTATTCCTTGATGTTTTCACTCCCATCACTAAGTTTCCAACTGATACAAATGATGAAAAGACTCATGAAGATGAAAAAGTAGGCCTTAGTATAGATCCTGAAGCATGTTTCTCTAAAGGAGAAGATGAAGGTGTTGAAGATGACCTAGGAGTAGATTTTGAAAGTGTCCCAGATATGATTAAACCTATAAAGGTAGAGGAAGAGTGTCATGAATCCCTAATCATGAAGACAAGATATGAAGAGATAAAAGAGAACCCTGAAGTAGAGATGACTAGTTATGAGAAAAACTCAGTATGGTTGAGGTATGGAAAAATGAAAGTGATGCATCAAATAGTGTTGTCATCTGTGAAATTGAGGTTAGATGCAGAAAAAGAATGGATGAATTTTGTAAATGTATACAAGTTGGAATACAAATTTAATATTCCTCAGGAGATACCAAGTAATAGTGATCATAAGCACAAAGAAGTCTTCATCCACCTGAAGAATCTATTGAATGGTTTTATCACTAATCTACCACAAAGGAAGAAGATAAGGGGAGGCAGTCATCATATAAGGTATTTGATACAATTTAGTGATTATCATTTCTTCTACAAGAAATATGGGCATAGGATTGTTAATAATTTAAGGAGTAGGTTCATTCAAAGTATTTTGAGCATGTGACGGAGTTTGAAAGCAAAAACCTTTTGTTTTGAAGCCATGGATTTGTTGTCTGATGTATGGTCTATTGTCATGAAGTCATGAGGTATGTCATAAGGGTGTTTTTATTTAAATGATGCATCAAGAGTATGTAATGTGATTCAAGGCATGTAGCATGTGTATTAGATATGAAGAATGTATTTTAATACCTTATTTAGGTTTGTATTAGTCTATTATAGTTAGGCATGGTTAAATAAAGTGTGTCAAGACCTCATTTAGATGTGTAATGATCATGATATACTATGTGAGTTATGTTGGTACCTAATCAATCCTTTGACAGTCCTAAAGGTTAGTAAATGTGCTATAAGCATGAGTTTAAATATTTTTAATAGTGATGAATCAAGGAGATGCATTGAGTGTTAACAGAAAGTATTGCATGATAAATTTGTTTTTAGGATTGTGTCATGCTTCAAGAGGATTTTGGGAGGTATTGCAAGTAGTTAGACTTTCAAGAAATTGAATTTCAAGAGTTGAAGTCATGTTGAAAATGAGGAAGTTCCTTAAATATATGGTTTGAAAAGGTTGTGAGGTATGATAAAGTAAATGTTTTATTTAATAAGGTCTACAAAATTTTATTATAAATTCTAGGAGGCAAGGCATCAGTGATAGGCCGAGAAGCATGAAAAAAACTTTGAAAAGGCTATTACAAGGTTTGTATGTTTGTTGATTTTATCAATAATTTTTCCATTAGTTCAGTGGGGAAATGATGGTGAGAAGGTATTTGAAGATGATTAAATGACATGAAGGTATGTTTTCAATTTTAGTTTGAGTAACTAGATGACTATGTAATCTGGGTATGATATGGAATATAAATGGCACGAAGGAAGGTGTTGTAATTTGAATAACTCAAAGGAATATAATTGTGATAGTGATTTTTTTGCAAGATGGCATGGAGGTTCAATGTTTGTATCAACAGGATCTAGTGCATCAAGGTATGATGTTGATCAAAATTTGTATGGAAACATGCAAATAAGGATTATTTAATAATATGAAGATGTATAAATTTATGTCAAGATGAATTGAAAGAACTTTTAACATCAGGACAAGTGAAAAAGATTCTCTTTCATTTTGTATGATGAATTAATCAGACCATGAAATTCATGAAGGGATATTGCATGATGTTGAAGGAATGAGTTTCATATATGATTCAAGGTATGCTCTATAGGTTATGTTTCAGTCTTGGATTCATTTTTAAGGACAGTGTGAAGAATTTTAGGACTACCATATCTATGGTGATCAAAAGGTGAGTTTTAGTTGATGAATAGAGTCTTAAGACAGAATTACGATGTTATATGTCGAAAAGGTTTTCCACCGAGTGCTTCAATGGTTCTTGTGATATATGAGTGACCTTTTGGGATCGGGATGGGAAAATACAAGTAGTGAAGAAGACAAATGTATTTTACTAGGTCTCTAAGGTTATAGAGAGCATCATCTAAGGGGGATTCAGTTGCATGGCTGGAAATAGTGAAAAAGAGGTATGATGTAGGTTGTATATTGTGCCATGAGATTTAAGATGATGCATCATCTTAGGGAAGATGGTTTTAGTCATGTATGTTAAAGAAAATTTAAGGTGTAGTCACAAGAATCATCTGAGTTAGAGGTAAAGTTCCAAAATATTGTCTTCAAGCAGTATGAAGCCAAAATTTGTTGTGTATTTTATCGGGGGATATGTGTGAATGAATTAAATACAGGTCCAAGGATCATTAGCAACATTTTTTTGAAGAATTTTTATAAGTTTCAAGTAAGTGGGAGCCATTATACTAGCTTTATGTATAGATAATAGGGCTAAAAAGGATGTCTACATATGGTGAAAAGTCAAAATAAGGTATGTATTTTCTTAGGGGGAGTATTGTGGATGTTTAAAAACTAGGTCTAGGATATGTATAATTTTTTGAAGTTAAGAAGGTGAACACCAAAAAGGGGAGCTTGTAATTATGGTTAATGTATTTTTATGTTTTTTTGCTTCTCAAGTTGTTATAGGATCCCTTGTCATAGATGTTAAAGGGGAGAGTGTCCTTGGAAACAAGAATATTGAGGTATGAAGGTGTTTGCATTGTTGGTTTCCATCAATGTTTCTAAATATGGTTGCCATCAATGACAAAGGGGAGCTTTTGTAAATTGGTGTTGTCATTGATGCAAAGTATTAATGATGTGGTGTCCAAGTGGCATATGAGTCAAAGACGAGGTTTCAATAATCAAGAATCATGGTGTTTGCTTCATATTTTCATTTTTAGTGTCATGAAGTGTTGCACTAGTGTAATGGCATGGTGTCTTGGTGCATTTACATGGTTTAGTGCATGGTTCAAATTGTATAGACTAGTGAATGATCTCTCGAGGTTATATCAATGTGTTATGTGGTATAAGATATAGAGTGAGGTGGTAAAGGTGTTAATGAGCTTTAAAGATGGATAAAAATTAGGTTACATGTGACATAAGTTGGTATAAGCCATTCTAGGCCTATTCCTAGACCTAGTGCAAGAAAATGGTATGGTAGCTTGAGATATGAGGTAGAGCATGCTGATTTGAGAATGTGATGAGTGTTATGAAATTCCATAGAATGTGTGTAAGGTGTACAAGTTCATGGGTCAAATGTATAGTGCATATTCAAGGTCCTTAGAGGCAAGTGCAAGAAGACAAGGCAAGAAGGCATGGGAAAACTAGGTAGTAGGATGTGTTTTAGATGTGAGAAATCATCTATGATCATTTGAAATCATGAAGGAGCTCATTACATAGGCATGTGTAAATTTTTAGGTCAAGAATATGAAGGAAAGGTATTAAAATATATTTTGAGATTTATGAATCTCTGAAAACTATCGATCCCAACTCGATAGTCGACTTCAATTACTCACCCACACATTTGTACTCCGTATAGGGACCCAGTCTTTTTTAGATGTTAGGTCATGGAACTAAGAAACTTTTCCAAGTGGAATGGGTTCATTTGGTCATCATACTTTTATGAACCATTGTTAAGAAGCTAAGTGGGTATAAACCCTCCTAAAACCCTAGTTTGAGAGTGATGGACAAAATATTAATCGTTTGATCTCCAAATGACATGGAAAGGCTAGTAGGAAGGTTCACGAATGTAGTGAATTCATTAGATATCATTTTGGTGGTGGTGGCATGTTCCAGGTGTGACAAGAAGCTACAAAAAAACCTTTATTTTGTGAATATTTTCATGTACATGTATGAGTTTCAAGGTTCATGAAGTGAAACCAATTGATTCCTCAAGCTTGGTATGTAAGATAATTTCTCATGAAAATAATGGGACAGGTTCCATGCATGAAATCTATTAAAAATTTCTCCCAAAGGTCCTTACCGCTAATGGTATAAAGAGGTAAAAACAAGTCTTATAGGTCCAAAAGGGTTTGTGATGTTTTACATGGTCTAGTAGTGTATTATGAGCATGGATAATTTTTTGAGGTCCCATATGATGTGTTTGAGCTCATGGTTTGATCAGATGAGGTGTTTTCATGTTAAATCCCTAATTTCCTAATTATCCCAATTAGGCTTGTCAAGACATCCTGTGGAATAGGTATGCAAGTGTATTATTCTTCATGTGACATATGCATATGAGTGATTGAAGAGGAGTGTTAGGATCCCATTGAGTTTTTCCAAGTGATGGAGGTTCTTGAAAGTTTCCATAAACATGTTGGAAGTTAGATAGCTCAAGACTGGTTCTTGAGACCTAATAGTAGGATTGAGTAGTTTTAGAGAAGGAAGTGTTTTGGGGTCTTGTGCCCTAAATTGGTGGATGATATAAATTCAATGAGTTTCCTAATGTTGAGATATTTCTATTTATGGGCCATATGTGTCTTTAAGAGTTGTTTTTAGGTATGAATTTGTTCTCTTTTAGAGAGTGAATAATTAGGTGTTTGATACCTAATTAGTGGTGCTTACAAATGGAGTGATTCATGTTGAATATGGTGGTTGTAGAGGTTCTCATGATTGTAGATGGTTGTGAGAGGATGTTTCTTAAGTGTATAGAGTTTTGGAGCCTTGGTGAAGTTTCTATGTTCCGTGAAGTTCAAGAAATTTTTTGTTCAAGTGAAGATTTGTTTTAGGCCTATTTGAGAAGCATTGTATTGTTTATGATTTTAAGGCCTATGCTACCTATAAGTTCCATTTATGTAACTTATATGAATTTGTAGAGTGTTTATTCATGTTTTTTATGACTGAACTTGTATGTTTATATGATATTTTTCTGACCTATATGGTTTTGTGGCATGATTCATATATATAAAGCAAAATATAAACTGGAGAGGATCGATTTTTGAGAGAGTGAGAAGAAGGGTGTAAAGAGGTCATATGACTCTAGAGAAGATCAGAGAAGAGGCATGAGAAGCTTAGAAGAGAATAATAGAGCTTCAAGGTCATATGACCTAATCAAAGCACTATATGGTGCATGTATGAGCAAAGGAGAAGGTGTGTTTTAAGAAGTATATGAGGTGTATGAGTTGAAAAAGTTGATCACAATTTATTTTCTCGAGTAACAAGGTGTTTAAAGGTGATCATTTTCATCAGGTGGATGTGTGGGTGCTTGGTAATTTTAGGGGTTGTATCCTCCTTGTAGAGTGGGTGATCTACTAAATAGGGTCATTTCTCCTTGTTGGTGCCTCACTAAAGTTGTAGGGGTTGGTGTTCCTTATGAAGTTGGTGCTTCACTAAAGAAATCTCTTATGTTGTGTAATACACAGGAGTCATTTGTGTTGAGTAATATATGTAGAGGTTCAGTGGGTTTTCTTCCCCTTGATGGTTTCCCACATATATCTTGTGTCATTGTGTCATTTTCTCATGTGTATGTTTGAATGTGCATGGTTTAATCATCTTAATTCTTAAAGGTTTATAATTGTGCATGGTTAATTGAATGAAAATTTTAAAGGACTGATTCACCCCCCTCAGTCATTGTACTTCCAACATTGTTATGCTAGTATTGATGATAACTCCCTTCATGGTAATCCCATTCCTAAGAATATTCGTAATTCAGCCTTTCATTATAAATTATCAGAGAGATTTGCACACGAATATAATAATAATCACTGTATATTTCATACATTACATAGGGATATTAAATAGCCAAGAAGGTAGGTAACAAAACATCCTATAAAATAGGATGTATTACAAACAATAAACCTATAAATAGTGATACTTGGTATAACTAAATATCACGTACATAATATTGTTATTATATTTAACAATATTACTTAATTAACTAAATACGGCTAACCACCCAATCATATAATGTAAAAATTAATATCCTAACTTTCCCCCTTAATGTTTACATGGTAATAAAATAACTTTTGCACTTCCTCTACAGCTTGCCACCTCTGCGTGCTCATGATCTTGGCACACACTCGAACTGAAGGTAGAAGAAGGAACACATCAACTTCTTATCAACCATGCAATGTCGGGAACACATCTATCCGAAAATATGGGAACATGCTTAGGAATCATCTGTTTATCAACCAGTCACTCTAGGGAACACATCTAACCTAGTAGTGTGGGAACTCAAGTAGGAACACATCTGAACAACCTTCAATGGTTTTCAGGAGGCTAACCACAAACCTAGGTATGAACAGAACACATCTCGACTATCTTACGCTAAAATGTTGAAATCCACTATATATTGCAAAATAGGTCTTTTAGTGCAAAATCACAAAGCACCCATGGATGTTGATCAGATTTCTAGGTTGATCACTCTAGCATCCAAAGTGTGATTGCACAACATTGAAACCTTTCTCCAAGTGTGGGACTTGCGAGAAATGAGAAAGGAATCTCCAGAGAAGGATGGTTCCTACTCCTAAACTACCCGCCAAAAAGCTATTCCAAAGGTGCAGCAAGCTAATCTAATCCTAATCTAACCATGCCAAGGAGACAGAGAGAGAGAGAGAAGGGAAAACAGCAAAAGCCTACACTAAAATGGTGATACACCAGAGAAGGAGAATGTTGAACATCTATCAAAACTGCCATGGGACAAGGAGAGGTGAGCAATGGGAAGGATGGACAGATGCATCACAAGCCCAAGGATAGATTTCACACAGAAAATGTCCCAAAACTCCATGAACATAGCTCCAAACCTGCAATGAACATTCAAACATGCACAAATACCTGCAATGAAGAGAGGTAAGAAGAAAACAAGCAAAAATGAGCAAGGATGGACAGATGCATCACAAAACACGTTTTTGTTGCTTCAGAAGTTTGCACAGAACATCATTTCAATAGTAAAAGGCAAAAATGCCATTACAGAGCAAGGGAGGAGGTTCAAACTCCATTTTCAACCCTAGAGAAGAAAAGAAGGGAGGGCAGAGCCGAAAAGATGAACAACTTGTAATAATTCCTCCAAAATGAGCCAAATCTGGCTTTTACATTGCATGGGTCGAGCCCAGGAGAGAGAAAATGTACAAAACATGGGAGCCCATTCCTCATTGACTACAAATGCATTAAAATGGCATGGGGGACCTTACAAACCCATACCCTGCCATTTTTGACTGAATTGGAGGAGAATGCGACCCATTCTACATTAAATTTGGTCGCTGAAATGTCACTTCTGGCCATGAACACGCGTCAGAGCCATTTCTTAACTTTCTCTCTCCAGACTGAACCAAAATTCAAGATTGACCCTGAATCATATAGAGAATTTTATAAGATTTCCAATGATATAAAGAATGTGCAAAACCGAGCTCTGGATCGAAAGATATGGCAATATGATGATTTAGGGCAAAAAGCAGTGAAAATGGGTTTTGAAATTTTTTCCCGCTCTCTGCCACCTGGACGACACGTGTCGGGCGCTGATTGGATGTGAAATTTTCTCTCCTTTCCTTACGTGTGGGTTTTCCTTGAAAATTTTAACTTTTTGTGATTTTGGAACATTTTCCATTTTTTTCCCAGGTCCTCGCCACTTGGGACACGTGGCATGATCTGGTTGGGAGGACAGGCGCGGGGTCATCCTTTACTTTTAGCTTTTTGCCAAAACACACGCCAAATTCTTCAAAGTTTCCCGAGCTCCACACTTCCTGCTCCATTGGACACGCGTCCTCTTCTGATTGGCTCGATCAACGCTTCAAACCTTGCCCTTTGAAAATTTGGACACTTTCCCTTGTGACACGTGGCATTTCCCGATTCGTCCTCCTGCCTTGAGCTTTTCGCTCCCTCGCATCCATTTTTCTCGGATGTCCCAAACTGTCTGGGATAAAAACTTACGATCCGCCTAATTCGGGCTTCTCTGTCCCTCTTTCGGCCGATGACACGTGGCGTTATTTGATTGGCTCTCGGCTCCTTCGGCTCCCGCATCCGCCGCGTACTTTCGGCCCGACTGCTCTGGGGGTGTGAAAGTTCCTTGTTTCGCCCTAATCCAAGTGGTTCGCGTCCTTCGCGTCCCCATGTCTCGCCTGTCCCCAGGCTCGATTCGTCAGCCATTAGTCGATTTTGCTTTTACCTTCGGCCGGTTCACCTTTCCACGTCCCGCGCGTCCTCACGGCCCAGATGTCCCTTTGCTCTGCGGACCACCTGGCGGCCTTTCGGCCGATTCGCGCCCGATGTCCCAACTGTCCCAAGGACCGCCTGGACTAGGACTTAGCCATTTTTCATGATTTTTTTACCCAAGCTTGTTTTTTGCAACTTTTTCACCCCCTTTTAGAACTTTCTCTTTTCTTCTTGGACAGGGGAGTTAGAAAAAATCCGAGGGGACCCTAGAAACATAATTTTTGCTTTGAATCAATCTATTTGCCTGGGACTTGAGTATTCTGATGCATGTAATGAAATTTACTTGGGGGTGAATTTTGGATAACAGATTTTGGTGACTCGGCGGGGTCATCTGCCTACTAGATGAATGATCAATAGCTCGAAGCAATCCATTGGGCATGGAGTCATGAGTAGTAATCTGCAAGTCGATCTAAACTTTGAAAACCTCCTCTCGAGCCACTTGGAAACCCACTGAAATGGAGTCGTTCTCACCAAAATTCCACTGGAATGAATGTGCAAGAGCAAAACCAGCACCACAAAAACTATGTACGTAATCGAAAATCATACATGCTCCAAATGGAACATGCAGAGTGTGCACAAGCACTTCTTCTCGCTGAAAGAAAACCTATCTACTCTACTCTAACGGAAACAAAGGCAAGCTAAACAAACCCTGCAATTGGTTGTGAGAAGTAGCTTCCCTTTCTCAAAAGTGGCAGCAATGTGCAATTGATTTGGAGCTGATCATGGCTGTTAGGATGAGTGGAAAATCAATAAGAAGTGGTCTTCCACCCAAATCATCAAGGTATTAGTCAAGGCAAATTCAATACCTCTTTTAGTTGCTCTACATTTGGATTGAAGAGGTATGACAGCTGATCCTTGGTACTTTGTAGCTCACCCTCATGCTCAGAAGCAAGCATGACTGGTTGTGACTTCTCCTTTAGCTCTAATGAAGCCAAATACCTGATTGGGCAAGGTCTGATCCGTTTGATATGCCCATAGCTCGATTTTCAACTCCAAAATGGAGTCTTCTTGTAGACCTTCCTGAATGGATGGTGTGGAAGAAATGGTGAAATTCCTCTGTCCTTTCTCTTCCTCTAATGAAGAACATGAAAGATTAAAATCTTCCAATCTTGGTTCCAAAGAGCTGTTATAAGATGCAAAGCTGCTTGCAAATGAATGTTCTCCTTCATGACAAAGCAGACTCAAGTGTTTGGAGTGTGGATGATGAAAGAGAGAATGGTGGAAACTCAACCGACTCTTCTCCATCAAAAAGTCCTCCAAATCGGCTGATAAACCGCCTCATGACTGTCCCGCTACAAATGCTCCACTTCCTCCATGGTGTCTTCTTGATCTCAGAACTTGACCACCATGGTTTCTTTCACCCTCCAACATTGAGTTTGAGAGATCAAACTCCTCTTCAAGACTAGAACTTGAGAGAGGTGAAGTAGAAAGAAGAATCAAGGTTCTCTCGTAGCTTGCTTTGTGCTCAAAGCCTTTAGATCTCGCACTTTCTTCCTCCACAACTAGAATGTGCTCCTCTTCTTTGGATCTACGGGAGCAGCTTCTCCTTCCTCCAATGTTTGAAGACAATCTTGTTCTTGATTGAACTCTTCCTCCAGCATGAAGTTTGTCAAGTCAAACTCTTCAATCTACTGCTCTAGAGGACAATTTGGGACTGCAAGATCTTCTTCCGAGCTTTCTTCCTTTATGGCTGATTGTGCAACTTGAATTGAATCAGCATTCCTTCAAATAGAGTGCCAACATGGACACTACTTTTGAGCAAACTGATCGCTGATCCGCTTCTTCTTTTGCTCTTCTTTCGCTGCAACAAAATCAGTCCTGACCACCATTTGTTCTCCAGCTCCAACCTCTTCTAAAGGCTTAACCATCAAGGGGATCTTTGTCATCCCAAATTTAAGAGCCCAACTCTTCGACTTTGAATTTCTTCATCTTTGTTTGGCTCCTCTCTTTTTTTTGTTGTATTCCTTGGTCGGCATTCTGATTTTCATCCTCCCAACATGGATTTGGGAATGCAAGAGGAGGGATGGGTTGTAACTCAATTGATTTGGCAATTTTTTGTGGTGGTGGAGGTAGAAACTCTTGTTTCTTTGGAGGAGGGGGTATTTCTGTTAGCTCTTGTGGAGGGGATGACTGTTTGGAAGGAAAAAGGAAAGAAGAATTCAAGTGTGGTGGAAGACTCGAGAGGTGGAGACATGGTATCAACATTTGGGACGGAAGATGAGGAGTTTAGAATTTGCAATTCCAAATGAGATGATGCCTGCTTGAGTAATGGGAAGAGAAAACCAGATGATGGTGTAGAACTTACCCATTGACAAGGTTGTTCAACAACAAGTGCATAGGCCTCTATTTCGTTGTCCATTGTGCAAGTTGGGGCAACATCTTTATCATGAAGTCCAGCTTCTCCCGAGGGCTGAAGTGTCTTCGAAAAGGGCCTCCCCATGGACAAGGAGTCCCGCAACCAATTTTGAAAGCTCTCATTTGGGCCTTTGTTGCTCGACTGCACCATCTTTACCTCCTTCTTTTGGATTTTCTCCAATGGACCAACATCTTGCATCGATGGTCTTCATTGCATGTGTACCCCTACTCTTGGAAAGCTCCATAGCCAAATTGATTTTGGCACTGCTGCTCATATGGGTATGCATACTGATCTTGAATCTGCTCAAAATGCTGATTTGGAGGATTTGTAAAACATGTTGGAGGTGGAATATACTACTGTTGTAAATGTGAGTTCCATGATGGAAATGAAGTCATGATTGCACAACTTCATGGAATGGAAAAGAATGAAAGAGATGGAAAGAAATATGGATGGAAATGGATGAAAACAGTGCAACTTCGAAATTGGCTTTGCTCGATGGAGTCGCCAGATGTGTTTGCAAGTGCCTCCAAAGGCTGAAATCTTCACAGAACACACCAACCTGCAAAAGATGAAGTGGAAGACCTCTCAGTCCCACTGTGCCCGCTAAAACTGTTAGTGCAAAATCACAAAGACCCATGGATGTTGATCGATTTCTAGGTTGATCACTCTAGCATCCAGTGTGATTGCACAACATTGAAACCTTTCTCCAAGTGTGGGACTTGCAGAAATGAGAAAGGAATCTCCAGAGAAGGCTGGTTCCTGCTCCTAAACTACCTACCACAAGCTATTCCAATGCAGGCAAGCTAATCTAATCCTAATCTAACCATTCCAAGGAGACAGAGAGAGAGAGAGAAGGGAAAACAACAAAAGCCTACACTAAAATGGTGATACACCAGAGAAGGAGAATGTTGAACATCTATCAAAACTGCCATGGGACAAGGAGAGGTGAGCAATGGGAAGGATGGACAGATGCATCACAAGCCCAAGGATAGATTTCACACAGAAAATGTCCCAAAACTCCATGAACACAGCTCCAAACCTGCAATGAACATTCAAACATGCACAAATACCTGCAATGAAGAGAGGCAAGAAGAAAACAAGCAAAAACGAGCAAGGATGGACAGATGCATCACAAAACACATTTTTGTTGCTTCAGAAGTTTACACAGAACATCATTTCAATAGTAAAAGGAAAAAACACCATTACAAAACAAGGGAGGAGGTTCAAACTCCATTTTCAACCTTGGAGAATAAAAGAAGGAAGGGAAGAGCCGAAAATATGAACAACTTGTAATAATTCCTCCAAAATGAGCCAAATCTGGCTTTTACATTGCATGGGTCGAGCCCAGGAGAGAGAAAATGTACAAAACATGGGAGCCCATTCCTCATTGACTAAAAATGCATTAAATTGGCATGGGGACCTTAAAACCCATACCCTGCCATTTTTGACTGAATTGGAGGAGAATGCGACCCATTCTGCATTAAATCTGGTCGCTGAAATGTCACTTCTGGCCATGAACACGCGTCAGAGCCATTTCTTAACTTTCTCTCTCCAGACTGAACCAAAATTCAAGATTGACCCTAGAATCATGTAGAGAATTTTATAAGCTTTCCAATGATATAAAGAACATGCAAATCCGAGCTCTGGATCGAAAGATATGGCGATCTGAAGATTTAGGGCACAAAACAAGCGAAAATGGGTTTTGAAATTTTTTCCCGCACTCTGCCACCTAGGACGACACGTGTCGGGCGCTGATTGGATGAGAAATTCTCTCTCCTTTCCTTACCCGCAGGTTTTCCTTGAAAATTTTAACTTTTTTGTGATTTTGGAACATTTTCCATTTTTTCCCCGCGTCCCCGCCACTTGGGACACGTGGCATGATCTGGTTGGAGGACAGGGGCGCGGGGTCATCCTTTACTTTAATCTTTTTTGGCAAAACTTCTGCCAAATTATTCAAAGTTTCCTCGAGCTCTGCGCTTCCCTACTCCATTGGACACACGTCCTCTTTCGATTGGCTCGGGTCAACGCTTCAAACCTTGCCCTTTGAAAATTTGGACGCTTTCCCTTGTGACATGTGGTGTTTCCTGATTCGTCCTCTGCTCGCTGCGTGCGTGCCCTCCGCGTCCATTTGTCCCGGATGTCCCAAATTGTCTGGGACAAAAACTTCCGATCCGCCTCGATTCGGGCTTCTCTGTCCCTCTTTCGGCCGATGACACGTGGCGTTATTTGATTGGCTCTCAGCTCCTTTGGCTCCCCGCATCCGCCGCATACTTCTGGCCCGACTGTCCCAGTGTGAAAGTTCCTTGTTTCGCCCAATCCGAGCGGTTCGCGTCCTTCACGCCCCCATGTCTCGGCTGTCCTGCAGGCTCAGTTTAGCAGCTTAGTCGATTTTGCTTTTACCTTCTGGGCGGTCCGCTTTTCCAGCGTGGCCCCAGCGTCCTCACGGCCCCGATGTCCCTTCGCTTCTGCAAACCGCCTGGCGCGCCTTTCGGCCGATTCGCGCCCTGATGTCCCAACTGTCCCAAGGACCGCCTGGACTAGGAATTAGCCATTTTTCATGATTTTTTCTGGCCCAAGCTTGTTTTTTGCAACTTTTTCACCCCCTTTTAGAACTTTCTCTTTTCTTCTTGGATGGGGAGTTAGAAAAATCCGAGGTGACCCTAGAAACATGATTTTTGCTTTGAATCAATCTATTTGCCTGGGACTTGAGTATTCTGATGCATGTTATGAAATTTACCCTGGGGGGTGAATTTTGGATAGCAGTACTATGAAATCTGAAGCACACAATTGAAAGCAAGATCACACCACAAAATGTCACCACAACTCCGTGCGGCCCCGTTGGTGACCGATGAGAGGTCTTTATCTCGAACTCTAGCCTCTGATGCCTCCATCTTCCAATTACATGTTCTTAACTCACCTGATTTGGATATGAATCTCAACTATTTCCACATTGTTTATTATATCTTCCCTCCCGCAATGTGAAACACTTTATTTTTCTAGACGTCGGGTAACACCGAAAATGCATCTGTGAGGCAAATTTTTTTTTTTACAATCTTTGACTCTTGACCTGACTTGACTTGAACTGACCATAATTACTCTTTTACTTTGACAATGACAATAAGATATTATAGACTCAAATTGACATGATAATGACAATATGAAAACTTTTACAAAATACTACTTAAAAGACTTTATTGACTCTTTAAATATTGAACCAAATAACTTTTGACTTTTTTAACTTAAAACAACTTAATATTATTTTTAAACAAGAGACTATTTGACTCTATAAAATCAAAATCTATTGCTAAAAAAGTAATATTTAATTACTTTCTAAAGTGACTGATCTACAAATTCCAAATTGACCATTAAAACAATTTAGTCACACTCAACTACAATAATATGTTTAAGTGACTTTACCTAAGACTATAAACTAGACCAAATCACTTGAGTAATCTTCTCGATAACTAACATTGAATGGCACTAACTTTAATAACAAAACTTTCCTTACGGACTTCTTTGTGCCACCTTCATTCACCTTCCTTACACATTACCAATCTATACAAGTCAAGTTCCTCAATGCTATGAATAGGAAATGAGTAGAATAACACGATGGAGAAATAATTGTTTCCTCTACACATCTATAAGAAATAGCCTAGTTCCAGCAAATACAATGAGCACTAACCATTGATTTAAAGAGTTGTGATTTACTACCACGTGGTTTCTCAGCTCAAGATAATGGTAAAAATAGTTCGCATAGCTATATCCTAGAAGTTAAGCTTTCTTCACCATGAATTCTTTATGCTTCCTTCAAAATTCAATTAATTTCTTTGTAATCCACAAGCAAAGTAGCTAAGATTTCAAAAACTAATTTACAAATCCATTATTCATCCTAGTTTTATTCTTTCAACTCATATGGCATCCACAAGATCAATTTGGGGTCGTTGTTACAAGTGGAGCAAATCAAATGGATTCATGGGGAGTTGCTTCGCATTTAATAGAAAGACAACATGGATGCGTATGGGGAGTCGTTGAAACCGATGAAATACAAAGAAATAGTTTAGCTTCCAACCAATGCAAACGTGGCACTCAAATTTAAAGCAGATCAAACGATGATGAAAGAAGTTGGAGCCCTTAGATCCTAAAACAGGAATGGCGATCTACCACAGACATCACAAACCGATGGTGAAGAAAACAAGAATGCTCAGGACGATGTCCAAATGTGCAGTGGAGGTCATACGACAGTGTAGAAGATACACAGCTAGGCGGTGAGAAGGAATGCAACCACAAACTGTGATTCACAATTAAATAAATTCATACTATACCCACTCATGTCCTCACCCATCATGTTAATGGTTCTAAAGTTATCAGAGACACTAAAAATTAGGACAAATTCCTTAAATTTTCATCATGTCCCTTACTGCACACATGAATAATAAATTAATTAATTACCATCCAGACCAACTAAGACTTAGTCTAAACCTAGCATTAACTCCCACTACCTCTCCTAGAAGAACTCATACTTATCTAGGTGGACTCTATCACTTGAGACCCAGATTAAGGATATCAATCACACCAAAAATAGAAAAGATCAGGCCATTTTTGGCAAACCTAGACTTATCCACCTTAACCGATGCCATTGGTTATTCCTCAACCGTGTGTGGTCACCTAACCTACCATGGTTACTTTATATACAATTTTACAACCTTTTACCTAGGTTGGTCATTTTTCAGTTTTGAGAGAACTATTGCATTCAAGCATGAATCCAAAGCCTCTCAACATCCAGATGACACAAAATACTCAACCACAGTGCCCAAGAAAGCATCTGGTTCTCCTTCCAGAGCATTGGAATACTCATGGGAACACTACAGGAGTACCATTGTGACACTGACTCATAATCTCTTCATGGATCAACTACCATCCACCTTCACCTACCAGATCTATAAATGCAAGTAAGTATTCATGTGATTTCAATCATATTGTGTTTTGCTTAAAGTATAGATTCCTTACCTCTTTCATTATACTTTATTTTTTCATGTATTCCTTTATCTCCACCTCCTCACCAATCTACCAACCCAACCACCTATAGCCTTTTTTTTCCTTCCATGACTTCCCTCTTGTATCCCCGAGTCTTCTCAAGTAATATCATGAACCTAACCACACCCTTCTTACTCTCTGTGTAATCACAGAGAAGCCCCAAAACCATTTTTATCAAATTATTGTCAATTGCCCCTACCGATGTCGGTTACCTAACCGTCGTTGGTTTCACCTCTATACTGACATCGGTCACCTGACCGATATTGGTCTCTGTGTCATTTCATTCCTTTTGACCAGCAAGCCTCTCGATCAACCAAAACTAACCAGACCTCACCCAATCAACCCAAACCTCACCCCAACCCTGACCCTTCAGACCTACCTACAAAACCCAAGAATAACCTACCAAACCTCTCAGATTTAATCATAACCTTTCCTGTTAGATTAGATTTTCTTATTGTATTTGCATGAGATACCTAAATCGTATAACTATAGTAGGATTTCCTTACTTCATGATATTTGCATTAAATTGTATTTAAAAGTGGATTGACAACCTTCTAGGAAGCACCTCGCTTCCTAGATCTAGCACTCACTTGCTAGGTAGTCCACTAACCTATATTATTAATACTATTTGGTGGTCTTGTTTGTGTTTCTTATATAAGTCATTCCTCCTAGCCAAAGGGAAGCTCTTCATGATCAGCTTGGATCAAAAATTCATTAACGTGTGCATTCAACCTTTGACCTACATCTCAGGTATTCCTCCTAACCTATTTCCTATTCAGTTTTAACCAAAAGCAAAAATTAGGTGAAACATCTTGGCATGCCTGTGGGACCCATCAGGGGTTCTTTGCATTGTTCATTCCTAGGGAAAATCTTGTGTGTCTATTTTCATTTGAAATGAGTTCACATTAAGCTTCTTCTCTGGAAATATTATTTTCTTCTGATTATCTCAAGTGACACTTTTTTTGGGATTAAAAAGAATTCTTCTTTCTTTTCTTGTATTGCATTTAGTGAAAGTCATACCCTTAACCTCTTCATAATTTGTTCTCATCGAATATAATTTGTGGATTTGGGTTTTAAAACTTGTGCACTTGCATTGTTGAGTTTGTTTGCATTATAGCTAATCTAAATTGTGGGAAACCTATATGTTGGAAGTCATGCCAAGTGATGGTTGAAAAATTGAACCATAGCTCACATTTTGCACACTCTCTATACCAAATCACTAAAAACAAACTACACATTTCTTAAACAACATCTTTCCTAGAAGAAGTTGTCAATGATCACACGATCAAAGGATTGACAGTGGGCTCCACTGGTTTCTCTGTCAGTCATCATCTCAGAGAAGGATCTCCCATGCCAAAACTTACCTAAAACTAGCCATAGTTGTTGGATTTTATAGGGCACCTTTGTTAACCAAAAATTCTATCCTGCTTATAATCAGTCCTAAATGGCATAAGCCACAACATAAAATCTACAACTTAGGATTTCATGTTTGTTAGCTTTTTTTTGCTTTGCATTTTGAGGTGTGAGTTGTGTTTCTTCATTCTTTCTTATCCTTTTACACCCCACATCATGACTGGTGTATTCCGGTTTTATTCTGGGTTTATTAGGACTCCTCATAGCCATACTCAGTCTCTGGGTTGGCCCTTTTATTTGATCTAAATCACCAAAACTTCATTTTTTTCTCTTCCTAGATTTCACAACAATCGATATCGGTCCAAATGACCGACATCGGTTGTATCATCTTACCGCATCGTTAACTGAATGACATTGGTTTATATGTTTTTTTGGTTATTTTTTCCAAAATAGTATTCTCCACCTTCTTGTTCTTTTGTGGTTTGTTCTACCATTTTTATCCCACTCTTGAGTCTCTGATATCATTTTAGGATCCAAGTTGACCCATTTTCACCTTTCATTGCCAAATATTTGAATCTCTTATTTTTCATAGTAAGTCGACATCGGTCTGAGCTGACCGTGATGGTTACCCTCATACCGGCATCGGTTACCCCAACGACATTCGGTCTCGTATTTTGACTTTCCAATCAAAACAATGATATAATCACTCATTTTAGACTAATTTTCCCCATTACTTTTGTGTTTTCTACATCATCAATGAAGCTTAAAATACCTATTTTATCATTAGTCACATGGTTTTGACTCGTAAACAAGCTAACACTCTCATGTTTCATGCTAGCCACCAGCCGCTCCCACCTAGCCCATCACCCCCTTCAATCTCATCACCCATGGACCCCAATCAAGGCTCTTTCCATACCCACTAGTGATGAGGAGTTTGTGAGACTCCTTGATCACAACCCCTGCTCTGTAATACTATCTCACTCATTCATCTACCCATGATTCATCAGGGCAGCTTATATATGGCATGCATGTGTCCATTCCTCCTACCCTCACACCCACTTCTGCATCAACTACTACTAGCTTAGCCTTACCCTCTTCCACCTTACCACCTGTGGTTTCCCAACTTGACCCTACATCATCGATATATGGCTGCACCTATGACATCTATCATGCCTTTGACATCTATCACTCCTATGATGTCAACCATGCCTTTATCAACCACCTTGAGTGTAGGTCTATCTGCATCCACCACCTCTCATATACCTATTGCATCTCAGCCACCAATGGTGTGGCAGCCCATACTCCCTTCCAAAACATTGTCCTCTCCATCCCATAGTCTCTTCCTCGATTTCTATGAGAGTCTTTACATCCACTCCACCTACCTACACTTATCACCAACAACCCCCTATTTCATCTATCACTTATTCAAGGATACTTTCCATCTACATCTATTTTGGCCTACATTCCTTCCTCACAATTTTTGTACTCGGCACCACCACATACTGGGATGCCACCCCATCATACCCTCCTCATCTACCCCCTTATACTGTAGGGGGTGCCCAGTCATCACAACCTACCAATGATCTTATCAAAATGATGATGGACAAGATGCAGACATTGGAAGCATCTATCTCTGGCTCACGTAACTCTCTGACATATGATGAGATTTGTAATGAGCCCATTCACCCATCCATTCCAATTCATCCATACCCTCCCCATTGGGAAATGCCTAAATTCAACCGATTTAACAAAAAGAAGACCCACAACAACACTTGTGGTCTTTTAAACATGTGTGTTATTTGATCGCTCATGATGACTGTTTTTCTCTTGTGAACATTCCCAATGTCCTTTGATAGGACCTACTTTGGATTGGTATAGTGCTCTACCTAGGCATTCCATTTTTCATTCAACCAAGTAGCTCAAGATTTTCTAGACCACTTTTCTATCAACATTGTCAAGAAATCACCATGATGACCGACTTATATTATATGACATGCCAATATGAAGATGAATCTATCACATATTTTGTCACTCATTGGTGGAGCCTGATCAACCAACTCACATTCCAACTACCTCAAACCGAGTTAATAGAGTTGTTCACCAGAGCTTGTGCTAGACACATCTCACCAACTCTCCAAGTTCAAACCTTCCACATGTTTGATGAGGCATTCACCATGGCCCAAAACTTGAAATTCATGCCATTGAAGAGAAGAAGATACAATTGCGTAACAAGAATGTTGCATTTAAATCAAATGATACCTCTTCTTCTTCCAAACCAAAAATAATTACTCTAAAGAAAAAGGATCTACCAACATAGTAGTTTTGAAATCCAGCCCATCTCACCCATCCAACCAATCAAATCCTTCTTCCAATCTTTCTCCTGTTCAGATTTTAGTTCAAGAGCAAAAAAAATATACTCCCATAGGAGAACCCTACTCTTCAGTTTTAGAAAAATTCTAAAATCTAGAGTAATCACTCTTCCACCCATCAAACCACATACTAGTTTTGACCCCTCTCATCCTATGCCTACATGGTACAAAGAAAATGATTATTACTATAACTATCATCATGTTAGAGGTCATAACGATGGTAATTGTATAACTTTTAAAAATATCATCCAAGAAATGTTAGATAATGGAGATCTCATCTTGGATAATCCTAATGCACTAGCTAATTAGAACCTTCACATCTTCAAGAATTCATTCCCAAATCACACCCCATCATCTAACCAAACCGGAAAAACCTGACCAATGACAGTAACATTCATGAGGTTCATGTTGTTTTTGACATCATACCAGCTCTTCTTGCTCAATTTCCTCCTACTCCATCTATCGAGGAGATTCTTGCATGAGCTCCTTCATCCATGGAGGGACTTGTTTCATCTACTCCTTTACCCATAGAGGAGTCTCCCTTATCTCCTCCTTCACCCATGGAGGAGTCCACCATATCTTCGATGTAGTTTCCCCACTCACCTCTCAACCTTGATGAACAACCCACAATACTTACTCTTCTACCCATGGGAGAGTCATGCTTACCTTCTTCTTCACCAAAAGATGAACTTACCTCATCCAACTTGTCATCTCCCCTACCCATAGGGGATCCATTAGTAGCATGTCCCTTCCTATTGGTGACAATTCTCCATTGGCTTTCAAGGATCCTGTTGATTTTCTCTCATCTCTTTTACCCACAAAGTCTGAAGCCAACCATTTCCCTATCTCATAGACATTCTTTTACAAGGATTACTACCAAATCAACATCATCCCCCCTACAGGTGTCATTTTCACATTTGGTTGACCACTTGGATTATGTTGACAATTCCATGCTTTGGGGATGCCTTTGACTTCTTTTCTCAACTCAAATGCAAATGTTGTTTTCGATACTTCCATGATCTATCCAAAGGTGTTTAGACAACCAAACCCACCATGCCCATGCCAGTTGTAGTGACCCCTTCTTCATCACCCTCACCCACACCTAAACCTTTACCATCAAATGAAATTTTTCCTATGCCTAAAACCTTACCTACACCTATATCTTCCTCCATCCACATCCAGACCCATTGCCACATTGGGAGTCATGCCGACATCAAGCCTAGTCCATCCTCCTATGTCAAACTAGATTTAGCCACATCCTCACAAGCCATCACAAAGACTATTCCCCCACCTAAGAGGAAGACCCAACCTCTTAGGCTGCATACACCAGCTTCACCCACTACCCCTCTGTCACCTTCACCACTTCCATCTATCCTAGGTCCCCACCCATCAACCTTGGCCAAACAAACCTCCTACCCAGAGTAAACCAAAAGCACAACAACCTACCTCATCATGATCCTCTATTGCACCCAAATTACCTACACAACTTATGCCTTTCATCATCACCTACATCCTTTCTACCTCCTATACCTACACCACTTCTAGTATCCTCATCATTACCTATGCCATTCCCTTCTCTTCAACCAGTACCTTCCACATTCCTCTTACTACAACCTTCACCACACCTCCATTATCACCTTGGCTAACCCATCCCCTTCCACCATCTTCCTTCCCTTCTACATCACACACTTCTTCTTCACCTTTACCCAAGAAGGTGCAACCAAATCCAAGAACCCACTACCCTCCAAAGAGGTAGTTAAACCTACACCACCTTCAACAACTAGTTCACTGCTACATCTTTACCCAAGAAGGTGCAATCCAAACCTAAAACCATACTATCTACCAAACAAGTGGTCAAACTTACTCAACCTCTCGATTCCACCTCCGGTGGTGCCTCTCCCACCAAATTCACCCACACTTCCATCCAGACCCACACTTACTTCACATTGTGATCCATTGGCAGGGTCTTACGCCAACATCTTAGCTAACCTTTTGGAAACCTCTGTCATCACATTGCCACCACTTAGACCTTATGACCCACTCAAACCTAAACTAAGGGTTTGATGATACAAAATTTTTTGCTTACCATCATGTGTCAGGGCATGATGTGGAAATTGTAAGGCTCTTAAGACTATTCTTCTCCAACTATGTCCTCTCTCGAAGAAAATTTGATGATGATGATATTTTAGATGAGGACCCTATTCCACCTTCACCTATCACCACACATCCTCTCTTACCTATTCAATGACCTTCATCTCCCCTCCAAACCCTTTTATCCTCCTCCAACATTTGAGATCAATATGGTCCGCATAAGAGAGCTAGCCAAACCTCCACCAAAATGCCAATGTGTTGCATTGTTTTCACAAAACTAGTATATGCCCTCACCATATTTTTTCCCATCCTATCACTACACCTATCATGACTCACTTTCTCCTTTACCATAGATTAATATGGTTCAAATTACCACTTGATCCTAGAAGGAAAAAGGAAAGGAGAAAACAACCAGCTCATCCTACTACTCTTTTACCCAATATTCCATCTGCACCTACACCAAAATCACCATCCGTGGACCCACATACCCTATTTTTGATGGGGTTTCCCATCATACAATGCTTAAAAATTACACTAGTCTCCTCTCAAAATGTCTTTGTATGACCTTGTCCAAACCTCTGAGTCTCATCGACATAGGCCCTCATTGAGGTTCTATAATCTATTGAGGTTCTACCTAATGACCCTACTCCTTGTTGCATCCATTATCACTCCTCACCATGTGGCCTCTCTCACCACTTTCCCCTTCCTCTCTCCCTACTACCACTCATCAAGTAGCCACTCTCAGTTTCTCTGATGATGATGAGATTGTACCTCTCAATTGGATGATCCTGATCCCACCCTATTTATTTCCATCTACATTGATAATATACATGTTTGATGCATTATGATCGATGGTGGTGCTAATATTAACATCATTTCCTCCCATGCATACAACCAAATGTGCATCCCTACCAATTACATGCATAATAACCTAGTTATGTTTGCATTCATTCAATGATGCCATGACTTCCACCCTTGGCACCATCATTCTCCACATTTTGTGTAGGCCCCCATACCATTCTGAATTATTCTATGTCTTAGAGGGGGAATTCTAGTACAACATGCTACTTGGCCTGACCTGGATTCATGCCATGGGTTGTGTTCCTTCAACCTTACACCGTTGTTTAAAATTCAAACATGAAGGACACAACTATACCATTCCAAGCCAACCCTTCACCATTCAAGACATGTAACATGTTGTATCGACCCAATGATGTCCTTATACTAGTTAAGGCATCTACCACCTACCACTTCTTCTTCAGCCACTTACCTCATCCACCAATGTTACCACTACATCTTCCACAACTAACTCCTCTATTCCCCCACATTACTACCATAACTTTTATCAGCTGACCCATCAACCAACCCATCTACTTCTCAAACAACTAATGCTTCTTCTTCCCAACTATCTAGTGATTCATCCATTCCCACTACCCACATATCAACTATTGATCCCTTAGAAGGTGTTTTTCAATGCCTCACTCTGGGGAGTACCACCTTTATAACATTGACACATTCCTTACTCCTCAAGAGTATGGTAACCTTCACCAACATCCCCACTATGATCACCACATAGGTGAGGTTTTCCCTATGGTCCTCCCCACCTTCACACCAACTTAACGTATGGGGGACTTGATGCTTCTACCTACTCACCCGAGCCACCTTCCCAAACTCGACCATTTTCCTCCGACCTTCAAATCTCTCACCAACCACCACTTCACCCACACCTTCCTCCATCATTGTGCTTGGAAGGGATTTGGCTTTGGTTTCTATGAACAAGGCCACCATATTATCATTCCTTGCACCACTGTAAGCATAAAGACCATAGTGGTATTGGATTTTCCAAACCACCTTCTAAGAAGGCCCGAGTTGAACTCATTGAGGATGATAAACATTCCCCACCCCATTCACCAACTTCACCACCTTCACCTACAGAGTCTATGGATCCAGAATCCATTCCTCCTCCTAACTTTTTTTTTTTTTGTGAACACCATTTCCCTGGGACCTCTGACTTATCAACATGATGGTGAGGCTCCCTCTTCTCTTCCCTTCATATATCCGACATGATCGATGATGATACACCTTCTATTAACATCATTCAATGTCAGGATGATGAGTCTATTCTCACCTACCTTGGTGTGGAAGATTCTTATATTCACCGGTCATTACCTTCTGAGATGCAAACCATGTTGAATGAATGACCATCGAAATCAATATTCACACTCAGGATGACCACACATTCTAAAAATAGGCCAATCTTTAGATGTTGTTGAACAGAAGCTTTCACTTCTTTCCTTTGGGATCATAAGCAACACTTTTTCTTGGTCCTATGCTTTGATATGCCTGTATTGACCCAAACATTGTGGTCCACAATATCATAACCATTCCTGATGCCAAACCCGTGAAACAAAAGCTGTGAAAAATGCATCCTCGCATTTCCCTTCTTGTCAAAGAAGAACTCCAATGCCTCCTTTTTGGTTTCCTTCATCCTACCCATTGATTATCCCCAATGGATCTCTAACATTTTCCTATCACAAAAGTGATAGGGGACTCACATTTACACATGGATTTCATGACCTTAACTTAGCTTTGCCCCAAAGATGACTTTCCTCTACCTAGTATTGACCAACTAGTTGATCTCACCACCGCCATGAGATGTTATCACTCATGGATGGTTTCTCAAGTTATAACCAAATATTACTCACCCTAAAAGATCAACACAAAACCACCTTCATCACTCCTTGGGGACCTTCTTATTATCGTGTCATGCCCTTTGGCCTTAAAAAACATTGGTGCTACATATCAATGGGATATGACTTATATTTTCATGACATCATGCATAACATATTGGAAGATTATGTTGATGATATTCTTTCCAAATCTAAACATCGGGCCAGAACACCTTGTTGTCCTTAAAGTTGTCTTTGACCATCTCATCAAATATCATGTTCACCTTCAACCTAAGAAGTGTGTCTTCTTTGTTGTTCTCTCTCGAAAAAGCTCCTTGGTTTTATCATTTCTTTTGCATGGCATTGAAGTTGATCCCACTAAAATCAAGGCTATTCTCAAAATGCCTCCACCTACTAACCTTCATCAACTTCATAGTTTGCAAGGAAAGTTGTAATCTATTCATCACTTTATTTCTCATCTTTTCAACCACTGCCATCCATTTCATCATCTTCTCAAAAAGGATGTCTCCTTCAAATGGGATGATGAATGCCACAAAGCCTTTGATGCCTTAAAACAATACCTCCTCCAACCACCTGTGCTCATTCCCCTAAGGATGACCAACCATTTTACCTTTACATTTCTGCTACTGATCATTCCCTGGGTGCCATGCTCACTCATCGATGATGAGAAACACAGGGAGAAAGTGGTTTATTATATAAGTCATATGCTTTTAGACTATGAAACTAGATATACTCATGCTGAAAAAACTCTTCTTAGCCTTAGTTTTTTTCACCACTAAATTTTCACCATTACCTACTCAACCACAAAACCTTTGTTGTCACCAATACTAACCCCTTACATTACATGTATGCTAAGCCCTACCAACATCAATGTTGCACGTTGGCTCATGCTTTGCATAGACCTAGATCTCAAATTCATCCATCAAAAAATATTGTCAAAGGACAAACAATTTTGACCAACTCACAGATGCACCTCTCTCCGAAACCAATCTTCTAACTTTGATTTCCCTGATGAATCCATCGCTACCCTCTCCCTGGATGATATACCATTTACCAGATGACCTTATTCTTTGATGGTTCCAAATGTCGTGCATGTGGGGGTGGTGCTAGAGTTATCCTCATTCCTCTTGATGGTGAGCCTATGCCATTATCTTTCAAACTAGATTTTGATTGTACTAACAATATCACCAAATATGAAGCACTCATGTTAGGTCTTCAAACCACCATAGCCTTAGATGTTAAATCAATTAATATCTTTGGTGACTCTCAACTAGTTGTGAACCAATTTAATGGTATATACCAGTGTCATAATGAGATACTTCAAAAGTATAAGCATCATGTTGACATAATTTTGACTACCTTTGACCATTATGAACTTCAAACCACCCCCATGTTCCACTAATAAATTTGTAGACACCATGGCTTGTCTTGCTTCTCAAATCCCACCTCACCCTCCGACTCAAAAATATTTGTCATGTACAAAGGTTGCAATCACCTTCTTATCTAATTTGAGATGTCAACCTTGTAGGAAACATTGAAACTGACCCACGTGACCTTTGGTATAAGTAGTTTGTTGACTATCTTTCCCTTTCAATTATGCCTCCAGATCTTACTCATAATGGACAATGAGCCTTTCTCAAAAGTGTCTCTCACTATGTCATCATGGGTGGTCTTCTCTATAAAATGGCTTTGATGCTATCCTCTTATGATGCCTTATGAGTTCTAAAATTCCATACACCATCAAGGAAGTTCACATGATGGGATTTGTGGGGTCACTTCAAGTGGTTTAGTTATCGCTAAGTGCATCCTTCACCTGGGCTATTACTGGCCAACCCTAAACCATGATTTTTGTGACTATGTCAAGCATTGTGTGAAGTGTCAACAACATGCTAATCTTCATCACACCCCTAGTCATGCCTTATAGGTCACACGAGACCTTTGGCCTTTCTCTCAATGGGGTTTGGATCTTGTTGGAGAGATCAACCCTCATTCTTCCCAATGTCATCAATGGATTATTACCGCTACCAAATATTACACTAAATGGGTGGAATCCATACCTCTTATTTCTACAAAATCTGAGAAAATATGTGAATTCATCAATCATCACATCATTTTTCACTTTGGTGTTCCTCACCACCTCATCATCACTGATAATGGAAAACAATTCAAAAACAAAACCCTATGGAAACTCTGTGATGCCTTTGACATTCAACTCATTTTTCTTCACCTTATTATCCTCAAACAAATGGCCAAGTTGAATCAACTAACAAAACTCTAAATAAAATTCTTATGAAAGTGGTTGATGATATTGGTAAGGATTGGCACACGCACATTCCTTTTTCCTTATGGGCTTATCACACTAGTATTCACACCTCAACTACTGCCACACCTTTTTCTTTGGTCTATGGTATAGAGGTTGTCTTGCCTCTCGAAGTCCAAATTCCATCTCTTCGTATCTCACTCAAAGATATGCTCAATGATGATGATTTTTTAGGATCATTTGGCACAACTTGAGTTATTAGACAAACATCATCTAAATGCTCTCGATCACCTCCAAATCTACCAAAAATGTATCAAATGTGCCTATGATAAATGTGTCCAAGAATGAACCTTCCAGGTCGGTGACCTCATCCTGAAGGAAAATCAACATGTAAAAAAAGGAGAAAAGTAAATGGGGAAAGTTTCACTCCTAATTGGCTTGGACCCTATATCATTACTCATGCCTATGGATCGGGTGCTTATCATTTATCTTCACTCGAAGGTAAACCCAAACCTAAGCCCCCTCAATGCCTTGCATCTTGACCATTATATTGTTGAATCAAGTCTTGTATCATCTCCTTTGTCTATTAAATGCTCATCCCTTGAGCAACATTCACCTTCCACTTACCTATTTTAAGGATCAACGACTAAACAAGAATCATGTGATTACCCATCACCTTTCAGCCTTATCTTCAATATGAGTACCATGGCTCTACTCATGGCATGATTCTCATGGATACTTTTCATCCTTTTCAAGATGGAATCCCATGGTCATTCATCACTTAAAACCTCTCTTTCATAGCTAACCCCTTGTGTGCTATGGTTTTGTCTTCATAAAAGAAGCCTATACTTCTCTATAGTCTTGTCCATGACCTAAAAGTCCAAAAACAATTCAAAAGTAATATATGGGATTTTCAAATTCAAACTCCTTGAGTCAAACTTCTAGCAAAAAGATGACTCCCTAAAAAAAGGACATCTATCTTTCTATCTTGTTACTATAAATAGATTTCTCCCTCGAAGGAAAACTATATACAAAGCTAGCCATATTGTATACATAGTCTATCACAAAAGAAGACTATTTCTGCAAAAATAAAATAAAAATATTTTGAAGCTTCCCACATCGATCAACTTCACGAAGACCTCAAGGAGATATTCTATTCATCCCACATAGACTTCCCACATCGATCAGTCTATAAAACAAAAGTAAAAAAAAAAAAAAGATAAATTTTTTGTCATGGACTTACCTATTTTGATCTTGGGTATCTTGCCAAAGAGGCATGTTGTCTCACACCAAGGTTATGATAAAACAACCTCTTTCACCTCACCGCCTTTCCTTTCTAATCTTCTACCTACTCAAGGGACGTGCCACAAATGTGACATTTTCATGATCATGTGACCTTCTTCACCCTTAGAATATCAATCATGCAATGCCTTTAGGGTTTTATGTTCATAAGCCAATCTTTGGTATGATAGACTCATAATGGTTCTTACCACTTAGGTGGATTTTTGTATCCTCTTACCATTCACCTTTTTTACTTATTATTGATCCTCCTTCACAAGACTAGACCTTCGACACCTACATTATAGGAATACCTCTTCCACCAAAATCACCCATATCTATTCAAATGACCAAAAACCATACCAACTCAAAACTCAACCATTCATGCCTATTGACCTATACTCAACCATGCCTAAATGACCTAAACTCAACCATGCCTATTTGACCTATACTCAACCATGCCTAAATGACCTAGACTCAATCATGCCTAAAACCTACCGACCCATTCATCTACCTCATCATATTATTCCCTAGCTTATGGGAAACCATCAAATCCTGAGGCCCCTTTTCATCGAGGCTATATGTAAAAGAACACTCGAGGGCATGGGGCCCTTGGAGGTTAGCTCATAAATTTTTTTTCCCTAACCAATTTTCCCCTTTATATTCACATTTTACCCTAGTTAGTTTCCATTTTACACAAAACTTCCCAAATTAATTATCATAAAAACATACATACCTACCATTTTATAACATCAACCATATCATACATCAATCATTTAGCATTTCCAAGTATGAATTTATCATACATAAAATACATTAACTTGGAAATTAAATTGACCAAACTACCTACTCCACCATGAAATTTGAATACTATAGAATAGTGCTATGATTTAATAACACAGAGGCATGTTGTCTAACAAAATCACAAGTTAAGCTTATAAACATAGAATAATCCAAATCAAGACAAGGTACACACACATAACGCCTTACCATCCATCTAACATTTTTCCAAAGACTCAAGGGACATGCTATAAATGTGACATTTTGTGATCATGCAACTTTGTTCAATACCTTAGAACAATCATCATCAAGAGTATCCCTCTTCCAGGATTTAAATGATCTCATAAGCCAATATTTGGTATCCAAAGACTCAGAAATGGTTCTTAAACTTAAGGAAATCATCCATCCTCTAAACCATTCACCTCTTTCTCTTGGATATTACTCCTCCTTACATATATACACAACTGTAGATGAATTACATTCTCAAAAATAAGTCCATCTAACATCACTCATAATCTATGAAAACATAAAAAACCATGCCTAAATGACCTAAATAACCACATGGATCAACAATATAATATGATCTCATGGATCTATAATATGACAAGACTAGATCTATATAGATCATCTCTATAATACTAAAGCCCTCACTCAACCATGTCTAAGATATAAACTTAACCCATGCCTAAATGACCTACCAACATCTCTACCATGCCTAAATGACCTAACTCCATCATGCCTCAAGCCTCCTCCTCCTTTCCCTCCTGTTACCCTCTTCATCTCCTTGTCATATTCTTCCCTAGCTTCCTGGGATGAAGAACTACATCGTACCTTGGCCCTTTTTTTTTCCTGGTCTTATCAGCACTTGAGGGCATGGGGAATGGAGGTCTAATTAGGCCTTCTCTTTTTCCCTAACCAATTTCCTCCCTAATTATCTATGCATATTTTACCCTAGTTAGTTTTGTTTTACAATTACATCTAAACTATTGAAATTTAATTTTATCATAAAAACATACATACCCACCATTTTATAACATCATTACCTAATATCATACGTCGATCATTTACTTACAAATTTACATGATATCAAATACTTGGAAATTTAAACCACAACATACATATACATCATCATTTATTTTCCATACATATAATAATAAGTTTCTTGTGAAAATTAAATCAACAACACTCAAAATACCTACTCCACCATATTTATATACTCCATGACTCCATCATCCATATGATATATTGACTTCATCATGCCTAAATCACCTAAACTCCACCATGCCTATATGACCTCAACTCAATCATGCCTAACTCAACTAGTTTCCATGATACACAATAATAATGACAATTAAAGCAAGTACATCATCCATCTAGTAGACATCATCAACTATATAATGGGAGTGTGTGTATCAATATCAATACATATATAAATAATTATCATTATCTCAAAAATCTCATGTACAATCTCACATCTTTGGCATGTAGGCTAGTATATATATATCAAAAATCGTAATAATGGTACAATATCACATACAATGACCAATCACCCCCATCTGATGCCCTCCTCTCCGGTCTCACTTGTCTCCTCCTCCTGCCTCCCAAGCAATTGCCGCCAACATCTCACCACCCTCTACTAGTCCCTTCCTGACCTCCATCTCCTCCTCTTGGCCCCTATGTCGGGCCCGGTGTCTCGAGAGCTAGTAACCTCACCATGGCCCTATCTCTCGGGGTCAATGACCCCCGTGCTACCGAGTTCGTGAGTCTGGATCTAGTCCACTACTATCTGTCTGTTGGGCTTGGTACTCGGCATATGAAGGCACATCAATCCATGTAGTGGCTAGATGGTCCTGATAATAATGAGCCTCATTCAAGAAATCCTTGAACCTCTCCATGGATATAGTCTGTGGTGGTGCCATCATGGCCTAACTTCCCCCTATGAACTCTTCTTGACCAAAAGTGTACCCTATCCTGGTGTAGTGCCTATGAATATGGGACTTGTACTTTTGCATGTGCTAGTACCCATACCTATATAGCTAGTCCTATAGGGCCACAACTTATGACTATGGAGGAACGGCCCTATAATCTAGCCATCTCCACCCTATATGGGAGTTTCTTCCTCCATCTCCATCTCCACTTGTGTGGGAGCCTACACTGATACCTAGGCTGTAGGTCATCACCTATGCTGTGCCCCCCGTTAGTTATCCCTATAACCTTGTAATCTATGCATAGGGCATCCACCTACCCTTGTAATGTATCCCTCTACACTATGACTATCGCTAAATCAGGATTTCATGGCCTTGGTGGTGCCACCCATAGTTGTGCCACCCACCACTGCCTGTATCCATCGATGATGCCTACATCATCAATCCATCAATCTAGCACCTACTCCTCCTACCCTGTGGGAACACTAGGACATGATGGAGACATGAGTCTCTCCACATCATCTCTACGGTATTTTGGGAAAGGTGGGGCACATCCTACAACATTCTAAACTACCATCTAACCCTATCCATGGGTATCATCTCGTGCTCACTGCACATGCACCCTATATCCATCTCAATAAATGAAGCTCCTCTAACTCCTCATCCATGCCTCTATATGATAGAAAATCAACATATGGCCACCACATGATATCCACTTGATAGGTCATCTAACAACCACCATAGTATGTAACATCATATGTGGCCCTAGCCACTTCTCGATTGTGCCCCAAATGGTACCCATCTCTGAAACCCACTCTATACAAACCACCCCCAAACTCAGTCCTATCATGGTAACCCAACTAGATGCACACACACAATGTGCTCATACACCCAACAATGTAATAAGAATGTACAACACATACCAAACCTCCTGTACCTACCATAGGCCCATAGCTCCCTATACAGATAGACTAGAAAAGTGTGCCAAAGAAAAACATATCCACTCCTCGATCATGTCTTGTAACACCCCATCAGTGCTCATGGAAATATCCCCTCAATTGGAGCTAAGAAATCAAAACCTAATGCCACCATCATCAAAAATGGATAGCCTAGTCTCATGTGATATATCCTTATATATATCCCCATAACTCAGACTCGCATGTTGTGATAACTCAACATGCCCATCGCCTCACCAAATATCACCACTATGGGCTCCACGAAACCTCACCGATGAAATCGAATACACTGGCTCCCCAACAATAGGAAGTTGTAGGATCCTATACACATCCTCCAATGTGATGGTCATCTAGTCGGTAAATGAAAGGTATTGGTCATGGAGTCCCATCTATCGATGAGAGTGACCATCAAGCTAGGATCTCATCCTATACACCTATAGTACTGATCAAACTAAGTCTCGCATCTACTATGTGATCCCACTCCTCAGTTGTCACACTCATCTACATTGTATATAAATAGAGGTGGTACTTTGTCTCTCATAGTCAACTGATCTCTCACCTGCATCAACCAAACCAACACATTGTCAAGTCAAGACCTTCTCACATCACCTATTCCTCAAACCTCAACTGACCTCATACTTAGCCATTTTTTTACCAAATCATACCTAACACCATCAATCATACCTACCCTTTACCTAGTTTTCATACCTACCCTTTACCTATTTCACCTAAAACCCTATTGTCTTCATTATAATACTTACCCACTATCATCAATCATTTCACCTACTTACCTATCACACACCTGCACAATCATGCCCTACCTACACTCACTTTTCCCTCTTCCACCTACATTAGTCTTCACCTACCCCTACCTTCACCTTTTTCACTTTCCCAACTAACTCTTTTTTAACCCAGTCACTTTTTAGAGACCAACATCGGTCTACTTGGTCCTCATTGACCCAGTGTCGGTATCAGTCACCCTTTAACTAACCGATGTCGTAAAACAAACCAACATCGGCCAACCCTTGACTAACTGTCAGTCACTATTTCAGTGATAAACCAAAACCCCACACCCTCCCATTTCAAAAATAACCAAAACCACTAAAACCCTATCCTACCCCACCCAAATTCAACCTACAATCATCTCCCAACCTATTTAACCTATATTTTCCCTTCCCCACCTCAATTTCACCCATTTTCACCCATATTTTAAAAAAAAAATTACCCCCAAATTCATTCATTTTTACCCAAATTTTTTTAAAATAGGGCCTGAGGATTGATTCTACCTCTACTCAATGCGGTCTCTTGTGGTGGCACCTCTAGTCTCTATGCCAATGGTCCTCTTTCTCCCTCTCCCGGCTCTGCCATGGCCATGAATCCACTCCTCCACTCATAACCAATCAAATGGATCCACTTGATCTCATGGGCCCATCCACTAGATGTCAATCGCCTCCTCGTAAACTATTGACTCCGCTCACATCTTGGAAATGTCATTTTCCACTTTCACACCTCTCGCTTGTCATTTTCTATAAATGACAATCAACAAATGAATATAAAAAGTGTATTTTTTCCTTTTTAGCCCCAAATCAACATGACCGACATTGATCAAGTCATGCCCTAGTCAATATCGATTAACCTATAACTAACATCGGTCACCTTAATTAACCATATGGCCTCAAAAATGCCTATTTTTCCCAAAAGATGTCATTCTTGCACCATTTACCCTTAGCATTACCTATTAGGTTCACCCACAAGCCTTGCCCTACCTATTCCATTCCCTAATTGCATTTAGGGACATGTCTTTTTCCTATACCTCCCCTACCCATGACCCCACCTACACACCCACACCTGACCCTCCAATTGGACATTCAAATTTGTGTACTTGTTATACCTTGTGATGTTACTACCCATGTTGTTCATCCTAATGACCTTACCTTTCCTAATGTCGTGATGTTTATCCTAACCAAACCTTTGGTGCCCTAGAACAAAACCTATTACCCATTCCTACACCTTTCCTAGTTGTGATTCAAGACCATATCCTATACCTTGGATACCTGAACCACTTCAACCTCATTTGGATAAACCTATCAACTTTGACGAAGTAGAGTTTGTAATATCTTCAACAGGTACCTTATCACAATCTATACATGTGTGTGCATTTGATTTCCATTACCTATTACCTGACCTGACCATTACCCTTACCTACAACCCATCCACCCTTGTTTTTATTAATAACCTATTTATCAAACCACTCACCGACTTCTTCCTACAACTTCAACAGTTCCTAGTTTGAGGGGGATCACCTTCACTCCTACCTAGGCCAACCCCACTCTCACCTATATTTGGGGAAACCACTTCTTTTTTTGTCAACATCGCTTACGAAATACAAGCTATGCGATAAAAAGGGAAAATGTAGACATTGAAAATTGGGACAAATTCCCTTAACCCCCATTAATTAAATAAATTCATACTATACCCACTCATGTCCCTAGTGCACACATGTTAATTAATTTCATTGTAATAATCAAATTAATTAATTACCTCACCCATCCACCTCACCTATAACCAACTCACCTATCCACCTCACTCAAAGACCCATTCACAACCTATTAATTAATTAAGACTAATTCTATACCAATCCTAACCAACTAAGACTTAGTCTAAACCTAGCATTAACTCCCACTACCTCTCCTAGAAGAAATCATACTTATCTGGGTGAACTCTATCACTTGAGACCCAAATTAAGGATATCAATCATGCCAAAAATAACAAAGATCTAGAAATTTTGACAAACCTAGACTTATCCGCCTTAACCGACGTCGGTTATTCCTCAACCGACGTTGGTCACCTAACCGCCATCGGTTACTTTATATACAATTTTACAACCTTTTACCAAGTTGGTCATTTTTTATTTTTGAGAGAACTATTACATTAAAGTAGTGAATCCAAATCCTCTCAGCATCCAGATGACACAAAATACTCAACCACAAGCCCAAGAAAGCATCGGTTCTCCTTCCAGAGCATTGGAATACTCACGGGAACACTATGAGAGAGTATTTCCACCATGACACTCGAATCTAGAATCTCTTCACAGATCAACTACCATCTACCTTTACCTACCAGATCTATAAGGAAAGTAGTATGTGATTTCAATCATATTTTGCTTGCTTAAAGTATAGATTCCTTACCTCTTTCATTATACTTTATTTCTGCATGTATTATTTTATCTCCACCTCCTCACCAATCTACCAACCCAACCACCTATAGCCTTTTTCCTTCCGTGACTTCCCCCCTTGTATCCCTAAGTCTTCTTAGTAATATCACAAACCTAACCACACCCTTCTTACTCTTTGTATAATCACAGAAGCCCCAAAACCATTTTTATCAAATTATTGTCAATTGCCCCTACTACCGATGTTGGTTACCTAACCACCATCGGTTTCACTCTATAACAACATCGGTCACTTGACGTATCATCTTTATGTCATTTCATTCCTTTTGATCAACGACCTCTCGATCCACAAAATCTAAGCAAAATCTCACCGATCCTTCCCGAGACACACTGTCAAACCTATAAAACCTAGAATAACCTACCAAACCTCCAAATTTAATCATAAACTTTCCTGTTAGATTAGATTTTCTTATTGTATTTTCACGAGATACCTAAATCATATAAATACAGTAGGATTCCTTACTTCATGATATTTGCATTAAATTATATTTGAAAGTGGATTGACAACCTTTTAGGAAGCACCTCGCTTCCCGGATCTAGCACTTGTTAGGAAGTCCACTAACCTATATTATTAATACTATTTGGTGGTCTTGTTGTGTTTCTTATACATGTCGCTTCTCTTTGTAGACACCTAAAATCCACTTACACAGGATTTAATGCTAAGATTGCACTAATTATCCTCTTTCTCGTCATTTTTATAATAATTAGCATTTTTCTACTAATTAGCAAACATTCCTCTTTATATTCATTAATTAATGACATTTTGTTAATTAATTATCCTTTCTATCATTAAGGATGTCGATTAACGACCTTTTTTAATTAATATCCACTTATACTTGGGTTAATTAATTATTATTAATTAATTACGCTCACAACTCTAAATCAATAAATTATCATTTATTGGATCAAATTCCTCTCTTACATCCCGCAAATCATACTAATTTTCTTCTAATTAGCTTCTATAAGCTTACCTTTACTTATTAATTAATCACCTTTGATTAATTAAAACATCCCCAACTCCCATGACTTATTAATGACAAATTAAACTCTTCTAAATCAAGATTACCTTTTATAAAGCAACCTTATCCATTCCTAATATTTTTTACCTTTATCCCACATTCATTAATTTTCTAGCCTTGCCTCTTCAGAAAGCTATGTAAGGAACCCTCCTACTTACCTTTCTTCTTGCACCATGCTTTGAATAATACAAACTATAAGCATTTTTATCTTGAGTCATTCTCCATTGTTGGAAATAGCTTCTCCATATTGCATCCCTTCACTCAAAATTGAGTAATATGGGAAGATCCAAAATGGCCTTGTAACCATTCTTGGTGAGATCCCATTCTCAATCCCTGAGATAAATAAACAATCCACTTTGATCACTTATATTATTCATAGGTTCATAGTTTAAGTTAGCAATCATAAAGAGTAGGAAATAGCTTAGCATGTAGTTTTATTTATGCATCAAGAAGCATTTTCTTTAAGCTCTTATCTTGATGGCTCATGTTTAATTAGTAGATATTGGTTTAAATTTATAGCTTAGTTGATAAAACTTAAGCACATTTGGCATGCCCGGTGGGACTTAATCCATTGTCATTTGCATTTAATTTCAAGTTTTTATAGTTAAGTTTCAATTTTGGTTACTAACCCTCTTTTTGCATATATTGACATAACTTGTTTTTCTTAACTTGTTTTGTTGAGTTTTCATGTGTTGAGTCTTCCTTGTAGGTATAAAAGAGGTGAATTTTTTTAAAATGGAATTGATGGGAAAATTTCAACATTTCTCCATGTTTTTGTTTTTAGAGATTACTTTTTCAACATTCTACATGCTAGTTTTGTCAATTTCTTGAAAATCTTAAATTCTTGAGCATGTAGGTTAGTGTTTGATAGTGTTGAGTCTTTTATTTACATATTAATGTGGTGGGTTGATGTCAAAATTTAATCTTGGTGAGAAAATTTTAAGATTTCATCATGTTTTCATTTTTAGAGCTTACTTTTTCAACATTCTACATGTTAGTTTTGTCAGCTTTCTTGAAAATGTTAAGTTTTTTTATCATAAATGTTAATGTTTGATAGATTTGGGTCTTCTATTCATATATTAATGTGATGGGTTGTTGTCAAAATAGAATCTTGGTTAGAAAAATGTGGCCATTTTGCAAATTAAGTTACATTTTTTTGACAATTTTGGGTAAATGTTAAGTGCATACACGTGACCATAAGAGCATATGTGTAACCCATCTTCCAGAGGCCATAACTTTTGCTCTGGAGGCCATAAAATTTTCTCCCGAATTCCAAAGGTGTCAATTATGCCTTGTGTCTAACAAGGGACAATGGTGCTTCCAATTCTTGATCAACTTCCTTATTTGATGATGATTCTTGTTCGGATATTTTTGGGAGAAATCGACCCTTAGAGTCTCTTGGTCTACTCATAAATTTTATGACGGCGTAGGTAATATCTTGCAATTACTAGATGTACGATTGCTAGTCTTGTTGACACCTAATTAGACAATTCTAACTATTGGTTCCCCAAGAACGGCGCCAAAAATGATGGGTGTTGTTATTCCCTTCATTTAATCAACTTTTTATTGATGTCATATTCAAACCGGTGTGGTGTCCAAGCTATATGCAACAAGAAATCTTAGTGATCTAGTAATTGACTGTAGGTATTTGTTTCTTTTTATATTTTCTGGGGGATTTTCTCAATGTCTTGAGGATTCCTTGGCTAAAACCTTATTGAAAATAAACTATGAAAACTTGTTGGAAGTAAAAATCTCTGAAGGAATAGATTGCTGGAAATAAACACACATTTGCATAATATAATAGATTGTTGTAAGTAAACACATGTTACAGAAATGAACACACTTTCTTTGGAAATAAACACACAATTTGAGAATGCTGAAATTTGATTGAAAAGAAAGAAGAATCTAATCTAGAACACCTACAGGAACAAGTATACAACAGATTTCAACTTGAGTAATCAAAAGCATTTACAGAATTAATAGATCTATATTATTTGCTCTAGAAATATAAATACCAATAAAATGAAGATCCTGGTTCTTAGAAGAGTGGGCCCTTGCTCCACCTTGAAACAAGATTTGACAACTTAATATACTCTCAAAACAGAATGGCTATTTTATTGATAAAATGTTCTGCATTACAAAAACATATTATTTCTTTCTATCTCTTTGTCTTTCTCTATGTGTGTGTGTGTGTGTATATATATATATCTACGATTCGCATATATATACTTCTTCCACATGTGTATTTTCAGCCATAGTTGTCCTACCGATTCAAATAGAACCAAATTGTGACCAAAATAGATCTTTGAATTGGATCATGGTTAGGCGATCTTTGTATGATAGTTATCTTTGGATCTCGTGAGTATGAAGAATCGAAATCTTCCAATCTAATCCTAAGTAAAAGGATCATTGATTGCTAAATCATCAAATTTTGTTGGAATAAATAAATTCTCATCAGTTTTAGAACTTTAGAGAAGTTTTGAACTAAAGGAAATTGTTCCGAGATCTAGCGTAAGGGTTAGGAGCTACATGTGGGAGTTCTCGCAACTAAATTCGAAATTTCCAAAACTAAGTCATGGTGTTCTGAAACTAAGCCCAAAATTTCCAAAACTAAGTGATAGAGCTCAGAATCAGCTGCGTAATGGAGTTCCAAGCTAAGTCCGAAAGTTCCGAACTAAGCCATATTGAAACCAATGCTTCCAAAAACATGTTGACCACTTCATACTTTGTTCTTTTGACTGATTGTGACCTGTTTTATTACAAAACTGAATTTCCAAAGCACTTAGTTAGGAATTACAAAGTTTTTAAATGTTAGAACTACAATCAACAAAAGATGGAAAATTACATCCTAACTTATATTAGATCAAACAAAAGTCACAAAATGCAATCAATCTTGATAAAAAGGAGAGTAAAATAAGATCATTTATTATACATCAATAAGACATATTCGGCCTCATCATTCCCCCATACTTACTTGTTTATAATTCCTCTTACAAAATTTACTCTTCAAACCTTGGATTGTGTATTATGCACTCCAATTGACTCGCCAGTCAAATGGCTAAAAATGAATATCCCAATGTTTTAGTTCAAACACTATACCCGATCTTGATTCTACTTTCCTCTTCCATTCCTCAAATTGAGTGGGATCTTGACGTTATTTATTTTTACATGGGGACAAGGGGGAAAGAATAAGGGGAGGCCTTGTTCTCATTCCCATCCATATGCCCCTGTTCTTTTCATTCATTTGAGGGATTAGTGTGCACAAAGCTTTTGCTCTTTCCAAAATCCAGATCAAATTTTTGGGAGATATTACTTCCCTTCTCCTCAAGACAACTTTAATAAGCTCTCATCTTTTCAAGCATCCATCATAAATCTCCTTAATATTTTACACCTCATAAAAAGTAAATACATCAATAATTTTTCGTAAACTGGCAAGATAATGTGTCTTGAAATGTCTATCAAAGGCTTGGGTTCTAAATTTTTAATGAAAACAGATGGTTTACCATAATGAGTCCTCATGCAGAGACCATATGAGCTAGATTTCAATAGATGCTCGTAATCCCTTTCCTTCCATGCAATCTAATTTTGAAGAATAGAAACAAATGCATTAAGTGGCTTTCTCCCACATACAAATTGATCATGAAGCTTGTGTTCTTTTCCAACATAAGATGGTAGAGATAGAATTCACATAGAAGATTATTCTCGCTCTCGCACTAGTGAAGAATAGGTTGTCATGAACTCATATTCATATTTTATTTCATGTGGAAGGCCACATGTAATTCTTGACAGCTGCCAACAAATGAATTGTTCTTCTAGAAACACACTATATGCAAGATAAGGTCTCTTGCATGCAAGCAATTTTTCACTCATTATGCAAACCATTTGTATTTTTGCAAGATTTTTAAATTTGTCTCCCTCTTCTTTGTAAAAATTTTCTTCCCATTCCTTTTTTTCTTTCTTTTCATCTTCCATCTTGCTTCTCAAATCCTCATTGGATGTTTTGATTTCACTGAGTTCCCTACAAGTATCTTCCCATAACTGCTTGAGTGGCCAATAATTTAATTCAATCTATGTAGAGACTGTTGACACTAGTACTTTGTCTTCTAGAAATTTTACATTCTTCCTCTTTCTCCATCATCTGTCATTTAACTCTTGTTAATTCCTCAGTCTTGTCTGTGAGCTGAGTTGTTAGTTCCCCAATGAGCATCTCTCTTTGTTCCAACTTGAGTTTGAGGAAGTTCAACTCCTCATCCTTTTCTTTGATAATGAGTTCTACTCTGGAAAATAATAGATCCTGTCTAACCTGATGTTTCTCTTCTTTCTCTAAAATTTCTTTGGGGGTTAAGCATTCTTCTTCTACCAAAGGAAATTTCCTTTTCGTCTCCAAGATGCCAACTCTTCTTCTTCATGTGATAGTGTTGTTGATTCACCCAACTCTTGAAAAACTTGTTCCTCAAATATCTCATCTTCTTTTTCCATCTTAGTTTGGCTTGGTCCATGAGGAGTCATGGCCATGTTGCCCAAAATATCAGCAACTTCTTTTTCCAACTTTTCATGTTCTTTCATCTCCTCTGGAATTTCTCTAGACCTCTTATGAATTCTTCTTCTTTGAGGAGCTTCAATATGTTCAAAATTAGGTTTCCTCCTAGAGATTATTCTAATTTTCACTTCTTGCTTTTGCCTATGTGAACTATCATCGTCAGCAACACATATTAGCTCTCATGTAGCTACCGAGAGCAGAGGAAGGAGTTTCTTTTAAAGGTACTGATGGGTTCTACAATTTTAATTCTTCTTATAGATCTTCTCCTTTTGGTATAGTCTTCCCACCTAATTCCTTCTCTTCCTCTATAGGGGCACCAATTTCCAAATTAGTTGTAGGAGAAAAGGGAGTTGATTTTACCCTCATGATAATATCAAGGTTTTTCTTAAATTTGTTAAGAAATTTCTCTCATTTTCTTATCCATTTTTCTTTTGCAATAAAATGGTGTTGGTACACCAAATGAACTAGCCCATGATATCTGATTGTTCCAACACCCTAGGAATACCTTTGGGCCATTGTATGAATGGAATCAAAAAGAAACCCTGGAAGGTTTACTATATATTCTGGTTTTGTAGCTCCATATCTAAGATGTATGAGCATCTTCTGGACTTCTCTTCCTACCGACCCAAATTGACCATCACAAGTTAAATACTTGACTATCCAAAATGCCACTCTATCAAAGGGTTTGGGAAAGCTATCCCTTCTAACCCCTTTTATTATTTTCTTAGTGTTGTAAATATATTGGGGTTCCATTTCCCCCTCTTGTAGCAGGGTTTCAACTAATTATTTTAAGGTCCCTTTGACAGGATTTAGGACATGTAAAATTGGAACACCAGATACATTGCTTATTGTATTCATAGAAAAAAGAATTACAATATTTCTAACCTTTGTTTTGGATTGTTTGAAATTTATAATGAATTCTCTTACCAATTCGTCATTATACTTCGAGAATTTTTTAGGAATTTAAACCACCCTGCCTATTCAAAGACATCTGCCACTTCTTCATCTACAAGAAGCTAGGTATCATCCTCATGTTCCAACTTATTTTTAATCCCCATGGTAAAGAGGGTGATTCAAATTCTTTATCCTAAAAATTATTTCTCTACCCATATTATCTACATAACTCTTTTCTTAGCAATAGAAGAAGAAGGGTTTATTTGTGTGGAATCTGTTGTGCTTAGCTGCGGAATTTGTTGTTTTTATCTCATGGAATGTAATTTTAATTCTTTTGCTTCTTCCTTGAAGTTTTTTTCTACAACTGCTTCTTCACTTTTTTTACTCTGCACAAATGATAGATCATTGCTCCACCGACATCACCCCATGATTACTCTCTTTTAATCATAATGTACAATAGATGACTCATCATACCACTTTTAAATCAAATCCAATCACACATGCAAAATTTTAATCTAACCTTTAATAAGTTAAAGACATAATTACCATCTTTGATGATGTGATCCCTCTGTCATGATGACTCATCATTCCTAAAAGTGAAACAAAAAGAAAATGGTTAGAAAAGATAGATGGAATTTCAAGGAAGTTCCTTTTATTTTGGATTAGCCATTTATTTGAGGAGATCAACCGCCATTGTTGGTTTTTAAGTGATCTCTGAGAGAAATTTTTTTGGGAAGAGAACGCCATTTCTTGGTTTTCATTCCTTCCCTTTTATTTTATTTTTTATTTTATTTTTTTATTTATTTTTTTGGGGAAGAGAACAACATTTACTGGTTTTCATTCTCTTCCCTTTATTCTGGATTTATCCATCTAATTATTTGATCATTTTGGAAGAACTGAGTTCTTCCATATGATCAATTTTTTTACTTCCATCTAGCTCAAGAATTCATCCTTAGTAGGAGGCTTCCTATAAAGTTTTAGCATATGTCTATTGACCAAAAGTATCCTTCGCTGCCATCAATGGGAAGTAATTGAATACAACCATTGTTAAATATCCGCTCAATCTAATAGGGTCCTAACCATCTGGTTCTCGATTTTCCCTTGAATTGTTGGTACTTATAATCAAATAGTAATGCCCAATCTCCTACCTTGAATATCCTCTTCTTGATATGTGTGTCATGTCATTGCTTTCTTTTATCTTGGATTATCTTTGTCTCTTGAAGTGCTTCCATCCTTAACTCATCCAACTATGTAGTCAATTTTACTCCCACTATAAAAGGAAGGAATCCTATGCGTGTTGGCCTATCACCCATCAAGCCGAGTGCTCACCGAGGCACACGTGGGTGTTGAGTCTCTCTTTTATGTCAGTTTAGTGGGAAGCATTTATCTATGATTAGTGTAAGAGTATTCAGGAAATAAGTTTATACATACAAGAATAATAGGGCTTAGAAATGCCTCAAGATCCTTGTAGCTTCTTCAGGACTAGCTGTTTTAACAGACTCCATAACATATATTATAACGGAAAGAAGATACAATCATTCATTCATATCATACAAGGAAAAATAACTCCTATCAATGAAATATACATTAAAGCTACGATATCCATGTCTATTTGCAATAGGTAACCTCATTGTATTCATTGTTTCATTACAAAGAGCCATAGAGGGTAGACTGCAGTCATGCACATCACTAGGATTGTATAACTATGCCAAAAGGAAAAGAAATTACAATACTAAGCCTAGTACATTCCTTTCTACATTAATGTTCCACTCGCAGCAATCCTACGAGCTTCACCCATGTTATCTCTCTCTGTGTGTATATCTCTTCCTCTATCTCTATATCCTCATCTATATGTTATCTCGGTCTCTTTTTCTATTCCACAGGCACTTGTATTTATCATCTTCTCGTACTAGCAAATCACCTTGCCACGCCTCGATCCATTGCCAAGTGTCGAATGTGGTCCTCCAAGTGAGCATGTTCCTTCAGGCCTGAGCTCTCCACTCCATCTCATGATGATATTCTAGAAGATTCCATCGTTGGCATGCTCTTTCCTGGGCCACTGTTGCTAAGCTGGCATCTTATCCACGCATAACCGATCACACTTTTCACATGTTCTACCTTTGTTACATAAATTGGCTAAGTCCCGAACCTCCTTTTGCATGCCGCGTGAACCATGTGCCTTCTTAACTCTTCCTCCTACGCGCTTTTGCCTTGCACACCCTTCTATAATTGGGATCCTGCGCACCCACATGCCTTCATACTTGGCCAATATTCTAGGGGCCCAACATCACCCCACACTACACCTATTCTTTATCCTCGGAAACATTCTACTTGACCAAGGTGTAAGTTGGTTCAATGGAACCAAGATGTAGACATATATTTTACAAAATGAATAAGGAATGAAAGAATAGGGGAAAGAATGAAGAATGGGGGGGACATTAATTTAGAAGGCTGGGAAAGTCCCATCACAGATCTACCTCTAGGTTGTTCCACACTTTGACCTCACCCTTTGCCTTCTGGCATAGGTCACCCACCAGGGTGCTCACTTCATCAAAGCTTAGGCTAGCTCCCTGGGTACCCAAAGTGTCCACAATCTGTTCCATTTCCTTACCAGATCCATGAGCTTGTCCATTCTTCTGGTGATCTAGGGGGTATAGTTCCTTCAGTCGGGCCTTAATTGAGCTTCTTAAAGCCTCAATGGCCTCTCGATTTATTTCACTCCAATCCTATCCTTGTTACTCTACTTTCCTTCTCACAAACTTCAATCTCAGATCCACGATACAATTCTTCTAAACCCGTGCCCTAGTTTGTTGAACCCTAACTTTGATAAATTCTTCACAAGACAACATCTTTTTACTTCTTTCCATGCCTTGTAATTCCTTCCTTCTAGTTCGACAATCTCAAACTAGCTCTTCACATTTTTAATCACATAGATCTTCCACTTGATCAAATCTGAAAAACCCTAGCTGATAACACTCGCTTATATCTCCAACTCTTCATTTTCACAAAGTAAAATGAGAGTGCCCCGACCCTCTATTTATAGTTTTTCCTTTTTCTGGTCATTAAAGGCTACTTTACCTACCCTATACTTTGTTCATTTAATGCAGCTTTTTAAAACAAATCCCATCTTTAGCACCTTCACTCATGTGCCCTTCCTACATGAAAACCCTCTTTAACTCACACACCCTTCCTACGTGAAAACACCTCTAACCTTCTCCGCACGCAAACTAACCTGTTTGGAGACTCTTACATGCGCTCAACATGTCTTTGAAGGCACTTCTTCTATCTAGATTATTGCTTTCACCTACCTCATGTTTCTTTAACTGCACTTCCTTTTCCTTTGTACATGGGATCTACAAGTAGCTTTATCTTGGCACCAACCATTCTATCTTTTCTCTTCATCTTTCTTTCAACCGAGCTACTCAACAAGGCTCTTCAACACAACTTCCTTGGTACTTTTAATCACGCGCTTCTTCACTTTTATCCTTCACTTTTCTCCACCCCACACTTAAACGATGTGCGGTCCTCTACACACTCATAAATTCTCCAAAAATAGCAATAAGGTTACCGATGCCCAAGGTGCAAAACAAAACAACAACGTGAAAGGGAAACACAAGGGAAGGAAAATGCATAACTAAACTAACTGGAAAAACTACCTTATTTACAAACACCAAGAAGACTTATTTATAGTAGGGCTTCAGCCTACTGCCATTAAAGTGTCCAGGAAACTTCATTCCATCCATTTCTTATAACTAGCACGCGCCTGAATCAAGGATGTACAAGATTGTGTAGGGACCTAACCAATGGACTTTCAACTTTCCAAGATGGCGCAAAAATCTAGAATCATACAGTAATACCATCTACCCAACCTCAAACTTCTTGTTTCTAATATGGTGATCATGCCAAGCCTTTTGCTTTGCCTTTTCTGTTGTTTGGCTCAAAGCGGGCAAATGATCATCTCTCATCCAGATTTCACTAGTTCATCAATTCTTTCTTCCAGCGTTTGCTTATCGGCTAATCCTCCCGTATGCACTATTCACAGAGAATGTAACATAAATTCAACCAGAAAAATAGCTTCCATGCCAAACACCAATTGAAAAGGTGTGGCTTTATTTAGTCTTTTATATGTAGTCCTGTAAGCCCATAAAAAGCTGCGATACCTTGTCATCCTAATCATGTCTTCCAACAACATAGATTTTGGTCAAGGTATGACTCAGTATTTTGTTGAATGATTATTCGGTTTCATTTACTTGTGGGTGATAGGGCGTAGTCTTATGTTGAGCCACCATGAACTCAGATAGCAGGATCCTCACAGTCTCATTTAGAAAATGTGTACCCCTATCACTGGTCAAACTCAAAGGGCATCCATACCTTGTGATAATGTTCTCCCATAGGAACCTTGCCATTGTTGCTGCTGTGTAATCTTTAGTTGGGGCTGCCTCTGCCCACCTTGTGAGATAATCTATGCAAGTGATGACATAACATGACCAGTCCTATGCGTTACTGGTGCAATAGGTCCTACAAATTCTATCGCCCACTTTTCAAAAGGCTCCACACTAGGAATAGGACGCAAAGGCATTTCATCCCTCCTTCCTGGTTTTCCAATGCATTGACAGTGGTCACATGCTTTACAATAATCCCTATAATCTCTATACAAGGTTTCCCACCATAAACCTGCCATTAATATTTTACATGTGGTGGCATCACCTACATAATTCCCACCTGCACTTCCTCCGTGTGCTTCCTCCATGATGGCCAGGCACTCATGCTCTAACACACATTTGCATAAAACTTCATCACGTCCCAATTTGTATAAGTCTCCACTAATCAACATGTAGGGTGTGGTGCGTATGGCCAACTGCTTCTTTTCTAATGCCTTCATCCCATCCGGTGCCACACCTTCTTTTAAAAATACAACAATCTCTTCCAAATCGAGGGCATGCGCCACAATATAAATAGTTGCGCGTTTGACATTTCTTCCTCAATACTTTGTGCATCCTCTCCTGAATCAATTCTTGACAGATGATCAGGTCCACAATTGCTTTTTCTAGGCTTCACTACAATGGTGAATTCAAACTCTTGAAACAACAACACCCATCGACATATGTGCCCTTGAAGAACGGGCTTGTTCACTAAATACTTTAATGCCATATGGTTGGTGTAGAATAAAAAGGTGTCGCCATGATAGATCTTGTCTAAATTTGAAAAGTGCATAGATCATTGAAAATTCCTCGCGCTTAGTTGTGGTATAATTCTGCTCTCACGGTGTTAACTTTCTACTCACAAAAAGAGAGAGGATGATCAACAATCCCTCACTGGTTGTGCAAGTACTGCTGCTGCAATGGTGGTTCTGAGGAATCTACATGGACATGGAAGGGCTTGTCCCAAGAGGGAAATCATAAAATAGGCATGGTAATAAGCCTATCTTTTAATGTATAAAATTCCCTTTTCTTCGCCTTTCCCCAATGGAAGGTACTTTTGTGTCTAAGCAACTCTGCTAAGGGCACAACAATCTTGGCATACCCTTAATGAATTTTTGTAGTACCCCATATGCCTAAGGAATCGTGCATGCGTGCTCACTCTGGCTAGTAGGCTCCTTAACCCCAAAATAAGCTCGCAACTTTAGCGGGATCTACCAGCAATCCCTCCTTACATATGATATGCCCCAATAAAGTCCCAAAGGGTGTAGCAAACACACACTTCTTAATGTTGAGGGATATCCTCAACTACCTACACCTTTCAAACATTAATCTCAAGTTGTCACAGTGGTCCTTAACCAGACCATATACTATCCAATCATCCAAATAAACCTAGAGAAACTTATGAATGAAGTCCTAGAATGCTTGCACCACTATGCGTGAAAAGACAACAAGTGCATTCTTCAACCCAAAGGGCATGACCGTATATGCAAAACTTCCCCACTTGATGGTGAAATTTGTCTTCTCCTGGTCCTCCTTTGCAATCCAGGACTTGGTGGTATCCTGAAAATCCATCCATAAAGGAATATATTTCACGCCCAATGAACTCCTTCCAAAATTTCTTCAGTGAAGGGGGTCGGAAATGGATCAATGACACAAACTACATTCAATTCCCTATAATCCACACAAATTCTAATCCGCCCATCCTTCTTGATGTTGATTACCATCAGAATTATCCATTCGATTCTTCCACTGCCTCAATGATCCCAGAAGCTATCATCTTTTCTATTTCCTCCTTAACCTTCACGCGTAAGTTGGGATTCATCCGGTAGGGCCTTTTTCTAACTAGCGCGCACCTTCCTTTAGTTTTATCCTCATCTCCCCCAAGGAATGGTGAACACCTTTTAGCTCATGGTACCCACGTGGGAATAAATCCTTGAATTTGCACAACAGATCAATGATCTTTGATACTTCCTTCTCCATCTAATAATCTCCAATAATAGCTTCCTTAGGTTCTTCTCCTGAACCGATGTTCACTTTATTTGTCTTTAACGGCTCATGGTAAGCACGTGCACGGGCATCTACACTATCCAAAAATTTTCACGTCCCTATAGAATGGTTAACATCTAAACTTTTTAATTCCTCTCCATCGATCACATATACTAACTTTCCCTTCTCCTTTTCCAAACATGCATGCTCAAGCTGTAACTCTTTTGTTTCTTCAATCTCTTCGAAACGCGCCTCCAATCTTGGTTCACCTAATAATTCCAATAGCCTATCTTCCATTCTGGCACTATCCCCCATGGTAAGGCACTTGATACCTTACAAGGCCTTATCAACCAATGGTTTGGTACTCCGATACTCAAAGGCTTGAATAAGATCAGCCTGCGAGCTCTTTCCAATTCCTTGTCTAGTGGCGTGTCTCTAAATGAATGTACCATACATGTGCACAACCCTATAGTGTAGAATACAACTTGTGCACCTAGAGGGATGGTGGCAAGGCTTCCATGCCTTCTCTCTAGACCTGTTCACATTCCTGGATATGGAAAGAGGTAGGCTCCTTGCCATGGTACTCCCTGAAGATGGTGGGTATATTAATTCTAGAAAATTTGACAAAGAGAGAAATTATTACCTCGTGCCACTCTAAAAGGCTCTCTTGATGCATGGCCCACCAACGAGCTGTTGTGCCGAGAAAGACGTAACTCAACATCTCCCTCCATTCCTTCTCGTTCTTCCACTGAGATTTTATCTCCTGCAGAAAGATCTCAGGGAAGGCTCCTCCAGAGTACTTGGGCATTTCTTTTCCTCCAAGGCACTGAACCATGCATGTCTTTGTTACCTTGGTCACCAATCCTCTCAACTACCATCCCATTAATTCGTAAGTCCCATGCACCCAATTATCACATGCCAGATTGGTGGTATCACTCACTGAATGAGCATCTTCAAATTGGATAACCCCATTAATAGGGTGTACCATCTCGGGGTCTCGATTGAGCACACATAAACCTTGTCTAGAACTTCTTCTCCCAATGGTTTAAATGTAGGGTGTTGACTTCCCATCAACCAGGGGGTATAATGACCCACTCCTCTTTTTTCTTAAAACTAATGTACCCTTTGTTGAACCAAATTTCCACATTTTTCTTGTAACACCAAGGGCACCCAAGTAATTTCGAAAGAAATCACCCTCAGCGAGCGCCAAGACTTTGAAGTCCCCAGTAAACTTGGCTCCCTGAATAGTAATAGATACATCCTTCAAGACACCTATGGGCATTGCCTTAGTATTATTTTCCATATACAACACATTTGAAGATGATTGTAATACAGGTCTCCCCATCTGATGCCATGCATCCAAAGTCAAAACATTAACCTCCACGCTAGTGTCAATGAGTATATTGTTAAGGAGCCATCCATCTACAACTACATTCAATGTAATCTCCTTGTCATAGTTGAGGCTATGAGGGGGAAGGTTCACGTGCAAGACCTGTCTCTTGCACTCTTCTCTGGTGCGTGGTACCTTCTCTCTCAACCAAGATCCTAGCAAAGGAATGATGTTCTCCTACCTTAGCAATTTACACACCTCCTTGACCTCATCTAGGTCATCTTTCTGTGCCTCGATTCTCCTTCCTTGTTCCTCCCTCCTGGATTTCTCCTTTAGACACTGGATCTCCCCTTGCAAGCTTCAAATAACATCCATGGTGTCCTGATATATCTCCTTTTGATGCGCGGGGTTTGGATACTTTCCATGAATGACCTCTTCCCTTGAAACCAGGTTCTTCTGTCTTGGTATCTCCCTTACGCGTGTGGCTTCTACCCTTGTTGTTACCAAGACAGGCTCCAAACCTTCATCCCATGTTACCCGAGGCATCCACTGTATGTCTACTTTCTTGATGCTAACCATCACAACACCTTTTTCCTTCCGGTGTTGCTGATTCATATGCTCAAATAATTTTGGGAACTCCTCATACTTATGCTTCTTACTACACCATGAGCACTACAACAAGTCTAGGCACTCATGCTTGTAATGTTCTATAGATCCACAGTTAAAACATGTTCCTCATGGGAACTCACTCCTTCCTCCGCAGTTACCTCATCCACGGAATCCTCCTCGAAAACCTCTTCCATGCGCGCCTCCATCTGCACACTCTTCATAATGGCGATCATCATTTTTAGAACCACTGGAAATGCTGGTTTGGCGCACCCCATGATCAATGGCCTCATGTATCTAATCAATGAGCCTACAGTCTTTAGTATCATGGGTCATGGAGGTGTAAATCTTACAATAACAAGATACATTCTTCCTAATCACATGCATGCAATAAGGGACATCTACTTGTATCATGGTCCCCATGATAGATTTCATAGTCTAATGTCACAACGTGTACCATCCTCTAAGGGTAATTGTCCTTAATGCTCCCCTCTAATTCACAATCTATGCACCACAAACCACTGCGAGTCTCATGGACCGAGTTCGCAGATAGATTTTCCAACTGCTTAGCCATAGCAGCAATCTAAGCCTCCAAGAATGGGCTAACACCAGTATCAATACTACCAACAGCTTCGGCACGCAAGGTAGCCTCCAATGCTTCATGCGGATCTGTAAAATTCTTATGAGACAAGGCCCTTCTAAAAGGGGTGATCAATCCTCTAACAAACCACTATGCATGCTGAGAAGGATGTATATCATATGATAATTTAGACAAGAGAGTCTTAAAGCATGCATCATACTCCCACACACTCTCTGCCATTCCTTGTTGTATCTCCTTCAAAGCGCTAATGATTTTTTGCTCGAACTCAGAATGTATTCTTTAAGGCAGTGTAATCCACCACCATTTGATGAGGGTCATACTTTCTATACCAGCTATGCGTGCACCCTTGCAACGTGGTTACAAATTGACTAGCCTTTCATTATGGGGTTGTGATACCTTTCACACGCCATAGCAGTTCACACTTGTGAACATGTTCTATAACATCCTCAATGCCCCTATAATCTGGTAAATGTAGAGACATCTCAAAGAAAACCTAAGGTGGTGGCTAGGGTCCTTGTCTTGAACCAGAGCCTTGGTTCCCTCCGGTGTTTCCTCCACCGCCTGATCCACCAAGTCCACCGGGTCTTGTACCTCCAGAGCCACCAAATCCACTAGAACCACTAGGTCCAATAGGGCTTGTAGGAGTTGTGCAAGCACCCCCACAGTCCCACTGAACTATGCACCGATGGTCTGTGATAGCGCCCCACTACCGCTACTTTGTCCCATGCCACTCCCTGATGCGAGACCAAAATCTTGTACACTTGCCCCTTGTCCAAAAACTCCTCCAAATACTAGAATATGTGCAGCCATAGAAGAAGGAACTGAAAAATTATACCTCCTAGGCATGGATCTATCTCTTCCACTAGTTTCAATTGGGTCAATACTTCCTCCTGGATTGAGAAAACCAAGCGCCAGGGCTCGGTCACTAGGTGGGTTCAGATATGTGCCAATGACTCTCCTTTCTCCATGTGACGAACTCTCCCTCACGCACTTGCCAAGATGGGGTAGCACAAAATGCTTAGGTTCCACGTCTTCCGCATGAACCTCAACTCCTTCCCGCAATGTTTGTCTCCATAGATCCATCACACTAGTAGCCTCGTGTTGCCTAGTAATCTCCCTTTCATGCGCTTCACCATACTTGAGCCATCTTTCTTCCCTCTCCCTTTCTGTCGTATCATCTGCCATCTTCCTCCACCCGAGCTTCCTTACCCAACACTTAGAATGGTTTAGCTGGCCATTGGGAGTGCCTCTAAACTCATGGTAACCATCAATATCTTCATAGCTAGAGGAATAACATGTAGAAATGTTCCTCTAGGTTCTCGTAGAAACTCAAACTCAGCAATCTCTGGGAAAGAATATATGGAAATGGCATATTCTAGAGTGTAGCTAGCTAGTACTCCTCCCACCAATGATCTACAACACGGGTCCATGTCAGATTTGCATCCTGTAACCTCTGGTAGTCTTCTTGATCCATATCCATGATCCATAACGCTAACTTGATCTAGATGCATAGGCTGAAAGCCATCCATATAAATCTCTTTGGGAAGCAAGAGAAAAATTCTCATATAGATCATGGCATGATTCTCTTCTACCCATCTACATGTATTGAACTCAGGTCCAGTGTTGAATCTCTAGGAAAATTCATCTTCCATGCTCTTGAACCATGACTCAACATTTTCCAATGTTAACCGATTCGTCATTACTCTTTACATAGATCATGATGCATGTTATATCCCACTACAAATTTGAAAAGAGTTCTCAGAAATGGAACCAAGATGTACTCAATTTTACTCCCACTATAAAAGGAAGGAATCCCATGTGCACCGGCCTATCACCCAGCAAAATCTAAGCACTCACCCGAGGCATGCGTGGGTGTCGAGTCTCTCTTTTATGTGAGTTTTAGTGGGAAGCATTTATCTATGATTAGTGTAAGAGTATTCAGGAAATAAGTTTAGACATACAAGAATCATAGGGCTCAGAATGGCCTCCAAATCCTTGTAGCTTCTTTAGACCGGATGTTTTAATCAGACTCCATAACATATATTATAACAGAAAGAAAGATACAATCATTCATTCATAACATGCAAGGAAAGAGAACTCCTATGAATAAAATATACATTAAAGCTATTGATATCCATGTCTATTTGCAATAGGTAACCTCATTGTATTCATTTTTCATTACAAAGAGCCATAGAGGGCAGACCATAGTCATGCACATCATTAGACTTGTATAACTATGCCAAAAGGAAAAGAAATTACAATACTAAGCTAGTACATTCCTTTCCACATTAAAGTTCCACTCGTAGCAATCCTATAGAGCTTCACCCATGTTATCTCTCTCTATGTATATCTCTTCCTCTATCTCTATATCCCCATCTGTATGTTATCTTGGTCACTTCTTACATTCTCACAGAACTTGTATTTATCATCTTCCTACACTACCAACTCGCCTTGCTACACCCTCAGATCCATCGCCAAGTGTCGAATGTGGTCCTCCAAGCGAGCATGTTCCTTCAGGCCTGAGCTCTCCACTCCATCTCATGATGATCTTCTAGAAGATTCCATCGCTGGCATGCTCTTTCTGGGCCACTTGTTGTCAGGATGGCATCTTATCCACGCGCAACCGATCACACTTTTCATGTGTTCTACCTTTGTTACATAAATTGGCTAAGTCCCGAACCTCCTTTCATGTGCTACATGAACCATGTGCCTTCTTAACTCTTCCTCCCGTGCGCTTCTACCTTGCGTTCCTTCTATAAGCTCGGGATCCCACGCACCCACGCACCTTTTTACTTGGCCAATATTCCGGGGCCTAACAAACTCATTGAGTTAAATAATTTCTCTTTTTGTGTTACTTCCAACTCAATGCCTATTTTAGCCGTTGTCCTCAATGTTTGCAGTTCAAATTCCATAGGTAACAAGGGATTTTTTCCATAGACTAACTCATATGGTGATAATATTGTTGTATTCTTCCAAGTTGTATTATAGGCCCAGACGGCTTCAGTAGTCTCTTTTCCCAATCTCTTCTCCCTTATTCAAATTTTTTGGTAAGGATGTTTTCCAATTCTCTCTTTGTTACTTCATCTTGTCCATTTTATTATGGGTGATAGGGATATGAATTCCTATGATTGATCTGATAATGCATTATGAAGGCCTAGATCATATTAGACATGAATTGTGGCCCCTAATCTAAAACTATACTTCTTGGTGCGCAAACTTTACCATAATTTTGTGCCAAAGGAAATCAACAATCGCTTCTTGGTGGCATTTGTTAAAGCCTGCACTTCTTCCCACTTTGTCACATAATCAATACACATAAGAATGTACTCCTTTCCTTGTGAAGGAGGACTAAAGGGACCAACAAAATCCAACCCCCATCTTTCAAATGGTTCAATCACCACTTGAGGTTGCAGAGGAATTTCATTGGTAAAAGTTGGTTGTCCCATCCTTTGACAGGATCACACCACTTGATATATCTCTTCACATCCTTGTATAGAGATGGCCAATAATAGTTAGTGTTAAGTATCTTGTGAGTTTTTCTTTTCATTGAAAAGTGTCCTCCACTTGGTTCATCATGACATGCCCTTAGTATGTCAAATATTTCATCTTCTCTCACACACCTACGTAAAACCAAATTAGGACCACATTTAAACAACATTCCATTTAACCATTTATATTGTGCACTGGTTTTGATAAAAAAATTCATTTGTTTCTTAGTGAAAGAAGGAGGAAACTTCCCTGTTAAGATAATTTTCCATATCAAAGCAAACCATGGTGTATTAGCTGAAATAGAAAACAATTGTTCATCTAGAAAGTTGTCCTTAATTAGATCTTTCTCCCCTGTAGTGGTTAGTCTTGACAAGAAATCAGCTACCACATTAGATTTCCCTAGAGTATCTACTATGGTAATATCAAATTCTTGTAAAATTAATAACCATCTAATTACCCTACCTCCAACCACTAGTTTTTTCATTAAGTACCTAATTGTTGAGTGATCTATATGTACAAATATTTTATACCCTGTGATATAATGTCTGAATTTATTAATTACATAGATCACAAAAAGAAATTCTTTTTCAGTGGTAGTGTAATTTATTTCAGTGGGAGTAAGATTTTTATTGAGGTAATAAATAGCATACATCTTTCCTTCTTCATCTTTCTATCCCAAAACTGCACCAATGGAGTTATTTGAGGCATCTATTTGAATGTGAAATTTTTTTCCCAATTATTTCCTCTCAATATTGGGGCAGTGATTAATTTTTCTTTGATTTCCTCAAAAGCATGTTGACATCTTTCATCCCAAATAAATTCACAGTCCTTGGTAAGAAAATTAAACATGGGGGTAGAAATTTTACTAAAATCCTTGATAAAGCGCCTATAATATCCAGCATGCCCTAAAAATGACTTGATATCTGTGGGGGTTTGAGGAATAGGTAAGTCTGAAATAATTCAAATTTTGTTTTGGTCAACCTGAATTCCTCTTTTTGAAAATTAGTGTCCTAATACAATCCCCTCATCAACCATCATCAAACACTTCTCATGACTAAGATACAGATGGTGTTTCTCACATCTTGTTAATACTCTATCTAAATTCCTCAAAGCATCATCAAATGTGTCTCCATATACAAAGTGAAATCATCCATGTATACCTCTACACAATCATTTGTTAGGTCTACAAAAATTGCTAATACAACTCTTTGGAAAGTTGTCAGAGCATTACATAATCCAAATGGTAATACCTTGTAGGCAAAGGTACCCCATGGACATGTAAAGGTAGTTTTTTCTGATCCTCAAAGAACAACACTTGATTTGATTATATCCACTAAATCCATCTAAGAAGGAAAAGTACTGCTTACCTGCAAGGTTGTCTAGGACTTGATCTATGAATGGTAGGGGAAAATAATCTCTCAGTGTGGCTTTGTTTAGTTCCCTATAGTCAACAAAAATTCTCTATTTTCTATTATTTTTAGGAACAATTACAAGAGGAGACACCCACTGACTATCTGATATAGGGTAGATAAAACCTACTTGTAATAGTTTTTCAATTTCTTGTTTGACTATATCTCTTAAGGCTGGATTAATCCTTCTCTAAGGTTGCCTAACTGGTCTAATGTTTTTAGTATAGATGTGATGTGTGCAAATACTTGGATGGATTCCTTTCATATCTTTGTAGTCCCAAGCAAAAGCTTTAGTATGATTTTTTAGAACATCAAACAATTTAGCTTCTTCATCATTTTTCAACCAGTTGTTTATGTTCAAAATCTTACCCGACTCAATCTCAACATGTTTGGTTCCAATGTGTGATGAACTGATTTGTTGAAAGGGTTCCATTAAGGTATTTAGTGGACATGCATGTGGCAACAACATATGATATGTAGCAACATCTCCAAAATTTCCTTGAGATAGAATATTGGAAAAAGGACAGTAGGTAGAGTTATGACACTTATCTTGTTGTAGGTCAAACTCCTCGTCACTGCTACTTTCTAGAAATTCTTCACCATTTCCTGATATCTTAGAAATTGAAGCTACCGATTCTTCCTCCCCCCAAGATAAATAATGTTCCTTTGGAGATAAATTATGTATAATCACAGGGAATTTTTGTTGGTGTGGTTTCGGATCTAAATGTGAGTGTTCTGGAACTAAATCGACGCGATTCCGGGGACGAGCTTACGAGTGTTCGGAACTATTCATCGATTGCTCAAGGAAAATTGGTGTTCATTGATGGTTGACTAATCATATCTTCTACCTCGCGTATGTGATTCTTGTAACGTGATCATGGCCAAAGAAGACAGGTTTTTCTTATTAGTATCAGGAGTATCAACCCAAAATTGTTCTTGATAATCAATAGAAGGTCATGTAGAAGGATATAAGGAGATTTTCTTAGAATTCTTACCATTTGAGATAGTCATATCACCTGATCTGCAATCAATTAAAGCAACAATTGTAGCTAACCATGGTCTTCCCAAAATAATGGGATAACCAAGTGTTTTACCTTTTGGCTGAAATATAAGGAAATCAACTAGATATTCCCATGACTCCACCATAATCGCTACATCTTCAATAACTCCTATTTTTGCTCTGAGATGATCTTCCATCTACAATATGGTGTTAGTAGGTTGTATACCTGTTAATGGTAATGTTTTCAAAGTGTCCAATGTCATCACATTTATAGTCACTCCCAAATCAACCAAAACATTATGTATATCTTTATTCCCTATAGAGACAGAAATAATAGGACTTCCAGGATCTCTGTATTTGGGAAGCAAAAGTTTTCCTGCTAATAAATCAGCAAGTTTCCCATCTACCTTAATAGTCCAGGTACTTCTTCTTCCTTCCATGTCTTTTAAACATAGAATTTTGATTAACTTGTTCAATTCCAGGAATGTCCTTAATTGTTTGTAATAATGGTATTTCAATATTTAATTTCCTTAGTTCTTGTACACTACTGTAAGCTAGGAAAATACACTACTAACAAGGAAGTAAAATACCAACAATATTACCTCCTCTTTCGCATTCCGTAGCAAACCTCGGAATGGGCTAGGAAACTTGGATTGAGCCCTAATTGTGTGATATGTAGGTGCTTTTCTTCAAGATGGAGCAAGGCCTTCCTGCAACAACGATCCTCTTACTTTACACCAGATGGGAAAAGGGATTATGAGGCTATTTGGGCATTGGACGAGGGTAAGGATTTTCTTTGCTCAAAGGATGCAAGAACTTAGATAGGGCATTCAAGCTTATTCTCTGTGTGTTTAGAGGGGAGGGGTAAGGTTGTATTTATAGCCTAGGGAGTGATTAACTTAGAGTAATTTAAGTAATCATGGTTTGAAAATGTGGGCAAGATTAAGTGAGTGGTTTGAAAATGTGGGCAAGATTAGGTGACTGGTTTGAAAATGTGGGCAAGATTAGATGAGTGGGGGCCACAAAGAATGGGTGAGGATTTGAATTATAATTTTAATTCATAAGTGGAGAATTTTAGGTGAGTGGACCACAAAGGGTGGGTGAGGATTTGAATTTGAATTTTTAATTCAATAGTAGAAAAACATGGAGAATAATGACATGTGGTGAGGATTGGGTTATTTTTGGATTTTGAAATGGATAATTAATCAAATTATATTTGATTAATTGAAGTGTATTTTGTGGGAAATGGGGAAGGGGATTAATTGATTTAGGAAAGATGTCAAATTAGGGTGTCTACATTTGCTCCTCTTTGGAAGGGTACTATGAAAGTAATGTCCTTTGAAATAAAGTATACGGGATGGGGAAGAATTCAATCTACTTTTCTTAAGCAAAAGGTAGAGAAAATGTTTGTTGGGGAGAATAGAAAGTGGTGAGTGACAGATGTCATAGTATCCTCCAAGACAAAAATGTCATGAGAAGATGTGATTATGGATAGATGTGGTGATGCACACTCAAGAGGGCGAGAATGGAATATATGAAGTGAACTCTTGAAAAGAAGAGAGATGAATTCTATGGAGAAGAGGATGATAATGGAGTGGAAGAGACTGGAATGACCGCACGACACAAATGGAGAAAGGATTCAATCAGCCTTGAATGCTAGGTGTGAGGGTGTGTGGGAAAGAGAAAAGGGAATGGATAGGATTGGGGGTTGATTACGAGAAGAGTAAGGGAGATAGGGGAGGGGAAAAAAGAATGAAAGAGGTAGAAATAAGAGAGAGGGATGATAGGGGAAGAAGGGAATGATGAAGGACAAACAAGGCAAAAACAAGAAAATGACAGAGTAGAGGGTGAAGGGATAAAATAGAGAGATGTGCAAAATGAAGGAAGCAACAGAGATAGTAAAGAGGGATGCATGAAAGTGAAAGAAATGATAGAGCTGAGAAAAGTAGGAAACGGGAAAGGATAAATAAGAAGGAGAAAATGAGGTGGGAGTAGGGGGTGAAATGGATGAAAATGGAAAGAGGATGAAAGAAGAAGTAGAACGGAGAAAAAAAGAAACTATGAGGGGCAAGGAAAGTGTGAAAAAGAATAGAGAAAAGAAGAGAAACAGATACAGAATGAATGAAAAGGTAGGGGTGGTAGAGAAAAGGAGAAGTGGTCAGAAGAAATGTGAAAATTAGGGGAGAGGAAAGGAAGATAGAGTGAATACAAGGAGAAGATTGAAGGAATTGTGTCATTGCAAGGAAGACAAAGGAAAATAATATGGAACAGACCATATGGAGATGCATGTGGAGGGTGGTATGATAAAAAGATAGGACAACGCTGAAAGAGCCAGGTTATCGATGGGGAAGTAAGGAGGAAACATGATGGAAAAAGGGGAAGAAGATGATACAGGGGAAGGGAAATAAGACGAGGGGTGGGAGAGAGAAGAGGATAACAAAGAAAATGATGTAGAAAGAAGGAAATATAGAAAGGGGGTAATAAGTGGAAAGGGAACAATATAAGGAATGTTCAGAGAAGAAAGAGGGGAGGAATGACATCGATTGGAAAAGATGCGGAGATGCATGAAATGAGGATACTAGGATGACAAGAAAATAGAAAAAAGTTGTATGATGAAGATAGTAAAGATATTTAAGAGGGCGAAGAGAAGATGAAGAGATGGGTAAGAAGCGATAAGAAAGAGTGGGAATGAGTGAAAAAAATAGGAGAGAAAAGAGAATGGGGGATAGAAGAGGCAATGCCAATGAGGGGACATTAGGGAAATCCCCTTACAATGAGTGGTGGGGAAGGATGAGAGAAAAAATGAAGAAAAGGAGAAAGCTAACGAGGATTGGAAAGGGTAACGCCAACAAAGGACGTTAGGGAAATCCCCCTTACAATGAGTGGTGGGCTTGGAGGAGGGAAGGAATGAAGGGAAACTCTAGAAGGTCCAAGGGAGTGAATGAGGTCATGCGGAATGAGGATTGATGATTTTAGGGACATCCCACTTACAATTATTAAGCACGGGAATAGAAGATGATAATGAAAGAATGATAGAGGAATGTTAACAATATTGGTGAATACGTGTGTGGGTAGAAATGTGGGGGATTTGAGAAGATAAAGTGGAAAGAGTAAAGAAAATGGGAGGGATGAGTTGGGACTAAGTTAAAGTGAGGAGAGGATGTGGGTGATGAGAATGAATGAGGTGAGGATGAAGAACCAAGACATGAAAAGAATGGGAAGAAACGGTATGAAGGATGATGGATCGAGAAGGGGAAAATGGGGGAAAAGAATGTGATTGTAGGCGGAAGAGATTAGATGTATGTTGTAAGAGGATATGTGGAGAAAGGATAATAGTAGGAGGGAAAAGTGGGTAATAGGAGATACCAGGTGGAAGAAGCGATCAACAAAGTGAATGAAGAATGAGGTGGGGGAGAAGTTCACGATGACAAGTTAAGTGTAGGGAGGACCCTGACATAAGATTGTCATGTGACGGAAGTGGTTAAGTAAGATTTCCAAGCGAGCAAAACTGGAGATGACAAGTGGTCAAGCAAGAAGTGGTGTTTACGAGAATGGAAAAGGAGGTGAAAGGATGTGATAATGGGGAATGCCGAGAAAAAGTGAAGGGTGAAGGGTGTGTAGTGATGGGGAAAGGTAAGGAGACAAATCATCCTTAAGAGGGACTCTTAAGTGAGATCACCATGCCGGGTGAGTGGTTAAGTAAGATTGCCAAGTAGAGGAGGGTGATAGTGGTGGTAAAAATATGTGATGATGGGGAATGAAGAGGAAAGATGGATGGTGAGATTGTAGAGTGATGGGCGAGTGTAAGATGACATTTCATGCTTAAGAGAATCTCTTAAGTAAGATCACCATGTTGTCGGAGAGGTTTCGTAAGATCACCTAACCGACAAGGATGATATGTAAGGAGAAAGATAAAATGATATTGGGGACAGGGGTGGAATGGTAGGTTGAAGATGATGATCGCGATGAGAGGTGGGAGAAATAAGATGGGGGAAATATGATGGGATGGGGGAAGGCCATAGGGCAGATCAACCTTAAGTGGAAGTCTTAAGTAAGATTGCCATGTGGCCGGAATGGTTAAGTAAGATCACCAAGCTGAAGAAGAATAAGGATGAAGACAGAGTTGGTGGGAATAGGGTATGAAAAAATGGACCTAAAGGGAACCCTCAAGTGATTTTACCATACTATGAGATTGTATAAGTAGGATGACTAGGCATAAGATGGATTTGGGGAAGGATGAGAAAAGAGTGGGGTATGCCTAATTTGAATAGGATACTGAGATGAGGTGATAACAAGAAAGAAAGAAAAAAGGATTGTAAAATGAATGGATGAAGGAATATATGTAGTGAAGGGTGGAGAGTGTGAGGGGAATCCTTAATTGGGATGCCCGCGTGGTGAGAGTAATGATGCAAGAATGAGAAGCAGAAGAGGTGGAATGGGAAGATGTGTGCGGTGGTGAGTGTTGTTTGATGAGAGGGGAGGTGGTGAAGAAGATTCTATAGTGGGAATATCTTAGGGAGAGGGTAAACCTCCATTGAGGATTCCATATAGAAGGGGTTATTAAGTAAGATTGTCAAGCAGGAAGCAAAAGGGTGAAAGGAAATAATACAAATGGGTGAGAGGGGACATGAATGGTGAGAAGGGTAATATGGGGATAAGTGGTGGAGTAAAAATGAGGAACGAGGATGAATGGATCAAATACATGGTGAGCATGGTGGGGGAGGAGGAGCTGTTGGATAGTGAATGCTACTTGAGAAATATCTTCAAGTAGGATTCGAATGGCAACTTGGTGATTAAGTAGGATTCCCAAACCGAGGAATGTATTAGTATGGGTGAATGGATGGGGTGCAAAGTAAGATGTTGATCATGCAGGAAGATACTCACGTGACTAAAAGCATCTTAATTTTAATAAAGCACATAAAAGGATGCATCGTGATATAAAAGATCAGGATGACTAGATTGTAATATGCGTGATAGCATAGACAGGGGCCATCAAAAAGGTTTGATTCCCTAGTATGATATGCAAATTGAAGAGAGCATAGACAGAGGCCATCAAGAAAATATGATGCTATGACATGTAATCAGATAACATAAGAATATTAGAGAGAACACCAGGATACATAAAATCAAGATGCCCCCTATAATATATCAAGATACAAGAAAGTAATTAATAATTTATAACTAATAATGCAACACAAGAACCAATAAACATATCCCTAACATGTTCCACAGTGAGGATTGATTGGATGTGCCCCTAAGCAGGGGTACGAGGACATAGTAAAGTATTGGGTCATTGTCCTCAAACAAGGAAGCAATGAGAGCCAAATTTGCCCCAAGCGAGGATTCATGCGAGGAGAAGTGTTTTGAATTCGGTAGTCATAAAGTGATTGGATCATCCGTTGGGGTTAATAGTTCAAAGGTTGAATTGTGTTGGTATTTTTAGAGTTTTTGTGATTTTACAACATTTTTGTTTTTTGTTTATGATATATATATATATATATATTATTTTTTTCTAATTTTTTTTTGGATTTTTGATAATCGTTTCTAATTTTTATTTTATTTTATTTTTATTATTATTATTTTTTTGTGACGATTTTCAAATGTGTTCGGATTTTTGATGATTCTTTCTAATGTTTTTAGATTTTCTGAGTTCTAATTTTTTTGTTAGATTTTTAGACAATTGTTTCTAATGTTTTTGGGTTTTGATGATTTTAAAATGTTTTTGGATTTTTAGATTTTTACACTACTTTTGGATTTTTGATAATTTTCACACTGTTTGTGGATTTTTACACTTGTGACTAGCAATTTATGGACCAGAGCATAGACTTATTTTTGAGAGGCGATAAACCAGGATATTATCCGTATGTACAAGTGTTTTGTATGGTAACTTATGCTCAAAATAACACAAATTCTCTTTCCATTGGCGGGATATGGTGGTGATGATATGATGAAAAGAAGTCCAGCTCCATTATTGACACCACATAACTAGTAAGATGCATGGACTCATCACCGAGAATAAATAAGGACGTAGGAGGTAGATAATGAATATAGAGACAAATGCTAACAACAATCCCTTTGGGAAATTTTGACTCCATTCTTCATAACGGTATTGAGCCAGTTTCAAAAATGGCTTTCACTTTATGAGTCATGTGCTAGACTTAGACAGTTATGTGGCTTGCTGATTGGTAAGATATGAGGTTAAGGGATAGTTTTCTCTTCACTTAGGCATCTAAATTACTTGTTTGGGGATTTTATAATTTGTAAGCACTCGTAAGATTTTTATTTTTGAAATGAATCCCTATGCCTTTCCCCATGCTACTAGTGAGAAGCAAGGGTTCATCATCAAAAGAAAATATAGGCGAGTGAAGTCCATTTTTGTCTTTTTTTTTTGTTTTGTTTTGTTTTGTTTTGTTTTGAATATTTTGCAATGTGTTTATGCTTTTATGAGAATGACCCTCTACGCTTTGCCCCATACCACTTGTAAGAGGCAAGGATTTATCACCGCAGACAAGATGTAGATGATTAAGGGCACCTTTCTCCATTCCCAGTCTCACACTACCAAGTAAGAAGTGTGGGCTCAACACCAAAGACTATGAAGGATGAAAGATGTGAAAATGAATTACTCATAAGTCATTAAATTCATGGATTTTTATGATAGTGATTTTTATTTGGGAAGGAACATCTGCCCCCAATCTCATCCCCACACGACTAGTAGGATGCGAGGGTTCAACACCGAAGACTGAGATGGACGATCAAACGAACTAGGTAAAGAAGTTTAGAGATTTTTATGAAAGAGAGAATTTCTTTAAAGGGAATATATTACCATCAGTAAGCTTCTAGGTATGACCACAGGTGAAAGCGACTGAAAATGGGAGATATTATAAGAAGTATGATACTCAAAAACTTAATAGGATCTATATTAGCACTGTCTCATGATGATAAATATGAAGATGTGATTTTGATAATAAAAATATCTGCCAATGGAAATGAATAAATTTAAATTATTCAGAGATAAGTAAGACAGAAGGAACAATGTACATGTTGTTTCCAGAATAGTGAACATCTCAAGGATAAAATTTCTTTAAATGAACTACATTCATTGGTTCATCAAGATCTTGACCATATTCAGTGGCCAATTTATAGGCTCCAAAGCCAAATTTAGTTGTAATTACATAGGGTCCTAACCAATTAGGCTCAAATTTTCCTTGTTTTTCTCATTCTTTAGTGGTATTATTTTGATATTCTTTTAAAATGAGGTCACCAATTTAAAATTCTCTGGGTTGTACCTTTTTATGATAAATGTGTTGCAGTCGGTTTTGATAGAATTGAAGATGATTGAGAGTATTAAGTTATTTTTCATCGAGAAGCTCAAGCTCTTGAAGCCGTGAATTTAGTATTCATCCTCATTAATTACATCTTTAAGGGAGATCCTCAAGGATGGGAGTTCTATCTCAATAGGTAAAATGGCTTCACAACCATAAATAAGGGAAAATGGGGTGGCTCTGGTAGGCATGTGGTAAGATGTACGATAAGCCTAAAGAACGGGGTAAATTTGAGTATGCCAATTACGTCCATGGGTATTGACAATGATGGTTTGTGTTATTTCGTTTGTTGCTTCTATTTGTCCATTAATTGATTTTTTTGAGGATAGATTCACGATAAAAGATGGAAACGGTTGTGTAAACGTATTCATGGGTATAAGTACCTCGTAGAATGTATGCACATAGAAGTCTTGACAAGTGAGAATAATTAGTGATGAGATTCCTGCAAGATCGATCATTGAAAGCATGATGGACACGACAGGTTGCATTGTTGCAAGTGTCCAAACTCAATGTGGTTGTGTTTCGAAAACAAGGCTAGAGATGTTAGGCATAAGAGCCAATATTGGAATAATAGAATCAAACTTAATGGTACCTATTGATGGAACCTCTTCTATAGTGTCTACAGTAATATCAAGGTTTGAAAGGGAGTCTTGAAATGAGATCAAGGTCTCGTTAGATGTTGGAAGAATTTTGTCACCCAAAATAGGTTCAATATATGTTTGGGTTGAAAGAAAGTCTTGAAATAAGTTCAAGTGCTCAGTAGATGTTGGAAGAATGTTGTTTTCCAAAACAAGTTCAATGTATGTTTGGGTTGAAAGAGAGTCTCGAAATAAGTTCAAGTGCTTAGTAGATGTTGGAATAATGTTGTTGTCCAAAATAGGTTCAATGTATGTTTGAACTAATCGAAGGAAATTTGAAGAAGATATGGATTTATTTGGAATTAGAGTGTCTTGATTCTTATCATCATGATCTTGTAGAATTTTAGTATATATAGGAGTTTCAAAAGTAGTCACTCTTCATGGAAATTTGTGGTATTGGATGTGTCATTGGTTGCGTAAAGAGTGTTGTCATCAAGTTCTACGAGATAACATCGTCATCAATTACGCCTTAGACGTAATTCTTAAATCACAAAAATTTATCGTGTGATGACCATCAATGTGATGAAATTCACAGTATGTGTTAGGTTTTTACCAACATGGCGTAGCTTCCCCTTCAAAGAAAGGGTTTTGTAATTGGATATCTTATCAGTTTAGCCTCTTTTAGTTGATGAAAAACACTAGAGACTTTCTCAAGGGGGTAAACTGGCGTTGGACTTTACAAGTTATGTCTTCATTAGGTTGTATGATTGGCTTTTTGGGTGATCGTTCACTGATTTGGGTAGCCATATGAGAGAGTTGTGTTGTCAACTTATTAATTTTTTCTAATATCTCATTGCGTGATGTTTTTCATGAATTCATCATGTTTGAAAGAGAGGGAGAATGAAGAAATGTGTGATGAAGAACTCAACCTATTGATTGTGATCTTTGTTTTGGCTCAATCGAGTTTTAACAAGTAAGGCTATAAGGAGCAAGCTTAAACAAGCTACTCAAGATAAATATGTGATAGCTTAAATAAGCTATAATGAAAATGGTTTAGATTTGGCTTAAACAAGCTCTAGATTGTTGATGGGGAGAGTAACCCAAACAAGTTAATCGTGATATGGTTGTGATATAACTCAAAATGAGTTATGATTTGGATAAACGCTATGATCATGATTTGTGTTGGCTGTGATTTGGATAAACGCGATGGTGGAAAGAATAATGAGTGAACTCAAACAAGTCACCCAATATTAGTTTGATATAGCTAGAAACAAGCTATGAAGGATGTTTTGACAATTGACGATATGGGGAGTGAATGCTAGTCACTCAATATTAGTTAGATATAGCCAAAGACAAGCTATGACAGATGTATTGTTGGATGAAGCAAGCTAATGAAATTGGTGCGATGTTTTGGTCTGCATTGTTGGATTGTTTGGATATTTTTTTTGGTATTGAATTGGTCGAGAAATGATTTTTTGTGGAATACAACTAGGGTCTGAACTTTTACAATGAACACATTGATATCAACCAAGTTTTATGATAAAAAAATGCTAAACTATTTTGTTTTCAAACAGCAAGCAATCATGTGGATCCAATTATTTTGGCTTATGAGGTAAATTCTTTAGGAATGATCATTGTTTCATGCAATCATACAAGTATGATGTGGACTGATGGATGCAGGCTCTTATTACTCCAAAAAAAAGATGCATCCTCTGATATACCTAATTTGCATGACGGGGACAGATTGGTATGGGGAGCCCTTAGAGGATCTGGAGGAGACTCACCAATTCTTACTTACCTACTTTGGAGTGAATCACCACGTCAGAATAGGTTTTGTGAAAAGGTGGAAGGTGATGGGGGGATGAATATGTATGGTGTCCTTATAAATCCTTGAATATTTACAGGGATGATGCCCAGACTTCATTGTTACAACTATTTAGGCATGACTCTCATGCGCATGACAGCATTACCTATAAGTGAAGAGTAGGGGTGAGGTAAATACCAAACGTTGTGATGAGACTAGGTCTCAAAGTGCAATGCAGATGCAAATGTTGTTGGTGCATGGTAGTCAAGTCCACGTCACCGGTGTAGCTTTGGTGGTGATGAAATCCACCTCGTCTACGTGCAAAAATAAAATGATAAAGTGATTAAACATAGTGTTCTTTCCAACTTGAAATAAATCACCAACAGAAAATAATTACGTACCTGAGTGTACTTTTTTTGTTTCAGCAATTTTCTTTGAATGGTGGTATTTTTATGGGATTTTTGTTGTTTTTGTTTTTGACAATATTCTAGTGACGCGGTCCTACAGAAAACAAATTAGTAGTTATCCTGCAAACGAAATGTTAGAAAAGTGATCGTGGCTATTTTTATTTTCCAGATCGCTCGAAGGCACAGGAAAAGAGCATACACAACCAACGACCAAACAAATATTAATAATATGAAAAAGGAAAATAATGATTGAAATGACAGTTGGAAAACAAAGCTAGAGGATCCTGTAATACTACAACAAGAAACTAAAAAAATTGTGATCGTTTTTTATTTTCCAGATTATTGCTTTCGTAGGCACAAGAAAAGAGCATACACGGATACAATTGGAATAGTTTTTTTAAAATGTTAATAATTATTACAATTAATCATGATTGTGAAATAGTGATAATGATTATTTTCACAAAAAAGAAAAATGACGAAAGAAGAGTGTGAAAACGTTACCTAGAAGTGTTGTCGTGGAAAATTGAAATGTAAGGCAAAAAAAAAAAAAAAAAAAATTGTTTTACAGAGCCCGGGTGGCCTCACGTTTCGATTTCCAAGATCACTTTTGAAGTGCGAGGAAAGAGCATATGCGTGAGGTTGTTACATTAAATAAATTTTAAATTTAAAAAAAAAAACTATAATTTTGTTGTTTTTTGTTAAAAAGACAGGTGTTAGAAGAAATGAAACCAAAAATTTTCTGTAAGTCTAAATCAAAAATTATTTTTCCATTGCATAGATCTTTTCAATACCTTTCCGTTAAAAAAATGAAGTCATTCGAGTTCGAGAGAAAAATTTATGGCTTCCGGAAGATGGGCTATGGTAGCACTCTGAATGAAAATTTTGAACGTGAGAAAAATATCCCAGGAGCTAGTTTTTTTATTTTCTAACTTCTGTACTTCACCTGAGAAGCTAAAATTTTGATAGCAAGGTTAAAAAAGAACAATAAACAGAAATAAAGAGTTAGATCACAAAATTATTAACTAAAATGAAATAATAATAATAAACTTCCTACAAAGCAGTTATTTTAGCAAAAGTAAATAAATAAATGCATTTTCCGGATTGGTTGTCCCATGACAGTAAGATGATAAACTAATGACTAGTTCATGTGTTTCTCTGATTACGAGTGAATAGCAAAATCAGAACTGGGAACTAAACACCAAGCACCGAGGAGATCAAAGATAGGATGAGCGTCATAGTTTCATTGTTGTTATAACTTGTAGATACACCACAAGACACCACACAACAAAAACACTACCCAAAGCATGAAGGTTAACCAAAGAAGGCCATAAGGAACAAAAAAGGAAATAATAATGAACAATAATAAACAAAGAATAAATAAAACCACTAATTGGGAAATTAATGGTAACATATCGAAAGTAACTGGGCATGCCAGAATGTAAGCTAGAAAAATACACTACTAACAAGGAAGTAAAATACCAACAATATTACCTCCTCTTTCGTGTTCCGTAGAAAACCTTGGAATGGGCTACAAAAATTGGATTAAGCCCAGATTGTGTGATATGTAGGTGATTTTCTTCAAGACAGAGCAAGGCCTTCCTGCAACAACAATCCTCTTACTTTGCACTAGATGGGAAAAAGGATTATGAGGCTATTTGGGCATTAGGACGAGGTAGAAGGATGTTCTTTGCTCAAAGGATGCAAGAACTTAGACATGGCATTCAAGCTTATTCTCCATGTCTTTAGAGGGGAGGGGTAAGGTTGTATTTATAGCCTGGGGGAGTGATTAACTTAGAGTAATTTAAGTAATCATGGTTTGAAAATGTGGGCAAGATTAAGTGAGTGGTTTGAAAATGTGGGCAAGATTAGGTGAGTGGTTTGAAAATGTGGGCAAGATTAGATGAGTGGGGGCCACAAAGAATGGGTGAGGATTTGAATTATATTTTTAATTCATAAGTGGAGGATTTTAGGTGAGTGGGGACCACGAAGGGTGGGTGAGGATTTGAATTTGAATTTTTAATTCAATAGTAGAAAAACATGGAGAATAATGACATGTGGTGAGGATTGGGTTATTTTTTGGATTTTGAAATGGATAATTAATCAAATTATATTTGATTAATTCGAAGTGTATTTTTGTGGGAAATGAGGAAGGGGAATTAATTGATTTAGGACAGATACGTAAATTAGGGTGTCTATAACACCAACTCATATTCCTTAGTTTCATGGCTTCTTTAAATCTCTCTGGAAATGGAGTCTCAGTAGAGTTACTCTTTGGCTCCTTATCCTTTTCTTTTTCATTCTTCTTGGGAACAACTGTATTTAGGGGTTTCAATTTCTTCTATCATCTCAATGATTATAATAGGTGGGATGCTAATTATTTTCCAGATCTAGTTTGAATATCCTTACTGATCCATGGCATTCGGATCAATTGATTTTTTTCGGTTCTATTTCGTAGACAGGAGTTATTTGTTTGTTTCTTTGGTTTGCTTTACTAACATTTGTCTTTGGTATTTGGGTTTGGACCACATTTTTATTTTGTGAATTTTTTTCCGGGGAACCCATTATGGCTTATTGATTCCGATTGGGATATGTCCTCCTTGAACATAATTATTAGTGCTCCACCTAGATTATAACCAAGCATTCGGGTTTCCTTGACCGGACCATGGTTGTTGGTGTCCTGGGCATACCAAGATTGACCTCCGCCCAATATTTAGGGTTCCATGTTGGTTTAGGTGCCCAAGGTGGTTGTCCCCATTTTCTTGGCACTATCTAAGCTGCCCATGGCATCATCCAAGGGTTAGGAACTGACCGGGCATGAACTTCCCTTGGCTAGGTTTTTTTGGACAAAATTTACTTCTTGATGTGGATGGAATGTTGCTTTGTTTAAGATTATTTTTTAATAAATGGAAGACGAGAACAAGCATCACTCTCATGGTCCCTAGATTCACGAGATAAGGCAAATTTCTGCATTTTGTTCAGGATAATTTCTTATTGCATGTTTCTTCCGCATCTAGGAAAATACATAGCTAATGGTTTGGTTTTAGAATTTTCTTTAGCTTTCGTAATCCATCCAAGGTGGAAGTTAACTGAACTAAAATGTCTATATTTGAAATTTTCCAATTCTTCCATCAATTTGTTCATAGTTGGGTTTAAATTTTTAATTGTTTTTCCTTTTCTAGGTCCACCCCTTGTTCATGAATAACTTCTACAAATGTCTTTAATATCATTCATTCTTATTTGATCAATATTTAAACCTCTATCAAATCAAGTTCTTCCCTTGATTCATCATCCAGGACCTTTAAGAAAAATGGTTTTGATTAACTCTTATTGTAATACAAATTCACATCTTTTTCTCACAAAAAGGAATCTATCTAAATAATATTCTATATTCTCATCCTCCTCTTATTTGATTTTGAAAATTATTCCTTCTTATTCCTCCCTCAGAGTAATCTTGATACTTTTCTAGGAAGGCAACTTCCATTTTTTCCCAAGTGGTAATAGAATTAAATGGTAATCCCATAAACCACATCATTGTTGCATCCTTCGGGGTGAATGGAAATAACTTGAGTTTCGATTATCTGCATTTTTGTAATCATAAGTTTGACACAAGTACTTTAAATTCAAACAAAATTGGTCGGGGTTTTGAGATGACATCCTCTAAACGTGGGTAAAATGCGGTTGAAATATTTTTATAGGTATATCATCATCATCCAATTTAATTGGATAAGTGAAGGTCCTATCGGGTTCTCTTTCGCTTCTTGTGCAATTTCGTAGTACTTTTAGACTTTTTCCAATCAATATGGTATGTGATTTGTTTTGGGGAAGGTGAAAAGTCAAGAGTAGGAGGTTGACTACTCAATTGTGAATCAAAACTTTCTCTAAACGGGTCTTGGAATATGATATTTTTTCTAAAGGTTCTACTTCCTTGGTGATTGATTTTAAAGGTGGAAATTATGCCTCCGCCTAATAGGGGACAATGGTGCTTCCAATTCTTGATCAGCTTCCTTATTTGATGATGATTCTTGTTTAGATATTTTTGGGAGGAATCGACCCTTAGAGTCTCTTGGTCTACTCATAAATTTTATGATGACGTAGGGAAGATCCTGCAATTACTAGATGTATGATTATTGCTCTTGTTGACACCTAATTAGACAATTCTAACTATTGGTTCCCCAGAAATGGTGCTAAAAATGATGGGTGTCGTTATTCCCTTCATTTAATCAACTCTTTGTTGATGTCATATTCAAACTAGGGTGGTGTCTGAAGCTATATGCAACAAGAAATCTTAGTGATCTAGTAATTGACTATAGGTATTTGTTTCTTTTTATATTTTTTGGGGATTTTCTCAATGTCTTGAGGATTCCTTGGCTAAAACCTTATTGAAATCAAACTATGAAAACTTGTTGGAAGTAAACACTCTCTACAGAAATAGATTGCTGGAAATAAACACACATTTGCATAATAGAATAGATTGTTGTAAGTAAACACACATTACAGAAATGAACACACTTGCTTTGGAAATAAACACATAATTTGAGAATGCTAAAATTTGATTGTAAAGAAAGAAGAATCTAATCTAGAACACCTGCAGGAATAAGTATACAATGATTTCAACTTGAGTAATCAAAAGCATTTATTAGAATTAATAGATCTATACTATTTTCTCTAGAAATATAAATACCAATAAAACAAAGATCCTGGTTCTTGGAAGAGTGGGCCCTTTCTCCACCTTGAAACAGGATTTGACAACTTAATATACTCTCAAAACATGAATGGCTATTTTATTGATAAAATGTTCTACATTACAAAAACATATTGTTTCTTTCTATCTCTTTGTATTTGTCTATGTATGTATCTATATATATATATATATATATATAATCTATCTATAGGTATGCATATATATACTTCTTCCATAGGTGTATTTACAGCCATAGTTGTCCTACCGATTTAGATAGAACCAAATCGTGCCCAAAATAGATGTTGAATTGGATCATGGTTGGATGTACTACTATATGATAGTTATCCCTAGATCTGTGAGTATGAAGAATCAAAAATATTCCAATATTCTCCTGATTGAAAGGATCATTGATTGCTAAATCACCAGATGTTGTTGGAATAAATAAATTCTCTTGATTCTGAAACTTTAGAGAAGTTCCGGAACTAAAGGAAATCGTTCCAGATCTAACTGTGAGGGTTCCAGAGCTACATGCAGGAGTTCGGAACTAAGTGATGGAGTTCTGAGAACTAAGCCTAAAAGTTCCGGAACTAAGTGATAGAGCTCATAACTGTGTAATGGAGTTCGGAGCTAAGTCTGGAAATTTTGAGCCGAGTCGTATTGAAACCGATGCTTCCAAAACATCCCGACCATTTCATACTTTGTTCTTTCGATGATTGTGACCTATTTTATTACAAAACTGAATTTCCAAAGCAATTAGTTAGGAATTATAGATTTTTTAAATGTTAGAACTACAATCAACAAAATATGGACAATTACATCCTAACTTATATTATATCAAACAAAAGTCACAAAATGCAATCAATCTTGATAAAAGGAGAGTAAAATAAGATCATTTATTATACATTAACGATACATATTTTGGCCTCATCATAACCCCTTTGGCATAAGCCTTAAGCTACAACAATGGGGGTGGTCCTAGGAACCCCAAAGTAGTCCACGCAAGAGGGAACCTTGTGGATGAAATGGGAAGTGCTCCGCACACCTACTTGACTAGTATACACATGAGATTTAGCATCAAATTTATCTGTATTGCGACCCTAGTGAGAGTACATGATGGACACATTTATTTCCCACTATGCTTGAAGGGGGTAAAGTAAAGTCGGGATAATCCTTGGGAAACCTTGGAAAACCGAGCTCGCTCTTAGATAACTTGTGACACCTAGTTGAGCGAACCACCTAGGAAATCCATTCAGTCTTTGGAGCCAACTTGACCAAATCATTGTTGTAAAGAGCCAACATTCATCATGAAACATGTGAAGTGTTACTTTTGCTTAGTTTTTCACTTACCCTAAGGCGAGGAAAAACTCTGCCAAAGTGAGGCCAACATTTTTCATCCCCCTTGTACTACTTCCTTCACTTTCTTTTGACACTTTGTTGATCAAAAGAGGAGTGACCACACGTGTGTTGCCAACTGATGGTGTCACCACTTTTATGTCCATTTACACTCATCCATGTTTACGGTTGGGTTGTTAAACATCTAAAGTGTGTGGGCATGTACTCGTATCATTAGTAACCATTTGATCTTGATACCCAAGTCAAGATCGTCATCATAGTTAGGCTTGATTCATCACTTGATTCTCTTTTGAGGTGTTATCTTGCTTGTATCGTATCGCCACAATTTTTTATACTTACATCTTGTTTCTTGCAAACTCAACCTAAGTGTCTAGATTGTAATGTTAGGCTACACACATCGTAACAATTCCTTGGTATACTCTAGCCTTAGTTTTCCTTCAAACATTACCTTGATTTTGAAAAGTGTTGTTGTTACCTTTATGTGCATCGTAATAATATTATTTTGATACTAATACCTTACTTTTCCATAAATTTTGGTTAACATATCTTAGTGGTATTGTTGCGTCATTCATGTTTGTAACTTATACTTTTTGAGATTTAGGTCTTGATTGGATCTAAACTCACTTTTAGTATACCTTGTTTGGAAATCGTATCAACCTTTTGTTATTACTTACATCTTGTTTGTTTTGAACTTGGCATAAGTGGTGACATTTTTTTGGTCATCTTACGTGTCAAACTATTGATTGATCGGACACTTAGGAATTACTCCATTTGATTGATTGGTTTACTAAAAAATTTGCATGATTGTGCCTCATTTGTCACATCAATTTATCCATTTTGGACAATCACTTTGATCCATTGATTCTTTATCATTCATTATTCTTTGGTCATTAATTTGGCTATGTTTTGAACCCGCATGATTGTTCCTTGTGTTTATCTACCTTATAAGCTCATTTCTAGGACAATCCTTTGGGTCTTTGATCCTCTTGATCTTATTTTTTTTCCTAAGTTCATGATCATTTTTGAACACATATTTCAAACCTTGGCAAAAACATTTCCTATCAAGAAACTTTTGCATCAATCAAACATAGGAAATCTTTCCTTTGTATCCTTTATGTTGCTAATTTTTTTATCAATCCTTTAACATTTATACCTCCAAACCTTGTTGGATTATCAATCTTGATTCATCACGATGTATGTTTTCCTTAGCTTCCCTTTTGGAAAATCACACAAGCATCCCCATCTTTACAAAATGTCTAGTTGGTTGTCGTTATGTTGCCCAAATCAACATGAAACCTTCTTCACTTTGAAGAAGTTTGATCATACAATCTAGGTCTAGACCTTTGAACCCAACACACACCAAAAATGAATGATTATCGCAAGGTCTCTTATACATACGACAATAAGGAATCAAAGTTTCAGAGTTCACATCAAATGACACCCATCATGACCAAACCTTGTTTAGTTCTTTGCACTAGAGAACCCATCCGAGTAACTTGTTCTCCACCTTCATCTCATAGTCGCTGGTATGGTTTTGATCCAAATTATTATTCGGGTTCCCCCCACACTTCTTCTGATTCTAATCCAAACATTTCCTCTTCTTCTGAGGATTCCAATCCAAATATTTCCTTCGCTTCTTTTGATGATTTGGATCCAAACTAATATTCATATTCATCTAATTCGACTCCTAAGTCACGCTCCTCCCATTATTTGCAGGACCTCTATTATCAATCACCTAAACAACATTTTCCTGCTCTAATGATTTGTGTCACCAAAAATTATCTTCATCATTCATCTAATGTGGCTCCTATGTCATGGTCCTCCCTATCTTCATAGGACTCTCTTCATCATACATTTAATACTACTCCTACATCATGGTCCTCCCTTTCTTCATGGGACCTCTTTTATCGACGCCTCAATGACATATTCTTCCTTGAAGATATGTGTGACTCCAAATCCCTCTAATCAAACATCCAATAAAATTCTTGAATCACAATCCCCTGTTTCTTCACAAGACACTTGTTATTATTCATCCAATGTGATTCTTGAATCATGGTCCTCCCCTTCTTCAGCAGGACCTTCTTCATATATCACCCCACGAAGTCTTCCTTCTTTTAAGATTCATGTGACTCAAATTCCTTCTATTTAATCATCTAAGTTGACCTATGGGTCCCAATATATAGACTTTTGACTTAATCCTACTACTTTACGGATGATATACCGTTGTACAGGTAGGTCCACACCACCTTCTTCTACTCTCGAGACATCTAGCTCCACATCTTCTTCATCCCCCACGTCATTTTCTTTTATCAATCATCATCAAACATATTCTAAGTATTCCATGCCAATTGGACCTCTTTATTCCAATCAACCCTGGTGGTCGATCGACAACTCATACTTGATTTATCTCTTTCGAGAATATAGAAACAATCGGGGAATTTATAGGGGCACACAAAGATATTCCTCTAGCAGATTATGAGTAAGGATTATCTTTATACTTTGATGTGTCTTCATATTGTGAGGAAAAGGTTGATTCCTTTTATCAAAAAATGGAGGAAGAGCCTCATATCATGCAAATTGATCCTCCTCTTATTATTCCATCTTCACATTCTTCATTACGTGATGAAACTCTTGGGTCTTACATTGATCCATGGCCTATCTTCTCATCACCCAATCACTCTTTGTCTATCACAATTCCTCAATCACAATCTCTTATAGGGTCAATGCCAAGTAGCCCTTCATCTTTATCTAGGTGTGGGTCACCTTCTAGTAGCCCTCCCTCTTCTATTTGTGGGACATTTTCAAGTAGTCCACTATCTTCTATTCTTGGGGCACGTCCAACTAGCCCCTTTTCTTCTATATATGGGCCACCTCTAAGTTTCCCTTCATCATCTATCTATGGGTATCCTTTCGGGTAGCCCATTACCTTCTATTCTTGGGGCATGACCAACTAGCCCCTTGTCTTCTATTCATGGGCCACATCCTAATATCCCACCATTGTCTTTTATCTATGGGACACCTCCTGGTATCCCATCATCTTCTATTCTTGGGTTGCATCCTAACAATCCATCATCTTCTATCTATGGCTCACCTCCTAGTAACCCTTCTTCCTCTATATTGGGGCCACATCCAAGTAGCCTTCCATCTTCTATCTGTGGCTCACCTCCTAGTAGCCCATCTTCTTCAATTCTTGGACCATATCCTTTTTATCCATCACATTCTCCTTCTACCAATGATTATGGCAATCCCATCATCATTTCTCATATCAATTCTAAACATCCATGTTCTCCTCCCACTTCTCGGGATTAGAAAAGTCAAACATTAGCTTATAAGAAACTTAGAAAATTTATTTATAAAGCTAAGATCAAAACTCCAAAGAGCTCTAAATATCCTAACTCAAACGATTATAAAATTCAAAATCAAACGTGATTCCAAAATGCACACCAACGTACCCATCAAGTATGGCACAAAGTGCAAAAACCTATGGATATGGAACTCAATATCCCACATATGAAACCCATGTTTCAAAAAAAATCACAATCATTTGTTGAGTGTGAACTCACCATGATCATCGAGATCGAGATAATATCACTCTTGATAAACAAATGTGCTTAGTCTCCCTTATCAAGGAAATCACAAACATCATTGTTGGATCCTATCACATAGAGTGACATGGTTGGTCCCAATCTCCCAAAACACTGAAAAATTCTTAAAAATCATAAAATAGTTCAAAAATACAAAAAAAAGAAGAAAACATTAAAACATTACAAAAACAAAATCAAAGGTACAAAGATCAAACATTGCAATCAGGTATTGTGTACACATGGATGTTCTTTCTTCCCTTTCTTTCATATTCCTCTACAAGTCATCCACCATTTTCATCCCTTTGATGATATTTTGGTTAGCTTATTTCGTACACATTTTGTGACATTTATCTCTATGGTATCCGTTTGACCTTGGTCTTTCATAACCTTGGTAAATTAAAGAATGATTGACCTCTTAGAGATCCTATCACTATCTACATATAATGAACTTTTTGGGAAGAATTTTGGGCATATTTTTTGACACTAGCCAATGTCATCATCACAATCACTTATAACTCCTTCCATCAATCCATCAAGTGGTTCTTAACCCCTTATCAAACAAGAGAGCTAAAATAAGTTTTTAGAAAGTAAAAGCAAATTAATATATAAATTTCTCTTGGGGTATTTCCAATAATATCTACTGGGGATATAGACACCTAACTGGTAGTAGAGAAACGTTGTGATTAGAATCAAATACATCTTCATCGGGGATATGGACGTCTTGGCTAACAGTGGAGCAATGTATGGCTCTCCTTCCACAATCCATTCAAAAATCACCTTTCAAACTAAATCATTCCTACACATTGGCTAGTGTCTTCACTTATTATCTATCAACTCTTTCCTTCAAGAGGTAATTCATTTCCACGTGCACACACGGGATATTGATGAGTAAACATGATTAGTATGTTATCAAGTGTTACTTTTTGGACCTTGTTCAAACTCTTGCTTTAGTGCATGTCTTGTCTCATGATTTGTACCTTGGGATAATCACTTTTCATCGACCTCCTTAATATTTTCATAGCATCCTTTGTTCTTCAAAAATCATTTAGAACATCCATGTGTATCAGATGTCCTCTTTTCCATGTTTGTAGGCACTTTTGTCCCCTTTTAATAAGACAATTTTCTACTTCTTTTCTCTCATGTGTTTATTGGCCAACTTATGTTGGGGGCATCCTTGCTCCCTCATGATTGAACCTATTTTATATTGGCCTTGATCCCCCTTTAGTGTGTGAAGATTTTTCCTTTGAATACTCCCACCTAATCGTTGGGGAATTTTCGCATCTTCACTTTCTTACACATACGCGTGGCATTCCCCTTGTACATCCCATCTATCATTGGGGGAATCCACACTTCTTTGTCTTCCTGTACATAGTTTCAAAAAAATTTCAAAATAAAAAACATTCAAATATGTTTCTAAAAAATTAAAAATAATAAAAATCATCCTACAAAACATCACTCTTTGGTTCTTGCATGTTCTTGTGTGTGATTCATGGATCATCTTGATCTACCTCTATCAACAAATTTGGTTTGCTTACTATGTCTCAGTACTGAGGCACAATTATTTACTTGGTACTATTTCATAGTAAATGATTGATTTTCATAGGACCCAAGTGTCTTCCGGTATTCCCGTTACATGTATCCTCTGCTTGGGCACCATATTCTAACCATTTTCGTTAATTCACACAAGTCGTAATCAAAGCTTGATAACAAAAACATTGCATTATATTTCTCTATTAGGTTAACTTGTTTACTTTCTCTTATTGCATTGCATTATGTATATTGTAAGGAGTTATGCGTGTTTTACTTTCTCGCATTGCATTTATTTTTGTATGTTGCATGGAGTTGGTATTTTCAGTAATGGGCATTTGTTCGTATTATGGATTTTCATGTCATACAAAACTTTTTTCCATTCTTTCTAATAAGGACCAATGACGTTGATCATAAGCAAAATGATGAAATAAAGTTTATTTTTACATCGGCAGATGATAGCTATATCCATCTCTTTTCATCTTCATTTTTCTTCTATATCACTCTCCTTCTATCAACACTTTTCTTCAAAAGAAACTTGGGGCAATAGGGATCAATTATTCTATTTCTTCTATTATATTCTTTCATCTTTTCGATCATCGATCACCCTCTTTCATCACCCCATCGACACTCAAGGGGGCATCCTTCATTCTATTAATTTTTTCTTCTATCTCTTCAAAAAAATTATTTATTTGTACTTGTCTACTATCTTTGAAGTGGCATCACTTACGCCACCCCAAAGAGGGGCAAATGTAGACACCTAAAATCCACTTACACAAGCTTTAATGCTAAGATTGCACTAATTATCCTCTTTCTTGTCATTTCCATAATAATTAGCAATTTTTTGCTAATTAGCTAACATTCCTCTTCATATTCGTTAATTAATGACCTTTCGTTAATTAATTAGTCTTCTTTATATCATTAAGGATGTCAATTAACGACCTTTTGTTAATTAATATTTGCTTTCTACTTGGGTTAATTAATTATTATTAATTAATTATGCTCGTAACTCTAAATCAATAAATTACCATTTATTGGATCAAATTCCTCTCTTACATCCCACAAATCATACTAATTTTCCTCTAATTAGCTTCTATAAGCTTACCTCTACCTATTAATTAATCACCTTTGATTAATTAAAACATCCCCCAACTCCCATGACTTATTAATGACAAATTAAACTCTTCTAAATCAATATTACCTTTTATAAATTAACCTTATCCATTCCTAATCTTGTTTTACCTTTATCCCACATTCATTAATTTTCTAGCCTTACCTCTTCAGGAAAGCTATATAAGGAACCCTCCTTCTTACCTTTCTTCTTACACCATGCTTTGAATAGTGCAAACTATAAGCATTTTGATCTTGAGCCATTCTCCATTGTTGGAAATAGCTTCTCCATATTGCATCCTTTCACTCAAAATTGAGTAATATGGGAAGATCCAAAATGGCCTTGTAGCCATTCTTGGTGAGATTCCATTTTCAATCCTTGAGATCAAGAAACAATCCACTTTGATTGTTTATGTTCTTCATATGTTCATAGTTTAAGTTGGCAATCAGAGAGTAAGAAATGACTTAGCATTTAGTTTCATTTATGCATTGAAGAAGCATTTCTTTTAAGCTCTTATCTTGATGGTTCATTGTTTAATTAGAATTTTCTTTAGAAATGATGGATTCGAGGTCATATAGGCATGATGGAGTCATGTATAGGCATGGTGGAGTTAGGTATAGGAATGGTGGAGTCTAGTATAGGCATGGTTTGGTCATGTTTTTACATTTGATTTAATTTCCAGGTTATTGTTATTATGGAAAATAATGGATTATATGTATGTTGTGGTTAAATTTCAAAGTACTTGATATCATGGAAATTCTAAACGATTGATGTTATAAAATGGTAGGTATGTATGTATTTATGATTGTTTAATTTCCAAGTTTTGTGTAAAATAGAAAATAAATAAGGTAAAATGTGAATATATAAAAAAGGAAAATTGGTTAGGGAAAAAGTGTCCGAGCTAACCTCCAAGGGCCCCATGCCCTCGCAGTGCTGCCCACATATCCTCAACGAAAAGGAGCATCAAGCCAATGTAGTTCTCCAATAATCTAGTGAATAATATGATGAGGTATATGAATGGCTCGGTAGGTTTTAAGCATGATTGAGTCGAGGCCATTTAGGCATGGTTGAGTATAGGTCGAATAGGCATGGTTGATTTTAGGTCATTTAGGCATGGTTAAGTATAGGTCAAATAGGAACGGTTGAGTCGAGGTCATTTCGGCATGGTTGAGTATAGGTCGAATAGGCATGGTTAAGTTTAGGTCATTTAGATGTGGGTGATGTTGGTGAAAGAGGTATTCCTAGAATGTAGGTGTCAAAGGTCTAGTCCTATGAATGAGGATCTATAAGTAATAAAATAATTGAATGGTAAGAGGATACAAAAATCTGCCTAAGTGGTAAGAACCATTACACGGCTATCATACCAAAGATTAGCTTATGAACATAAAAACCTAATGGTGTTGCATGATTGACTATTATAAGGGTGAAGAAAGTCACGTAATCACGAAATGTTGCTTTGCGGCACCTCTCTTGAGTACACGTAAGATTAGAATGGAAATTCGGTGAGGTGAAAGAGGTCATTTTAGCGTAACTTGGTGTGAGATAAAGCATGCCTTTGTTTCCCCTAATTTTTATTTTATTTGAAACGGAATAGGTTAAATAAGTTAGAGGAATACCGTGAGATGTGGGTCGTGAAGGTTAAATGTGCATGTTACTAAATTTTTTTATCCAAGCTGATCGTGAAGAGCTTCCCTTTGGCTAGGAGGAACAACCTATATAAGAAACACAACAAGACCACCAAATAGTATTAAATAGAAAGAGTTAGAGGACTACCTAGCAAGGCTAGATCCAGAAGTGTGATGCTTCCTCGAATGGCTATCAATCCTCTATTTAATACAATTCAATGTGAATAAGAAACTAAAATAAATAGGTCCTATTGCAATGTAATGATTTAGGTTTCTCATACACACAATACACTAGATTTTATGCTAGATATTAAAATAACACTAAATCTACTTAGAACTAGGGTTTGTTTAGGTTAGACAAGTTTGTCAAAGGTCCAATAAGGGTCTAGGGCTAATTGGTTGAGGTCTGGGTTGATTTTGGGTGAGTGGGAAGCTTGTTGGTCTGATAATGTGAAATGACATAAAGACTGATATCGTCAGTGATTGATTTTGGTATGGACACTAAACCTGATTTAACGGTAAGGGAACCAACGTCAATAGGGGTAATAGTTTTTAGGCTCTCTGTGATTATATAGAGAGTGAGGGTAGTGTTGTTTGGGTCGTAATATGGCTGAGAAGACTCGGGAATAATAAGGAGGTTTAGAATGGTGAAAAGGCTTGGGGTGGTTAAATAGTGGATTGGTGGGAAGAAGGTGATGTACGGGTAACAAAAGAAATAAAATACTAAATGAAGCAAGAGATCTACAAGTGGGATAAACACAAATGATTAAATTCACAATACTTACTTGGTGTCTTGTAGATCTTGTGAGTGGAAGTGGTTGGTGGTTGATCGGAGAGAAAATGTTTGAGTCTAGTTTCATAGAAGTAAAATTTGTGTCCTCCCATGATTATTCCAATGCTCTCGAAAGAGAACAGATGTTTTTATTACATTGTGTGTGTTCATCGTCTGGATGCAGGAGGGCTTGAAGATTCACACTTGAATGCAATAAGGATCTAATAACTGAATGACCAACCTAGGTAAAAGGTTGCAAAGTTGTATATAAAGTAACCGATGGTGGTTAGGTGACCGACATCGGTTGAGGAATAACCGGCATCGATTAAGGTGGATAAGTCTAGGTTTTCCAAAAATAGCCTGATCTTTGTTATCTTTAGCGTGATTGATATCCTTAATCTGGGTCTCAAGTGATAGAGTCCTCCCTAGATAAGTATGATTTCTTCTAGGAGAAGTAGTGGGAGTTAATGTTAGGTTTAGACTAAGTCTTAGTTGGTTAGGATTGGTATAGAATTAGTCCTAATTAATTAATAGACTATGAATGGGTCTTTGAGTGAGGTAATTAATTAATTTGATTATTGCAATGAAATTAATTAACATGTGTGCACTAGGGACATGAGTGGGTATAGTATGAATTTATTTAATTGACAGGGGTTAAGGGAATGTGACCCAAATTTGGTGTCTACATTTGCCCCTTTTTGTTGCATAGCTTGTATTGGTAAGTGATGCTGACAAAAATAGGAAGTCAGTGTCCTAGGTATGAGTGGAGATTAGGTTTCCCCAAGTATGGATGAAAGTGATCCCCCTCAAACTAAGAACTGATGAGGTAGGAAATGCAGATTCGGTGAATGGTTTGATAAATAGGTTGTGAATAAAAATAAGGGTGGATGTGTTATAGGTAAGGGTAATGCTTAGCTCGGAAAATAGGTAATGGAAATCAAATGCACGTACATGTATAGATTGCAATAAGGTACCAAGTTGAAGACCTTATAAACTCTACTTTATCAAAGTTTGATAGATTTATCTCTGTTGGTGCAAATTATGAGTTTGCACACTTTTCCCTAATTTTCTATATCCATTTTTGCTCAAAAACATTTTATTTTCTCGAGTGGGTGATCTACAATTCATTTATCCTAGTGGAATCCTTCGAAAATGCCTAAGTTGTTATTATTTTTCCCTAATTTGAACAAACTTCCAAGTTCCCCCTTTCTGTGCCCTAATTTCTTCTTTTCCACAGTGTGTCATTTTTTCCATTGCCAAATCGTGCAAGAAACTTGTACTTGATCAAATTCCATTTATGTGCAAGTGAAATCCCAATCCCCTGGTTCGAAAACAAACTTAAATCATGTTTCAATTGATTTAAAACCAAGAAATTTGTCTTCCTTGTGAAAAAATTTGATTTCTAGGGCATCCTTTGTATTTTTTACGTTTTGACGGGCATACAGGTGTCATTTTCCCGTCAAATTAGTCATCGCAACCTTTTGCTAATGTGGCAGGTTTCTATTGGCCGAGGGCGGTTGGGAAAATGTTATAACTTGTCACTTTTTAATTTTTGGCACAAGGAAAATTTTGGTCCACGGCCCCGCATTGCTACAGTGATGTGCCTACGTGGCACAATTTGATTGGCTGGAGGATTGGCAGGTGGTGGGTTGACTTAGGAATTTTTCCTTCATTTTTGCAAATTTCTCAAAAATCAATTTTTTTTGCTGAAGGCCCGCAATGAATTGGAAGGTGACACGTGGCATAGGAAGGTCAGGCGGGTGGAGGAAGGACTTGGAAAATTTTATTGTTTTTGCCTCGGATGCTAAGGTAAAATTTTGACCTAAAGGCCCGCCTCCAATAAGAAGTGGACATGTGTCCAGGAAAGTCAGCATGGAGGGGTGGAGTTTGTGAAAATTTTGAAGTTTTTAACTTCAAAATATTAAAGTTAAAATTTGGCCCGAGAGCCCGTGACCAATTGGAGGAGGACACATGTCCAAAAGGAGGTGGAGGTTCGAAGCTTGGTGAAAATATTGAAAATCTTACATATTTTGGCCAAATTTCTCAAAGTCAAAAATTGATCCATAGCCCCAACAGGAAAATTTGGAAGTGTGCCCCCGCATCTAATTAGGGGGTGACAAATGGCACATTGCAAAGGGCAAAAAGGAGAGCGTGCGCCCGCAAGATGTTTTTGTGCTCACGGATGGTTTAAGGAAAACTTAGAGTGTCACCCGCAACGAATGGGAGACCGCCACGTGACAGGGAAGAGAGCGGGTGTTTGGGCCCACCGAGTTTTTGAAAAATTTTCCTTTTCTCAAAATGGTGGTGAAATTCATCAAATTGGCCCATAGTTTTGGTAGGGCCCACATGTGGACACGTGGCGGGTCAGGGGGCAAGCGGGGAAAATTTTCAAATTTTTCCAAAGGTCAAAAAGGGTTTAAAATGTGTTTTTAAGATGGGGACCCGCTCCAATCATGTTTGGACACATGTCCACCTTGTCCAAAGGCAAAAAGGGGAATATCTTGGACACGTGGAGGGCTAACATTAAAAGTTGATTTTTAAATCAACGGTTGCTATGCGTTTTCATTTCTTGCCGCCATTGGAGCTCCAAGAAGCTTGGAATTGTCATTTCTTCACCAAATCACATGAAATTTTATATGGTTTCACATCCCCTCAAAGCCTTTCTCGAATGCAATGGCATCATTTTTATGAGATAATTTGGTGCCCTATGGTGTTTTTGATGAAATTTTTATTCAGGCCTGTGTAAAAACATTACAGTGAAAATTAAAGTTGCAGAGGTAAAAATGATGAAGTAAAAGGTGGAAAATGATTGCAAAAGCATGTTGGCATGTCTGAATGCCAAAAATGTGACCCTGGGATGGATAAGGATCCAAATTCATGCAATATTTTAAAATATTTGTGCATCCCTGGCATTTTATGAGCTATTTTACAGTTTAATGTCATTTTCATAAAATGGATAAGGTTTCTTGTAACAAATTTGATCCCTAAGCATATTCTTTTCTTGGATGCAAGGATCCAAGTTGGCATGAGGTATAAAATGTATTTTTCAAGCATTTGTAAAAGAGAGGAGACAAAAGAGGAGAAGAGACTCAGAATTTTAAAGCAAAAAAGGTTGGAAGAAATCCATTTCTCTGGAGAAAACCGCCTGAGAGCCATTTTCAATTCCATTTTTGTATCAGATTTCATCATGTTGAGTTGGTTTCAGTTGTAAAGCCATCAACAAGCTCTGAGATTATTCTCATGACTTTCCCCTACTGATGTATCTGATCATTTTCTAGATTATCTAGTTTATTCTCTTGGCAAAGTTTGCATATACTTATGTTTCAGAATGTTTTCAGTTTATGTTTCTTGCTCATGTTGCAATCTTGTGTTTAGAATCTCTTTGATCATATAGGGTCTCATTTCTTGTTGATGGTTTAATGGCATTTGTAATCTTATATTCAGAAGAGCTTTCATCTGATAGAAGATAAATAGATTTAAAATCATTTTATTGTCCTTGAATAATGAGACTGTTTGTAAACCTTTGGGTGCACCTCAGGTCATGATTAAATAGGGATTCCTGGATACTTTTTTGGTATTTTGATTCAAGATTTTGTGGTAGGTTATCAAATTTTGCATGGAATATTGTAGATTTGGGCCTCCATTTGTGCACATATCTTGGTTGAAGGAGCACTTAAAATCTCGGAAGTATTCTTGTTGTGTAGGTGTTGTAATGCAAATTTCTTAAAGGTCCTCAAAGAAGTTGGTTATTCCTAGCTACTCTTGTCCTAACATCTCCCATAGAATATCATTTTAAACTAACTCATCCTACCTATACTACCCCGCATTACATTGTGTGTCCACAAAAGAACTCAATCCTTTCACATAAATGCACAAAGCATATCAGTGGTTTATCATGTTTGTGTTTCTAGCTTTGGTTTGAAAACATTTCCATAATTTAGTAGTGAAAACTCCTTTGAGTTTGGATAATGGATGCTTGATCATGTTTTCACAAGACCTCTTCCATACCATATGTAAAAAAAAGGATATCTCCATCTCCTTTACCATATAAGGGCTGCAATATAGGTTCTCTTTCCTTGGTTGATAGGCACAACCTAAAATAGTGAGGGTTAGATCAAAACCCTTTTGAAGGTGCTATCCACTCCCTCAAATCTTGAATGCAAAAAGCGAGATAGGTGTGCTCCCGGATACAAATGACATACAAACCATCTATCTATCCTTGAGTGTCTTGTGTAAGTTCATGATGTTGTTCAAGTTGTGAAGGAGATTAAATCTCGATACCAACACCCGAGTGTCGGGGACTTCTTGGAATTTATTGGTAGTTTTGAAGTGTTTGAAAGTTTTGAGCATTTGTGTGATCAAGTATTTGAGTTGTTACATTCTTGAGATATCATTTCATACTTCAGATCTGCATGTTTTGGGTAAAAGTTTCAAAGCTCAACCTGCTCTTCTCATTTACCAAAGAGTTTATATAATTTCGATGCATTGTTTTTGGTTGAATTAAGAAGAAGAAGATCTGATTTGTAAACCCTTGGAAAGTTTTCAGTCATAGCATACATTTGACATAATATTTTAGTGCTTTCTTACACAACTAAGGTGGAAATCCTTAGTGGCGACTCCATGTTGTTGGGATCTTGAAATACCAGTTGTCTTATGCATCTCTGTCATTTGAAACTTGTTGTTTAAATCTATCAAGCTGGAGGGAAGGAGATCTCTCTTCATCAAGGACTCTTCTAAGAAGTTTCTCACCGAATCAAGAAGCTCAGAACTAGAAGGAAGAAGAGTGTGGAAATTTGTTGATGATTTGGTTGCAAGAAAAGAAATCCCCATAGTTGAATTTGAAGGAGAGCAACTGTTGTTGAAGATTATAGTTCTTTTTCAAGTAGATCGATTCTGTAATTTTCTTGCTAATCGCATTCTCCATCGGGTGAGGGACCTCCTTGTGTATTTAAAAACTTACTCCTAAATCTACTCATGTGGTTTCTAAGTTTGCTAAATTTTATCAAGAGAAAGAGCCTTTGGGGGTTGTCATTTTAAAGATCACTCATCTATTTAAATCAGACCCATTACTACTCCTCACCAACTTTTTTCACCTCCAAGATCACCCCCACAAAACAATATGGCTCAACCTAGACCACCATTTGTTGTCAACACCTTTGGTCCTATAAATTTTTGAAGAATGGATGGTTATCCAAATGTTATCCCACAAGATGTGAGAAATAGGTTACCAAAATTCCAAGGTAACAATGCAATCAATCTGGATGATAAAAGATCTCAAACTGTTTGATAATATGATGGAAGATTTTGAGATAGAATTTGAGGATGTTTATGTCAAGTTGTTTATCCATACACTTGAAGAAGATTCTAGGGATTGGTACAAGGCTCTACCCGATAACTCTATTGATTCATGGACTGAGATGAAAAATGCATTTAGGTTTTAATATGGTGATAGGACTGATCCTAGATTTCTTTTCTCCGAATTTGAAAATATCAAGAAGAACCCAAATGAGACAGTCCATGACTTCAATACAATATTTAATAAAACATTGAGAAGATGCTGTCATTTTGAGGCCCGTGATGAATCTTGCTTGATCAAATATGCAGATGCATTTGATGAAAAGGCAGCCTATTACTTATGAGACAAAAATCCTACAAACTTGAGGCAAAATTTTACCATGGAACTTCAAATTGAAAATAATATTAAAGTTATTGGTAAACCACTTAAGAGGGATGGTCATTTGATAAACCCGAGAAGCCTCAAGCTAGCAAGGGTGCATGATTTAGAAGATGTTGTCAATACTTTGGCGGGGTTGTCAAAGAAATTTCTTACAAATTAGCCCAAAATGAGAAAGGAATTGGGAAAAGTTCACAAGGACATCAAAGAACTCAAAACCATGATAGATTTGGCAATTATCCTAGGGGTGATCAAAGGCAATATGATAGAGGTAAAGGGCCTATTGATCTCGCAAATGACAACCTCAAGCTCGTGAAAATAGAGTGTTTCCGACCCTCTAACCGCAAGGGTTGCTGCTATTCAAGAAATTGCTGATATGGATTGGTGTGATAGATGTTTTCTTCCTCATCCTCCATGTGAAATGGACCAGAAATTTATTGAAGATGATAATGAGGATGAAATGGATGATGAAATTTGTATGATGGGAAACCTTTTAGGCTCACAACAAGTAGTAACATCAATAGATGTGATAAGTGCAAGAACTGCTGCAACTTTTGGGATTGCATAGAGTGGGTACCAATTCTTTCCTTCTCTCAAACTCATGAGGTTGATGTTGTTCAAGCCTTTGAAATTCCTAATAATGACTTTGAATATCTAAGGGCTTTAATGATCAAGAAGTATGATGGTGGTATTCCTTCGGAGGAAGATAGACAATTGTTAATGAATGATGTGGTTGGTCAAGAGAAAGAGTACAATACTAGAAGTAAAGTTGTTAGAGGAGTTGGTCCTCAAGCCAAGCCAAAGACACCCTTGCTCACAAGCATTCCCAAAGACAATCCTAGAAAAGAAACAATTGCCAAGAACCCCTATTTATGTCCCATGTAGAAATATCAATCCTCTTTATGCCTAGGCTGCCAAGAATACTATCCGATGAACCTTCTTGTTTCCCTTCCAATGTTGTCTTACCAAAGAATGTTCCATATGATATAGCCCAGGTTTTGAGCCAAATTAAAGTGAGTGTTCCAATTATTGAATTACTTAGAATTCTTGAGCATAAGAAGAGAGCATTTGAGTACTTGGGATTGAAAGAAGAAAAGATTACCCCAAGCATAAATGTAAATGTTGTTGAGACTCCTCTTCAAAGCATTGCTGGCCTTAAAACACCGCCACCAATGGAAGATTTTGGAGAAGCACTGAAGTATATTTGGGGACATCCTTGGTTGATTCCCAGTTGAATGTTGATCCATTTTTCACAACTTTGCTTATAAAAGATAGGTTGCTTCACAATTACATGTTTTACTCAAAGTGCATCATGTAATGTTATGCCTTTAGAAGTCATGAATGAGTTAGATATCAAAGTGACAGAGTAGCATATGGGAAATGTATAGCCATGGATTCAAGGGAAGTGTCAGTTGTTGGTTGTGTGAAGGGTTTAGTAGTGCATCTTGCAGCATATCCAGTAACAATTTAAAACTTGATGTTGTAATTGTTGATTGCCCTGCCAAATGGGGTATGCTTTTGTCAAGAAAATGGGCTGCAAGTGTTGGTGGTAGTGTTCAAATGGACATTTATTTTTCCACCATTCCCATTGAGGGCAGCCTTGTCAAACTCTATGGTGAAAAGAAGATGTTGCACTTGATTGAAGATCCCAACAATGCTTCTTATGAAGTGTTGTTTGCTGATGTGGATGTTGACAACTTCATTGGTTTTGCTGATGGAAAAGAGAACAAGATGGATAAATCATAATTCCTTGATATGATAGGTTCTCCTTTGACCTTGTTATTTGGTGGAGCTTGCTCCAAAGTTGGAAATGGTGCTGGTGTAGTTTTGCTTTCTCCTAGTTTGGAAGAGTTTCCTTTTCCTTCAAACTTAACTTTGAATGCACTAACAATTTTGTTGAATATGAAGCGTTGTTGTTAGGGTTAAGAATTGCATGGAAGTACGATTAAAGGACATTGTTGCAAAGAAGACTCAAAGCTAGTTTTCAAACAAATAAGAAAACTATACGCTGAAAAAAATCAGCGTATGAAACAATATAAGCATGTTGTATGGGACTTGATTGAAATGTTTGATTCCTTTAATATTGTTTACCATGATAGAAGTATTAATGTGCTACATTTTTGATAAGTTGGTTTTACTTGGCTCTAGATTTAACAATTGCACCATTTCACCTTTTTGTGAATCGACATTGAAGTGCTAACAAGGCCAACTGTCCATTTTTAGGATAATGTGAAACATTGGCAGGTTTTTGATGATGATGCCCAAGTGTTGAGATTCTTACAATGCCAAGGTGAGTTTTCTGGTCAGAACATTGATTGGGAGCCAATGGTATGCATGAATGAAGGGAGAGAAACTTTGTTTGACAAGGATATTATCCAATTGAAAACAAATACCATTCCTAAAGGTCTTATTGCACTTGAGGCAAATTTTAACAATGTTGATTGCATCATAAATAGAAAGATGTCTACTTCAAGGGATGTGGAAGAGCACAACTTGGGAACTAAGGACAAACCAAGAAATATTTGGTTGGGCAGCAATCTCAACAAAGAAGAAAAACAGTCCTATGCCCAACTTTTAAAGAAATATCAAGACTGCCTTGCTTGGTCTTATTCAGAGCTAAAGGCATATAGAGAAGACTTGTTCCAACATGAGATTCCTCTTGAGGCCAAAACCATTCCATTTAGACAAAAGCAAAGGCCTATTAACCCATTAATTTCCATGAAAATGTAAGAAGAGTTGAAGAAATTGAGTGATGGTGGCATCATTCAAATTTACTAGATACTCATCTTGGGTGGAAAACCTTGTGCCAGTTAGAAAGAAGAATGGTGATATCAGACTTTGTGTGGATTTTAGAAATCTAAACAAAGCATCTATGAAGGATAATTACCCCTTACCGAACATGGATAATATGTTGTAGCTTGAGTGATAGAGATGCTTTCTACTTTAGATGGTTTCTCCTAGGATACAATCAAGTAGTTGTCAAAGAATTAGAAAGACTTAAGACAACCATCACTACTCCTGGGGGACTTATGTTTTTGTAAGGATGATTTGGATAAATGAATGTTGGTGCTACTTTTCAAAGGAAATGGATGTTGCCTTTGCTGGTTATATCAATGAATTTATTTTTATCAAGATGATGTATTATTATTTCAAAGGCAGCGAAGAGACCATTTCAAACACCTAGAGAAAATGTTGGTTAGATGTAGAGAGTATGGAATTTCACTTAACCCAAAGAAGTGTCATTTTGGCATGCAAAATTCCAATTTGTTGGGACATATTGTGTCTAAAGAAGGTGTTATGGTAAATGAGAGAGGAATCTCCATAGATTAGAGGTTGGTTCCTCAAACTCCTCTGATCAGATCTGTTATTTGCACAATTGCAGAGGTTTGAATCCTAATCCTACTCTAAATTCCAAGGAGACAGAGATAGAAAGTGCAAAAATTGAAACTAAACTAATAGGTGATACACCAAAGGAGTGGTGAACACTTTTGTTCATGAAAATTGACACAATTTCATAAAATGCAACATGAAACATCATACACAGGCTGATAAGATGCAATTAGAGGTCTGAAATGAAGCAAGACAATACAAACAAAGGACTGAAAATTGATCACAGAGTCTGCACTGTCATTTTTCACTGTCAAAATCCTTGCATTTGCAACATCAAAGAGGTAGAAACCTGTTACAATCATGAAGAAGGTCTGATACTTGCAAAAATCACTTGTTGAAGGTGAAAGAAGAAGCTTGCTATCCAAAAAAATGTTCAACTCAAAAATGAGCCAAATCTGGCTTTTACAATGCATGGGTCGAGCCCAGGAGAGAGAAAATGTAAAAAATGTGGAAGCCATTCCCCATTGAATGAAGATGCATTAAAATAGCATGGGCATCCTTATAGACCCATGCCCTGACATTTTTGGCCATGCTGAAGAAGAATGCGACCCATTTTGCATTAAAACTGGTTGTTGAAACGTCATTTCTGGCCATTACCACGTGCCAGAGGTGTTTCTTGATTTTCTCTCTCCAAACTCAACCAAAATGCAAAATTGACCCTAGAATCATGTAGATAATTTCACCAGCTTTCCATTGATATAAAGAACGTGAAAATCCGAGCTTTGGATCGAAAGATATGGCGATTTGAAAATTTAGGGCAAAAACAGGCCAAAATCGGATCGACGGCAAAAGTTTGAATTTTTACCCATTTGGTCTTTGGAAAATTTTTCAAATTTTCCCCACGCTCCACCACTCCAGGTGCCACGTGGTGGCTTCCTATTGGCCATGGGCCTCCTAAGGGAAAATTTCCCACAAAAACTCCGCCGAGCCATAACTTGAAAAATATGAGGAGTTAGGAGGAAAACTTTACCTTTCTGGAAAGCTGAGAGAGAGCTCTATCCAATGGTGCCATTTTTAGAAAGATTTGAGTGCCTAAAAATAAAAATGGAGACTGAGGCACAAGAGAGGTAAGAACACAAGGAGTTAGCCACAAAATGAGCAGGGGCACATTTTGGATAACAATTTTGGTGACTCAGAGGGGTCATCTGCCTGCTAGATGAAGATACCAGTTGCTTGAAGCAGCCCATTGGGCATGGAGTCATAAAATTTTCTGTTCGGAACCCCAACTGACTTAGAATGTTGCAAGGAGGAAGATGGAATATCACCTGATGGAAGCAAGGACTACAAAACATCTCCAGGGACAAGCAAGCCTGTGCCAAAGCACTTAGGGAAAGCAAAACAACCTACAACAAAACAATGTGCACAAGCACTTGGAGGAATGAAAACCTAAGCTAATATTTACAAGGTGGAGAATTTCCCTTTAGTAGCAATGCTTTAGATAGATTCCATTGACTGGAATCTATAGTTCTTCGCCATCCAATGAAGACAATCGAAGGCATTGTTGTCCTTACACTTTGTGACCATGTATGGGCCACTCCAAATGGCATCAAATTTTGAATGCCTTCCCGGTTTTTCTCTATCTGCATCCCATTTTAACACTAGATCTCCAACTTGGAAAGATCTACTCTTGGCCTTCCTATCAAAGGTCTTCTTGATCAAAGCTTGATCCTTCTCCATTGCTTGGGATGCCTGATCTCCGATCTCTCGAGCTCCATCAACTCGCATATCTCACCTCCATGGGCCCAAACTCTAAAGAACTCTAACTCGCTTCATGAGTTCCAATGTTGGCAACTCAAGTGACATGGGCAAGATTGCCTCTCTTCCATAAACAAGCCCGAATGGAGAGTTACCGTGGATCTCTTGGGAGTTATCCTATCACCCCATAAGGCTGATTTCAGTTTGGTATGCCAAGACCTCTCGATTCTCATCAAGAGTCCTCCTAATGATCCTCAACAAGTTCTTGTTTGTAGATTCAGCTCGGCCATTACCCCGAGGGTAGTAGTTTGATGAAGTACTTAGGTAGATCCCATTCTTGACAGCCCACTCACCACCTTGGATCCAATGAATGCTAATGCATTATCTCGAGATTATTCAGCAGGTATGCCAAATCTGGTTACTATCCCCTCATAGAAGTCTAAGATGCTAGACTCATTTGCTTCCTTGAGTGCTACTGCTTCAGTCCACTTGGTGAAGTAGTCTGTGGCTGTCAAAATCCACTTATGCCCTTGGCTTGAATTGGGATTAATGACTCCAATGAAGTCCAAACCCCATTGCATGAATGGCTGGTCAACTGAAATTGATGCAATGGAAGGGAAAGCAAGCCTCTCTTTACCTCGTGAAGAATGCACAATTCTTGCACCTTTGATCCACGCAAAGCAATCATCAAAATCTTGGGCCAATAATAACCAGCCTTCATGATTTTTAGAGCTGTCACTCTTGGTGCAAAATGACCACCAACTGGTCCACCATGGAACTCTTCCAACACCCTATGAATCTGATTTGTGCTAATGCATCTCAGCAGCACTCCATTCACATCTTTCTTGAACAAAACACCATCTACTATGGCATATGGGACACCCGCAATCTGAAGTGTCTTTTGGGTTTTGTTCATCTCTCGGAGGGCATAGGCCTCGTGCTTAGGAAGTGCATTATACCTTGGGTCCAGCAAGGAGTGGGGACAACATTATCCTCTTCTTGAGTGCTACTCTGCACATGGCTATGTCTTGAACTGTCAAAACAACCTCTTCTTTATTGCATACTCCTTTTTGCTTGCCCAGAATCAGCTGCTCACACAATCCTTTTCCTCTTACCAGCTTGGTGACCTTGATCTCAATGTCATACTCCATGACACGAGTGATCCAACCTGCCCTTTTCTCATTCAAATCCTTGTTGAGGAGGAAGTCCTTTACTCCCGCATGAGAGACCAACAACTGAACCTTGTTGTTTGAGACTAGATGCTTGAATTTCTTCAAGCTTCTGATTACTGCAAGTACATGCTTCTCAATAAAAGAATATCTCACCTCATAGTCATCTAGGCTTTGGCTGAAGAAAGCAATTGGCTGCTCATCATTGTCCTTGTTCTGTTGTACCAAAATGGCAGAAATGGTATCATTACCCCCAAATGCATAGAGGATGAAATCCTTGGAGAAGTCCGGGTTGATGAGAGTTGGTGCTTGAGAGATGGCTTCTTTGATTGCTTCAAAACTCTCCTTGCCTTCTGCTGTCCATTTGAAAGCCATGCTTTTCTTCAACATCTTGGTGATAGGTTTGACAAGGGCTGCAAAATCTGGGACAAACCTCCGAACAAAATTTATTCTCCCCAAGAAACTCTGAAGTGCCTTCTTGTGGCTTGGCAATGGTAGTGCTCTTATGGCTTCAACTCTCTCTGGATCAATTGCTAATCCTTCTTTGGAGACAATATGGCCAAGGAGCTTTCCTTCATGTGCTAGGAAGATACACTTCTTAGGATTCAAAGACACTCCAAATCTCCCCGCACCTTTGGAAGACTTGTCTCAAATGAGAGAGGTGGTCTGGCTGCATTCTTTGAAAAAATAGTGATATCATCAAGATATATCAGCACCATGTTGTTAATCAAACCTTTCAACGCCATGTCCATTGCTCTTCGAAGGTAGCTCTCCAAAGCGTTGGACAGCCCAAATGGCATTTTTCCGTATGCATAAGTTCCCATTTGGTTGTGAAGGCTGTCTTGAACTCGATCTTCTTCCTTCACCATAATCTGATTGTACCCGAGTAGCCATCAAGCAATGAAAACCTTTCGAGCCAAAGCAACAACTTGTAAAATCTGCTCCATAGAAGGAAGTGGGTAATGGTCCTCGAGAGATGCTCTATTCAAATCTCAAATCAACGCACAATCTGATCTCTCCACTCTTTTCTCGATCGAACTAAGTTGGCAACCCAACTAGAATGCTTGATTGGGAATATGATTCTTGACTCAATCAACTTGTTCAATTCCTTCCTCATGAGAGGTTCCATGTGTGGATTGATCGCCTTTGTTTCTCCCGATGGGCTTAGTATTTGGATCCAACTCAATGGTGTGCCGAGCTAACTTGGGATGAAACCTTTCAAATCTTCGTAGCTCCAAGCAAACACATCAGGAACTCTTGACACAGCTGTATGAACTCATACCTTTCTTGTTCAGTTGTCATCTTTCCAATTTGCAATGGTTTGTTCTCTTCCACCAAGATGGATACTGAATCTTCTCTCTTGACCGAATGTTTGCTTTTCTTTCCTAAACCGATCATTGGGATTGAAAATGGACTCCAAAGTGATAAGTCCCTTGGGCAGCTTGTTAGTTCTCAGCTGTACCACTTGGTCACCATACTGTTGTTCCAATTTTTCCTGATTTTTAGCTGAGAACTCAGCTTCTTCTTGTAAGAAATGGATGATTTGCTGGTCATTCTCAAACACTTGCCAACTTACATTGTTATCCGCACATCAAGGCCTCACAATCACATGGATGTTTGGTGTACCTTGTCCTTTTGAATGCTTTCCACAATATCAAAGGCTGCCCTAACCGCTGCAAGCCTCACAAGAGCTTGGTTTTCTTTTCTAGGAATGGATTTTATGCTAAAGCCCTCAAAATCTTCAATGAGGTCCCACACCCTGTTCTTGTAGCACTTGAGTAGATTATTCTTGACAGCATGCTGCCCCTTAACTTGGTTTACAATCAATTCACTGTCACCAAAGACTTGCAAGTTCTTTATTCCTCTCTTTATTGCCCAATGCATCCTCGCACCAAGGCTTCATATTCAGCAAAGTTGTTATTGGAGCATGCAAACTGAAATCTAAAAGCTGAATAGTACTTTACTCCTTGAGGTGAAATAAGCATAGCTCCACCTCCCGCACCTTGTCTACTCCTTGATCCATCAAAAAACAGCTGCCATACCTCATTGTCATCCTTGTGGTTTGGCTTGGTGATGCTAGGAATGGGCTGATCTTCTTGATGTATGCAATAGACCCCTAGCTCGATTCTTCTACTTGATAAGGATCAAAAGCATGCACCTTGTTTGCCCATTCATCAAGAGTTAGATCCGGGATGCTTCCAACCTTGGTGTCGCCTTCATCGCTGCTTGGGTGATCTTTTGATCAAATGCCGAACAATTGGCATTGATCCGACTTGGAGTGTAGGGCTCAATGTGGAAGTTTGCAATAGGTTCAGACTGATTGTAGCTTTGGTTCCATACCTGCATTTCGAACAAGCATGTGTGACCAATCAGCAGACAAATATCCTCCAATCTTGGTGTGAAATCTCTTGACAAACATAGGGCAAAGAGTGGTGGAAGGTCTATAACTGATACATCTTGTAAAACAACAACATTTGGACATGCATGCAAGGTAAGACTCAAGTTTCTAATCACCCCAACTGTTGTTACTGCTGTCCCATCCAACTGCACTACCCCTTTGGATATGGTTTCATATTGAAGTCCTAGCTGATCAGCTATTTTCTTGGGCATCACTGAGCTACTTGCCCGGAATCAATCATGCAATTGTGCACCAATTGGTTTCCAATGATTAATGAGACATAAAAAGGAGGGGGCTTCAACATTTTACCTTGCTATCCTCCATGATTCCCTTCAGGCTGGGTAGCATTTGTGAGCACCTTCTCTTGCATTTGGACTTGCTGATTCGAAGTTGGCCAGTCCTTCATGGCAGCTTGTAGCAAATCTCTCTGGCCTGGGATAGATAGGGATTCCCACATTGATATATTTACATTTGTCTTCTTCATCTGATCAATGATACTAAATGGTGATGAAGGATCTCTTTGTTGTCCCTTGGTTTGCATATTCATCCCTTGCATGTGGGCAGCAACAACTGGTATTTGAGTTGGTCTAGAGCTGTTCTTGGCTGCCCTTGTGCATTTACAACGGATTTTTTTTCCAACCATTTGTGGAGCCATAAAAGGTTGTGGATTGTCTGGAGCTAATGGTTTTTCTTCACCCAAATTCCTTCTTTTTTGACCTTGTGTTGGCTGCAACACCTGAGAGACTATTTGATTTATGCCACAAAAATCCTCTCGCCCCGCAGTTCACAAGTGTGGTGTCATTTGGAGCTGATTGCTGGAATGTTTTTGTTGTTGGTTGTTTTCTCGACTACCTCACCCTCCACACCAGTATTTGTCACCATTAATGCTTGATTCAAGGCACCGCTGAAGCACATAGATTGGTTGTGAGGTTCATTGCATGGAAAACACCAATCATACTCCTGAGCAACGTTGTTTTGTGTTGGCACCAATGCCTTAGAGGCAGATATAGCATTTGGATTATAGGGCTGAAATGGTCTTTGGAAGGAGGCCTTGCTTGATTTAGATTTGCAGCTGGATTGGGTGGTCTATGAGGTTGATATGGCTGCCCTGTTAGGCCGAGCTTGAGGCCGGAAGGAAGGTCTAAAACTTTGGGCTTGTTGCCTCTTGAGAGTAACCAGCTCATTACCTAAATTTTGCAATTGCTTCATGACTTCTTCAAGCTCATTTGGGGCACTTGGAGATGAAGTAGAAGCTTCATTTGAACTCGATTTCTAGGAGTGGGAGAAGGAGCCAAATTAGGTGCTTGATTAGTGTTTGGGCTCTCTAAACTTGGAAACAATGGCATGGGAGGTCTAGGGCTAGTTTTCCACTTGATCAAACAATTTTCAGCCCTAATGGCAATGCTATAAGCCATAGGGATAGTTATGCCTCCCATGGACTCGAATCAACATAGAAATATCAGAATTTAGAGCTTTGAGATAGTAAAGAAAAGCACCTTTCGTTGTTGGCCCGATCGCCACCGGAATTCTCTCCCAAGTCCTTTGAAATCTGAAATTAAAATCAGCCACCGCTCATTGGGAGCTCTTTTTTGATAGTTGTCACTGCTCCAAAAGGGACAAGTTGTCTCCTTTTCCCCAAACTCGCTCATGGAGGGCTATACATAGCTGATTCCAATTTTGAATAGAACCCGAGGCAAGACTCCTAAACCATGCAAAGCTTTCCTTTGAATGAAGATGCCAGCAATTTGACAAAGAACTTGCATCTCATTGATCTCATGGATCGCACAAATGTTAGCAATATCCTTAACATGATCACCAGTGAGGTCCGATTTTCTCCAGTGAAGTATGGAATGTTCTTCAATGCGCAATCGGGATTGGATTTTGTGCATTGAGAGCAAGTGGGCTGCGCCTGAAATTGACATAGGGGTTGTTTTGTGCCATTCTAATTGGTCTTAACCTTGTTGATCGAATGAAAGGCCTACTGTGGAGGAGTTGAGAGAGTTCTGTTTTGGTGGAGATGGAGACCTTGGATTCTCCTCCCACTTTGCCTTATTCTTGGAGATAATCGCAGAGATATTCAAACAACACCTCTTCCTCTCGCTCTTGACCTTGTGTTGATTCTTCTCATGAGTTTTCAGTGTCCGCACGCCAAAACCAGCCGATTCTTCCCTCGAGTCGCCAGATGTGCAATTTATAGCTCTTTAAGCAAGAAAATTGCAGAAGATGCACATCAACTTTGCTGCAATGAAAATGAGACTCTAAGGTCCCACCGGGCATGCCAAAACTATTGTTGCAAATCAGCAGCACCCCGGATGCAAATCAGTTTCTAAGTTGATGTTTGTGCATCCAAAGGTGATCAGCACAACATTCAAAACCTCTCTCCAAGTGTGGGACTTGTAAATGAGAGAGGAATCTCCAGATTAGAGGCTGGTTCCTCAAACTCCTCCGATCGATCTGTTATTTGCACAATCGCAGAGGTTTCAATCCTAATCCTACTCTAAATTCCAAGGAGACAGAGATAAAAAGTGCAAAAATTGAAACTAAACTAATAGGTGATACACCAAAGGAGTGGTGAACACTTCTTGTTCATGAAAATTGACACAATTTCATAAATGCAACATGAAACATCATACACAAAGCCGATAAGATGCAATTAGAGGTCTGAAATGAAGCAAGACAATACAAACAAAGGACTCGAAAATTGATCACAGTAGTCTCCGACTGCCATTTTTCATCATCAAAATCCTTGCATTTGCAACATCAAAGAGGTAGAAACCTATTACAATCATGAAGAAGGTCTGATACTTGCAAAAATCACTTGTCAAGGTGAAAGAAGAAGCTTTCATATCCAAAAAAATGTTCAACCTCAAAAATGAGCCAAATCAAGCTTTTACAATGCATGGGTCGAGCCCAGAGAGAGAAACATGTAAAAATGTGGAAGCCATTCCCATTGAATGAAGATGCATTAAAACAACATGGGGCATCCTTACATGCACTCCATGCCCCGACATTTTTGGCCATGTCAAGAAGAATGCGACCCATTTTGCATTAAAACTGGTTGTTGAAACGTCATTTCTGGCCATTACCACGTGCCAGAGGTGTTTCTTGATTTTATCTCTCCAAACTCAACCAAAATGCAAAATTGACCCTGGAATCATGTAGATAATTTCACCAGCTTTCCATTGATATAAAGAACGTGAAAATCTGAGCTGGATCGAAAGATATGGCGATTTGAAAATTTAGGGCAAAAACAAGCCAAAATCGGATCGCAAGGCAAAAGTTTGAATTTTTACCCGTTTGGTCTTTGGAAAAATTTTTTTCAAATTTTCCCCGCGCTCCGCCACTCCAGGTGCCATGTGGTGGCTTCCTATTGGCCGTGGGCCTCCTAAGGGAAAATTTCCCACAAAAACTCCGCCGAGCCATAACTTGAAAAATATGAGGAGTTAGGAGGAAAACTTTACCTTTCTGGAAAGCTGAGAGAGAGCTCTATCCAATGGTGCCATTTTTAGAAAGATTTGAGTGCCTAAAAATAAAAAATGGAGACTGAGGCACAAGAGAGGTAAGAAAGAAGGATGCACTTAAGCAAGTATCAAGTTATCAAGTGGGAGGAGCTACCATTCAAGATTTTGAAGGAATAAAGGAGGCATTTCCAAATCTTTTCTTCCAAACTATAAGAGGCATTTCCAAATCTTTGAATCGAATTCACTATTGCTTCAGTTTTGTTGCAAAAGGATGAGAATGGAGATGAGATGCCTATTGCCTTCTTTAGCAAGGATTTATAAGCAGCTGAGTTGAAGTATACAATCATGGAAAAACAAGCATTTGCATTGGTAAAAGCAACAAAGATTTTCAGGCCCTATATACTAAGTTTAAAAGTTGTTTCTTATGTTCCCCACACCATGGTTAAGGACATCTTATTAGACATGGAGATATCAAGAAAGATATGTAGATGGGTCATCAAATTACAAGAATATGATATGGATATCCAAACAACAAAGCTGGTAAGAGGTTTGGGTCTTGCCAAGCTCATGGCTAAGAACAATTTGTAAAATGTGGAAGTGAATCAGTTGGAGGAAGAAAGAGTAGATCTTCTTGAAAGATTGATGAGTTCTAAATGGTACAAGGATGTGATTTTATACCTCAGACACCTATGTTGTCCTAGTCACTTGAATAAAAATTACAAAAGGGCCCTCAAGCTATCTTCACAAAAATATATCATAACAGACCTTGGTGGCTTGGAAGAACCCCGAAGGTGTTCTCTTGAAATGCATAACTAAAGATGAAGCTCCCAAGTTGATTGCTGATTTCCATGGGGGAGTTTGTGGAGGAAGTTTTTCTGGGAAAGTGACAACACATAAGATTTTAAGAGCTGGTTATTAGTGGCATACTCTTTTTAACGATACAACCCACTGGTTAGAAAGTGTGACAGTGCTTGCCAACATTTCGTAGAAGATCGAAAGCTTCAAGATCCCTTCCTTTACAGCCCGTATCAATCAAGCTCCTTTCAAACAAATGGGAATGAAATTCATTGGTGAGATTTCAGATCCTTCTACCGCTGGTCATAAATGGATCCTCAGAAGAACTAATTATTTTACAAAATGGGTTGAGGCAATTCCATCTAGAAAAGCAACACACCAAGTGGTAATGGATTTCTTATTGAATCATATCATATGCAGATTTGGAGTTCCAGTTAAGATTGTATCTAATAATGCCATGTGTTTTAGAGCCAAATCTTTGATGGCAATGTGCAATGAATATGGGATAAATATGAATTATTATTCAAACTACAATCCACAAGGTAATGGACAAGTTGAGTCAAGTAACAAGAACTTGCTCAAGATCATCAGAAGGACCTTGGAAATCAACAAGAAGAAGTGGGGAGAGAAATTGAAATTTGCAGTTTGGGTTGATAGAATAACTCCTAAAAGAGCAACTGGTAAGAGCCCTTTGAATTGGTGTATGGAACTCAAGCTTTACTGCCCTTACACCTACAATTATCCACTTTTCAGTTTTCCCAACAGTTGGAAGATCAAGAACATGGCCCATATGAATCAAGGATCAATCAGATCATTGAGTTGGATGAAGAAAGGAGAGCTTCTCATCAAAGGCATATCATATTTAGAGAGAAATTGAAGAGGTTGTTTGATAAGAAGGTCACTCCTAGAGCCTTATTGGATATCTGGTTTTTCGTGGGATAGTAGGCATAAAGACAAGGGAAAGCATGGAAAGTTTGATGCTCGTGGATTGGCCCTTATGCCATTGATATCGGGATTGGAGAAAATACATTATTTCTCAAGGATCTAGATGGGGATTTTCTCGAGTCACTGTTAATGGCGACATTTAAAAATTTATTGGATTAAATCCCCATGTGAGGTATGCACAAGTTGTACATTTTTATAGTCCTTGTTTTTGTTTATTTTTGTTGTTGTTGGGTCGTGGTTTGCCCTTTTGTCCTTGGCAACCATTTCGGTCTGGTTTTCTCGGTCTATTTTTGGTAAAAATTTTGGTTTTTGGGTTGCTTCGCATTTTTACTCATTGCCCAATGGATTTCTCGGCACTTGGTCTAAATTTTAATCTTGTGTCACTCATTTGGGAGTGCCCATCCCAAAGCAGAGCCAATGTTGGTGCAAATTCGAGTTTGCACACTTTTCCCTAATTTTCTATATCATTTTTGCTATAAAAAAATGTTTTATTTTCTCGAGTGGGTGATCTCGTAATTCGCTTATCCCAATGGAATCCTTCGAAAATGCCTAAGTTATTATTTTTCCCTAATTTTAACAAACTTCCAAGTTCCCCCTTCTGTTCCATAATTTCTTATTTTCCACGGGCTATGTCATTTTTTCCATTGCCAAATCGTGAAAGAAACTCAGACTTGATCAAATTCCATTTATGTGCAAGTGAAATCCCAATCCCCAGGTTGAAAACAAACTTAAATCATGTTTTAATTGATTTAAAACCAAGAAATCTATCTTCCTTGTGAAAACAATCGATTTCTAGGGCATCCTCTCGTATTTTTACGTTTTGATTGGGCATACAGTGTCATTTACCGTCAAATTAGTCATCGCAACTTTTGCTAACATGGCAGTTTCTATGGCCGAGGGCGGTCGGGAAAATGTTATAACTTGTCACTTTTTTATTTTTGGCATGAGGAAAATTTTGGTCCGCGGCCCCGCATTACTATGTTGATATGCCTATGTGGCACAATTTGATTGGCTGGAGGATTAGCAGGTGGTGGGTTGCACTTAGGAATTTTTCCTTCATTTTTGCAAATTTCTAAGAATTCAATTTTTCGCTGAAGGCCATGCAACGAATGGAAGGTGACACGTGGCACAGAAGGTCGTGAGTGGGTGGAGGAAGGACTTGGAAAATTTTATTTTTTTTTGCCTCGGATGCTAAAGTAAAATTTTGACCCAAAGGCCCACCTCCAATAACAAGTGGACACGTGTCCAGATAGTCGCATGGAGGGGCGGAGTTTGTGAAAATTTGAAGTTTTTAACATCAAAATATTAAAGTTAAAATTTTCCCGAGAGCCCACGACCAATTAGAGGAGGAAACATGTCCAAAAGGAGGTGGAGGTTCGAAGCTCGGCAAAAATATTGAAAATCTTACAAATTTTGGTGAAATTTCTCAAAGTCAAAAATTGATCCGTAGCCCCGATAGGAAAATTTGGAAGTGTGCCCCCACATCCAATCAGGGGGCGACATGTGGCACATTGCAAAGGGAAAAAAGGAGAGCGTGGGCCCGCAAAAGGTTTTTGTGCTCGCGGATGGTTGAAGGCAAACTTGGAGGGTCGGCTCCACAGTGAATGGGAGACCGCCATGTGGCAGGGGAGAGAGTGGGTGTTCGGGCCCACGGAGTTTTTTGAGAAAATTTTCCTTTTCTCAAAATGGTGGCGAAATTCATCAAATTGGCCACGCATTTTTGGTAGGGCCCACATGTGGACACGTGGCAGGTCCAGGGGGCAAGCGGGGAAAATTTTCAAAATTTTCCAAAGGTCAAAAAGGGTTAAAAATGCATTTTTAAGATGGGGACCCGCTCCAATCATGTTTGGACACGTGTCCACCTTATCCAAAGGAAAAAGGGGAATATCCTGACACGTGGAGGGATAACATTAAAAGTTGATTTTTAAATCAACGGTTGTTGTGCGTTTTCATTTCTTGCCGCCATTGGAGCTCCAGGAAGCTTGGAATTGTCATTTCTTCACCAAATCACATGAAATTTTATATGGTTTCACATCCCCTCGGCCTTTTGAATGCAATGGCATCATTTTTATGAGCTAATTTGGTGCCCTATGGTGTTTTTGATGAAATTTTTATTCAGGCCCATGTAAAAAATGTGAAAGGTGAAAATTAAAGTTGTAGAGGTAAAAAATGATGAAGTAAAAGGTGGAAAATGATTGCAAAAGCATGTTGGCATGTCTGAATGCCAAAAACGTGACCCTAGGATGGATAAGGATCCAAATTCATGTAATATTTTAAAATATTTGTGCATCCTTGGCATTTTACGAGTGGTTTTATAGTTTAATGTCATTTTCATCAAATGGATAAGGTTTCTTGTAACAAATTTGATCCCTAAGTATATTATTTTCTTGGATGCAAGGATCCAAGTCGGCACGAGGTATAAAATGTATTTTTCAAGCATTTGTAAAAGAGAGGAGACGAGAAGAGGAGAAGAGACTAATAATTTTCAAGCAAAAAGGCTGGAAGAAATCCATTTTCTCTAGAGAAAACCACCTGAGAGCCATTTTCAATTCCATTTTTGTATCAAATTTCATCATGTTGAGTTGGTTTTAGTTGTAAAGCCATCAACAGTGCTCGAGATTGTTCTCATGAATTTCCCACATTTGATGTATCCGATCATTTTCGTATTATCCGGTTTATTTTCTTGGCAAAGTTTGCATATACTTATGTGTCGAGAATGTTTTCAGTTTATGTTTCTTGCTCATGTTGCAATATTGTGTTTAGAATCTCTTTGATCATATAGGGTCTCATTTCTTGTTGATGGTTTAATGGAATTTGCATTATTATATTCAAAAGAGCTTTGATCTTATAGAAGATAGACAAATTTAAAATCATTTTACTGTCCTTAATAATGAGACTGTTTGTAAACCTTTGGGTGCACCTCAAGTCAATATTAAATAGGGATTCCCTGGATACTTTTTGGTATTTTAGTTCAATCTTTTGTGGCAGGTTATCAAAGGTTGTGTGGAAGAGTGCAGATCTGGGCCTCCATTTGTGCACATATCTTGGTTGAAGGAGCACTTAAAATCTCTGGAAGTATTCTTGTTGTGTAGGTGTTACAAATTTCTTGCAAAGGTCCTCAAAGAAGTTGGTGATTCCTAGCTACTCTTGTCCTAACATCTCCCGCAAGATATCATTTTAAACTAATTCATCCTGCCTATACTACCCCTGCATTGCATTGTGTGTCCACAAAAGAACTCAATCCTTTCACGAAATGCACAAAGCATATCAGTGGTTTTATCATGTCTTTAGCGGCCCTATCTTATTTTTGAAAACATTTCCATCATTTAGTAGTGACAACTCCTTTGAGTTTGGATAATGGATGCTTGATCATGTTTTCACAAGGCCTCTTCCATACCATATGCAAAACACAAGGATATCTCCATTTCCTTTACCATATAAGGGCTGCAATATAGGTTCTCTTGCCTTTGTTGATAGGAACAACCTAAAACAATGAGGGTTAGATCAAAAACTTTTGAAGGTGTTATTCAATCCCTCAAATCTTGAATGCAAACAAGCGAGATAGGTGTGCTCCCACCTAAAATGACATACAAACCATCTATTTATCCTTGAGTTTCTTGTGCAAGTTCATGATGATGTTCAATTTGTGAAGGAGATTAAATCGGATACTAACATTATCCAAACAAGGATGAAGTTGATCGTATCCAAGGTATAGGATATGGTCTTGAATCACAACTAGGCAAGGTGGAGGAACGGGTATTGGGTGTTGTTCCAGGGCACCAAAGGTTTGGTTGGGATAAACATCATGACATTAGGCAAGGTAAGGTCATTAGGTGAACAACATGGGTAACAACATCGCAAGTTATAGTGAGTACACAAATTCAAACATCTAATTGGTGATTCAAGTTAGGGAAAAAGTAAGGTCAAGGTATAGGTAAATAACATGTCCCTAAACATAGTTAAGGAAATGTATAGGTAATATAGGCTTGTGGGTGAGTTGTAATAGGTGTGGGTAAGGGTGAAAGGTTGTTTGAGCAACATGGGTTGGAGGAAAACTGGGCATAGTGTGGGTCAAATGGTTATGTCGGGTGATCGATGTTGGTTATAGCTAAACTAACGTTGGTCAGCTAGGGAACGCTCTTGAATGATGTTGGTCATGTCAATTTGTGGCTAAAAAAGGTAAAATCTATGTTTTACAAATTTATTTGCTACTTTACCATTTTTGGAAAATGACAGAGAAGAAGTGGAAAGTGGAAAAGCAACGGTACGAGATCTCTAGCTAAGCTAGTGAGTGACTAGCGGGTGATTAACATTCAAGTGATGTGGTTCCACGACATCAATTGGAGCTATTTGATTGGTTAAGAGGTGCATGGTTGGAGTTTCACATGGCGGAGGTGGGAGAGGGAGCAGGAGGACCAAAGAGCATAGAGACAAGATTTGCCACCACGGAGATAACACCAAGTAGAGGTAGGAGGCATTCCTAAACCTCTTATTTAATTTAAAATTTTGGTTTACAAGAACGCATTTTGGGGGAGTTTTGGTTTTTAAAATATGGTAAAAAATGAGTGAAACAGGGGATGGGAAGGGTCAAATGTAGCTGAAGTATGTTTGGGGATGAATGTAGGATATTTTTGGGTGAGTTGGTGTAAGCTTTTAGGTTTTTTTGTTAATTGTTACCAATGGTGGATGGGTGTTTCGGTCTCAACACCGAAATAGTGACCGATTTCAGTCATTGATTGGCTGATGTTGGTTGGTTTTGGTCGGCATTGGTCAATGTTCAGTGACTTGGCACTACCAAGATGACCAATTATGGTCAAGGTGACCAATGTTGGTCACTATAAAAAGTGACTAGGTGAAAGAAGGGCTAGATGGGAAAGTTAAATAGGCAAGGCAAGTTGATAGGTGAAGGCTAATGTAGGTGGAAGAGGGTAAGGCACTATGTTTCGATGTGTGATAGGTATGTAGGTGAAATGATCTAGGATATTGGGTAAGTATCAAAATGGAGACAATAGGGTTTTTAGGTGAAATAGGTAAAGGGTAGGTATGATGGATGGTTTTAGGTATGATTTGGTAAAAAATGGCTAAGTATGAGGTCAGTTGAGGTTTTAAGGAATAGGTAATTTGAGAGGGTCGCGACTTGACAGTGTTGTTTTGGATGATGCATGCGAGAGATCAGCTAACTATGAGAGACAAAGTACCACCGCTATTGGTACAAATGCAGCCTAGCATGACAAATGAGGAGTGGGAGCACATAGCAGATGTGGGACTTAGTTCAATTAGGTGTTATAGGTGTATAGGTCGAGATCCTAGCTTGATGGTCGCTCTCATCGATATATGGGACTCGTGACTAATACCTTTCATCTACTGACTAGTGAGATGACTATCACCTTAGAGGATGTGTACAAGATCCTAAGGCTTCCTATTTTGGGGAACCATTGTATTTGATTTGATTTGTGAGGCATCGGTGGATCCGATAGTGGCAAAGATTTGGTGAGACGATGGGCATGTTGAGTTATCATAGTGCAAGTCTTAGTTATGGGGATATGTATGCAACATATCCACATGAGACCAAGCTATCTATTTAGATGATGGTGGAATTAGGTTGTTTTCCTCTCCCATATTCCGAGGGTGGGATATTTCCATGAGCACTAATGGGGGTTCTATAAGACATGATCGAGGAGAAAATATGTTTTACTTGGGCACCAATTTTTCTAGTTCAGTTGTACCAGATAGGAGTTATGGGCCTATTGTAGGTTGAGGAGGTTTAGTATGTGATACACGTTCATGTTACCTTGTTGGGCATATGAGCACATTGTGTGTATGCATCCAGTTGGGTTACCATGATGTGGATTGGTTTGTAAGAGTATAATTCGGGAGATGGGTACCGACCTGGGCACATCCGAGAGTGGTCGGGCCATATATGATGTTATATACTACAGGCGGCTATTGGAGAGCCTATCTGGTGGATATTGTGTGGTGAACATATGTTAATTATCTCATCATATAGAGGAATGAATGAGGAATTAAATGAGCTTCAGCTACTAAGGTGGATACAAAGGTGACATTTCAGGGAGCACGAGATGATACCCGTGGACAAGGTCAAATAGTAGTTTGGAATATGGCAGGACGTGCCCCCACCTTTCCCACAGTATCGTAGAGATGACGTGGAGAGACCCATGTCTCTACCATGTCCAAGTGTTCCCACAAGGCAGGAGGAACATGTGCTAGATAGACGGATTGATGATGCATGGAGTCGAGGTCATATAGGCATGGAGTTTAGGTGATTTAGGCATGATGGATTCGAGGTCATATATGCATGATGAATTCAAGGTGATTTAGGCATGGTGGAGTCTAGGTATAGGCATGGTTTGGTCATATGTTTGTGTTTGATTTAATTTCCAAGTTATTGGTATTATGGGAAATAAATGATGATGTATATGTATGTTGTGGTTTAAATTTCCAAGTATTTGATATCATGGAAAATGTGAAATGAGTTAGGTAGAATATGGATATGGTGGTAAAATGGTAAATGTGATGAAACAATGCATGTTTGTTGTGATATATTAATTTCCAAGTTTTTGTGTGAATAGAAACTAACTAGGGTAGAATATGCACATAAAAAGGGGAGAAATTGGTTAGGGGTAAAAGTGGTCAAGCTAACCTCCAAGGGCCCCATGCCATCAGATTCTTGCCTATATAGCCCCAAAGAAAAGGGGTCTCGGGACGTTCGTAGTTATCCCATAAGCTACGGAAGAATATGATGAGGTAGATTAATGGGTTGGTGGGTTTTAGGCATGATGGAGTCGAGGTCATTTAGGCATGGTTGAGTATAGGTTGAATAGGCATGGTTGAGTATAGGTGAATAGGCATGGTTGAGTTTAGGTCGAATAAGCATGGTTGATTTTAGGTCGAATAGGCATGGTTGAGTTTAGGTCAAATAGGCATGGTTGAGTTTAGGTCGAATAGACATGGTTGTTGTCTATGGTGAATAAATATGGGTGATTTTGGTGGAAGAAGAATTCCTAGAATGTAGGTGTCGAAGGTCTAGTCCTGTAGGAGGATCAATAAGTAAGAAAAGAGGTGAATGGTAAGAGGAGACAAAAGAGCCACCTAATTGATAAGAACCATTATGAGTCTATCATACCAAATATTGGCTTATGAACATAAAACCCTAAAGGCATTGCATGATTAATTGTTCTAAGGGTGAAGAAGGTCACATGATCACAAAATGTCACATTTGTGGCATGTCCCTTGAGTAGGTAGAATATTAGAGAGGAAAGGCGGTGAGGTGAAAGAAGTTGTTTTAGCGTAACCTGGTGTGAGACAACATGCCTCTTTGGCAAGATACCCAAGATCAAAATAGGCGAGTCCATGACGAAAAAGTTATATTTTTATTTTTGCTTTTGTTTTATAGACTGATTGATGTGAGAATTCTATGTGGGATGAATAGAATATCTCCTTGAGGTCTTCATGAAGTTGATCGATGCAAGAAGCTTCAAAATATTTTTATTTTATTTTACAGGAATAGTCTTCTTTTTGTGATAGACTATGTACAGTATGGCTAGCTTTGTATAGCTATCCTCCGAGGGAGAAGTCTATTTATAACATCAAGATAGAAAGATTAGATGTCCTTTTTGAGGTAGTCACCTTTTTCTAGAATTTTGATTCAAGGAGTTTGAATTTGAAAATCCCGTATAGGCATTTTGAGAATATTTGAAAGTTTTTTTCGGTATTTTATGTCATGGACAAGACTATAGAGAAGTATGGGCTTATTTTATGGATACAAAACCATATCACACATGGGTATCTATGAAAGAGAGGTTTTAAGTGATGAATGCCCATGGGATTCCATCTTGAAAAGGATGAAAATTATCCATGAGAATCATGACATGAGTAGAGTCATGGTACTCATATTGAAGATAAGGTCAAAGGTGACAGGAATCACGTGATTCTTGGTTAGTCGTTGATCCTTAAAATAGGTAAGTGGAAGGTTAATGATGCTCAAGGGAGGAACATTTAATAGACAGAAGATAATCCATGACTTGATTCAACAATAGAATGGTCGAATATGCAAGGCATTGAGGGGCTCAGATTCAGTCTACCTTCGAGTGAAGACAAACAATAAGCACCTGATCCATAGGTATGAGTAACGATATAGGATCCAAGCCAATTTGGAGAAAAATTTCCCCGTTTACTTTTCTCCACTTTTGTAAATGTTGATTTTCCTCTAGGATGAGGTCACCGACTTAGAAGGTTCATTTTTGGACCCATTTATCATAGGCATGTTTAATACGTTTTTGGTAGATTTGGAGGTGATCGGGAGAATTGAGATGGTGTTCTTCTAATAACTTGAGTTGTGCCAAATGGTCCTAGAAAAATCATCATCATTGAGCATATCTTTGAGTGAGATACGAAGAGATGGAATTTGGACTTCGAGAGGCAAGACAACCTCTGTACCATAGACCAAAGAGAAAGGTGTGGCAGCAATTGAGGTGTGAATACTAGTGTGATAAGCCCATAAGGAAAAAGAATGTGTGTGTGTCAATCCTTACCAGTATCATCAACCACTTTCATAAGAATTTTATTTAGAGTTTTGTTAGTCGATTCAGCTTGGCCATTTGTTTGAGGATAATAAGATGAAGAAAAAATGAGTTGAATGCCAAAGGCATCAAAGATTTTTGAATTTTTTTCCATTATCGTTGATGAGGTGGTGAGGAACACCAAAGTGACAACTAATATAATGATAGATGAATTCACATATTTTCTCATCTTTTCTAGAAATAAGAGGTATGACTTCCATGCATTTAGTGTAATATTCAAGAGTTTATAATAACCCATTGATGGTATTGGGAAGAATGAGGGTTGATCTCTCTTGACAAGATCCAAAACCCATTGAGAGAAAGGCCAAAGGTCTCGTGTGACCTATAAGGTGTCATTATGGGTGTGATGAATATTAGCATGTTTCGACACTTCACACAATGCTTGACATAGTCACAAAATCACGATTTAGGGTTGGCAAGTAATAGCCCACGTGAATAATATGCTTAGCGAATAGCTAAGCCACCAAGTGACCCCCACAAATCCTATCGTGAACTTCCTTGATGGTGTATGGAATTTCAGAACTCGTAAGGCATCGTAAGAGGATAACATCAAATCTACGTTTATAGAGAAGACCACCCATGATGACATAGTGAGAGACACTTTTGAGAAAGGCTCATTTTCCATTGAGTACAATCTCGAGGCAGAATGGAAAGGGAAAGGTATTCAACAAACGCTTATACCAAAGGTCACATGGGTTAGTCTCAATGTTTCCATTAAGGTTGATGTCTAGAATTAGATAAGAAGTTGATTGTAACCTTTCTACTGTGATAAATATTTTTGAATCGGAGGGTGAAGCGGGGATTTGAGAAGTAAGACAAGACATGGTATCTACAAATTTATTAGTTGAACGCAGGGTGGTTTGAAGTTCGTAATGGTCAAAGGTAGTCAAAATTATGTCAACATGATGATTATACTTTTGAAGTATCTTGTTATGACACTAGTATATACCATTAACTTAGTTCACAACCAATTGAGAGTCACCAAAGATAGTAATTGATTTAACGTCTAAGGCTATGGCGGTTTGAAGACCTAACATGAGTGCTTCATATTCGGTAATATTGTTAGTACAATCAAAATCTAGTTTGAAAGATAATGGCATAGGCTCACCATCAAGAGGAATGAGGATAACTCGACACTTCCCCATGCTGACATTTGGAACCATCAAAAATAAGGCCATCAGTAAATGGTATCGTCCAAGGAGAGGGTAGTGATGGATTCATCAGGGAAATCAAAGTTAGAAGATTGGTTTCTGGAGAGAGGTGCGTCTGTGAGTTGGTCAAAAATGGTTTTTCCTTTGACATATTTTTGATGGATGAATTCAAGATCTAGGTCTGTCAAGAAGCATGATCCAACATGCAACACGTTGATGTTGGTAGGGCTTAGCATACATGTAATGTAAGGGGTCATTATTGGTGACAACAAAGGTTTTTGGTTGAGTAGGTAATGGAGAAGTTTAGTGGCGACAAAAAATAAGGCTAAGAAGAGTTTTTCGATGTGAGTATATCTAGTTTTGTAGTCTAAAAGTGTACAACTTATATAATAAACCACTTGTTCCATGTGTTTCTCATCACGATGAGCGAGCATGGCACCTAGGAATGATCAGTAGCAGAAATGTAAAGGTAAAATGGTTAGTCATCCTTAGGGGGAATGAGCACAAGTGGTTAGAGGAGGTATTGTTTTAAGGTGTCAAAGGCTTTGTGGCATTCATCATCCCATTTGAAGGAGACATCCTTTTTGATAAGATGATGAAATGGATGACAATGGTCAGAAAGTTGAGAAATAAAGCAACGAATAGATTTCAAATTTCCTTGCAAACTACGAAGTTGATGAAGGTTAGTAGGTAGAGGCATTTTAATAATAGCCTTGATTTTAGCGGGATCAACTTCAATGCCATGCAAAGAAACGATAAAACCAAGGAGCTTTCGTGGAGAGAACATAGAAGACACACTGCTTAAGTTGAAGGCGAACACATTATTTGATGAGGTGGTCAAAGATAACCTTAAGGACTGTAAGGTGTGTCTCAGCGTGATGTTTGGATTTAAAAAGAAGATCATTAACATAATCTTCAATATGCGATGCATAATGTTATGAAATATATAATTCATATCCCACTTGATATGTAGTACCAATGTTTTTAAGGCCAAAAGGCATGACACAATATAGAAGGTCCCCAAGCAAAGTGATAAAGGTGGTTTAGTGTTGATCTTTAAGGGTGAGTAATATTTGGTTATAACACGAGAAACCTTCCATGAGTGATAGTGTCTCATGGTAGGTGATGAGATCAACTAGTTGGTCAATACTAGGTAGAGGAAAATCATCTTTGGGGAAAGCTAAGTTAAGGTAATAGAAATCCATACAAATGTGGAGTCCCCTATCACTTATGTGATAGGAACAATGTTATAAATCCATTGGGGATAATCAATAAGTAAAATGAAGGAAACCAAAAGAAGGCATTGGATATCTTCTTTAACAAGAAGGGAAATGCAAGGATGCATTTTTGTAAGCTTTGTTTCATGGGTTTGGCATCGGAATGGTTATGATATTCTGGACCACAATGTTTGGGTCATTACTAGGTATATCAGCGTAGGACTAAGAAAAATCATTTTTATGATCTCGGAGGAAAGAAGTCAAATATTCCTATTCATTTGTATCTAAATATTTCCCTATTGTTAGAATGTGCAAGTGATCCGAGTGTGAATGTTGATTTCAATGGTCGATTCATTCAACATGGCTTGTGTCTCATAAGGTAATGATTGGTGAATATAATAATATTCCACACCAAGGTAGGTGAGAATAGACTCATCTTCTTGACATTAAATGACATTAATATAATGTTTATCTTCATCGATCATGTCGGGATACGGGAAGGGAAGAGAAGAGGTAGCATCACCATCTCATTGATAAGTAGAAGTCCCAGGGAAAATGGTGTTTAAAAAAAAGTTAGGAGGAATGGATTCTAGGTCCATAGACTTTGTAGGTGAAGGTGGTGAAGTAGGTAAATGGGGTGGGTAATGTTTATCATCCTCAATGAGTTCTACTTGGGCCTTCCTAGAAGGTGGTTTGGAAAATCCAATACCACGGTGGTCTTTATGCTTAAGAGTGGTGTAAGGAATGGTAGTATGGCGGCCTTGTTCATAGAAACCAAATCCAAAGACCTTCCAAGCACACAATGATGGAGGAAGGTGTGGGAGATTGAAGGTCGGAGGAAAATGGTCGAGTTTGGGAGGTAGCTCGGGTGAGTAGGTAGAAGCATAAATCCCCCATGTCTTACGTTGGTCTTAAGGTGGGGAGGGCCATAGGGGAAAACCTTTCCTATATGGTGATCATAGTGGGGATGTTGGTGAAGTTTACCATACTCTTGAGGAGTAAGGAATGTGTTAATATTATAAAGGTGGTACTCCCCTAGAGTGAGGCATTGAAAAACACCTTCTAAGGGATTAGTAGTTTATATGTGCATAGCATGAATGGATGAATCATTGGTCAATTGGGAAAAGAAGCATTAGTTTTTGAGAAGTAGATGGGTTGGCTGATGGGTCAGCTGCAGAAGTTGTGGTAGTAGTGGGAATAGAGGAGTTAGTTGTGGAAGAGGTAGTGACAGCATTGGTGGATGAGGCAATGGCTAAAGAAAAGTGGTAGCGGTGGTAGATGCCTTAACTAGTATAAGGACATCATTTGGTTGATACAACATATTACAGGTCTTGAATGGTGAAGGGTCGGATGGAATGGTATAGTTGTGCCCTTCATGTTTGAATTTTAAACAATGGTGTAAGGTTGAAGGAACATAACCCATGGCGTGAATCCAAGGTTAGCCAAGTAACATGTGTATCGAATTCCCCTCTAAGATATAGAATAATTCAATAATGGCACGGGGAACTACATGAATGTGAAGAATGATGGTGCCAAGGGTGGAAGTCATGACATCATTGAATGAATGCAACATAACTAGGTTATTATGAATATACTTGGAAGGGATGTGCATTTAGTTATACACATGAAGGAAATGATGTTGATCATTGGCACCACCATTAATCATAACGCATCAAACATGTCTATTATCAATGTAGACAAAAATAAATAGAGTGGGATCGGGATCATTTGATTGAAGAGGTACATTCTAGTTTTCATAAAAAACCGAGAGCAACTACTTGATAAGTGGTAGTGGGTGCAAAGGAAGGGGATGAAGTGGTGAGAGAGGCCACATGATGAGGAGTGATAATGGATGTAACAGAGTAGGTTTATTAGATAGAACCTCAATAAGGGCTTGATGATACTCAATGAGAGAGGTTTGGAAAAGTCATACAAAGACATTTTGAGAGGATATTAGTACAATTACTCAAGCATTATATGATGGGAAACCCCATCATAAATAGGGTATGTGGGTCCACAGATGGTGATTTTTGGTGCAAGTGTAGATGGAATATTGGGTAAAAGAGTGGTGGATGAGTTGGTTGTTTTCTCCTTTCCTTTTCCTTTCTGGGCTCGAGTGGCAATTTGAACCATATTAATTTGTGGTGAAGGAGCAAGTGAGTCATGATAGGTATAGCAACAGACATGGGAAAAAATATGGTGAGGGCATATACTGGTTTTGTGAAAACAATGCAGCACATTGGCATTTTGGTGGAGTTTTGGATAGCTCTCTTATGTGGACCATATTGATCTCAAATGTTAGAGGAGTATAAAAGGGTTGAGGGGAAGATGAAGGTTGATGAATAGGTATGGGATGAGGATGTGCGGTGATAGGTATAGGTGGAATAGGTTCCTCATCTAAAATATCGTCATCATCAAAGCTTTCTTTGGGAGGACATAGTTGGAGAAGAATAGTCTTAAGAGCCTTACAATTTTCCACATCATGCCCTAGCACATGATGGTAAGCGCAAATTTTTGTATCATCAAACCCTTCTAGTTTAGTTTTGAGTGGGTTGTAAGGTCTAAGTGGTGGCAATATGATTACAATGGTTTACAAAAGGTTAGCTAGGATGTTGGTGTAAGACCACAATGGATCACAATGTGATGTAAGTGTGGGTCTGGATTTAGGTGTGGATGAATTTGGTGGGAGAGGCACCACCGAATGTGGAATCAAAGGTTGAGTAACTTTGACCACTGTTTGGTAGATAATATGGTTTTAGGTTTGGATTGTACCTTCTTGGGTAAATATGTAGTAGGTGAACTAGTTTTGAAGTAGGTGTAGGTTTAACTACCACTTTAGATGGTAGTGGGTTCTTAGGATTTGGTTGCACCTTCTTAGGTAAAGGTGAAGAAGAAGTGCATGATGTAGAAGGGAAGGTAGATGGTGGAAGGGGCCAGGTTAGCCAAGGTGATAATGGAGGTGCATTCAAGGTTGTAGTAAGAGGAAATGTGGAAGGTATCTGGTTGAAGAGAAGGAATGGCATGAGTAATGATGAGGATACTGGAAGTGGTGTAGGTATAGGAGGTAAAAAGGATGTAGGTGATGTCGAAGGCATAAGTTGTGTAGGTAATTTGGGTGCAATAGAGGATCATGATGAGGTACGTTGTTGTGCTTTTGGCTTACTCTAGGTAGGAGGTTGTTTGGCCAAGGTTGATGGGTGGGACCTAGGATAGATGGAAGTGGTGAAGGTGACAAAGGGGTAGTGGGTGAAGCTGGTGTATGCGAGCCTAAGAGGTTGGGTCTTCCTCTTAGGTGAGGGAATAGTCTTTGCAATAGCTTGTGAGGACGTGGCTAAATCCAATTTGACAGGAGGATGGACTAGGCTTGATGTTGGCATGACTCCCAATGTGGCAATGGGTCTGGACATGGAGGAAGATATAGGTGCAGGTAAGGTTTTAGGAATTGGAAAATTTTCATTTGATTGTAAAGGTTTAGGTGTGGGCGAGGGTGATGAAGAAGAGGTCACTACAACTGGCATGGGCATGGTGGGTTTGGTTTTCTAAAACACTTTTGGATAAATCGTGAAGTATTGAAAGACAACATTTTCATCCGAGTCAAGAAAGGAAGCCGGAGGCATCCCCAAAGTATGGAATTTTGAGCATAATCCAAGCGGTTGGATACCATAAAAACAACACCACTATATGGGGGATGATGTTGATTTGGAAGTAATCCCTACAAAGAATGTGTGTGAGACAAGGAATTAGTTGGTTTCATGCTCTATGGGTAAAAGAGTGAGAGAAAATCAATAGGACCCTTGAAATCTAATGGATATTTATCACCAATAGGAATGGATGTTGTTAATGGATCCCTTATAGGTAGGGGAGAGGATAATTTGGATGAGGTAAGTACATCTTTTGGCAAAGAAGAACGTAAGCATGACTCTCTTGTGGGTAGAAGAGTAAGTACTATGGGTTGTTCATCAGGTTGAGAGGTGAGTGGGGAACCGCATCGACGGATATGGTAGAATCCTTCGTGGGTGAAGGAGGATATAATAGATCCTCCAAATCTGTGGGTAAAGGAGAAGATGAAACAATTCCCTCGTGGATGAAATATCTCCTTCAAGAATCTCCTCGATAGATGAAGTAGGAGGAAATTAAGGAAGATCTAGTATTATGTCAAAAACAACATGAACCTCACGAATGATACTATCATTGGTTGAGGTTTCTCTAGTTTGGTTAAACAACGGGGTTTGATTTGGGAACAAAGTCTTGAAGATGTGAAGGTTCTTATTAGCTAGTGTGTTAGGGTTATCCAAAATGAGATCTCCATTATCTAACATTTATTGGACGATATTTTTGAAAGTTATACAATTACCATCGTTATGACCTTTAACATAATGATAGTTCTGTAAGTAATCATTTTATTTGTACCATGTAGGCAAAGGATGAGAGGAGTCAAAACTAGTATGTGGATTGACGGGTGGATGAGTGACTGCTCCATTTTAGAAGTTTTTATAAAACCGAAGAGTAGGGTTCTCCTATGGGAGTGTATTTTCATTGCTCCCGCTTGAACTAAAAATCCTTGACATGAGAAATATTGGAAGAAGATTTGATTGGTTATATGGGTGAGATGGGTTGGTTTTCAAAACTACTACGTTGGCATATCCTTCTTCTTTAGAGTAATTATTTTACGGTTTGGAAGAATAAGAGGTATCATTTAATTTAAACGTAGTGTTCTTGTTACGTAATTGTATCTTCTTCTCTTCAATGGCATGGATTTCAAGTTTTCGGGCCATGGTGAATGCCTCTCAAACATGTGAAAGGTTTGAACTTGGATAGTTGGAGAGATGTGTCTAGCACAAGCCCTAGTGAAAAACTCTATTAAATCGGTTTGAGGCAGTTGGAATGTGAGCTGGTTGATCAGGCTCCACCAATGAGTGAAAAAATCTGTGATAGATTCATCTTCGTATTGGCGTGTCACATAAAGTTGATCATGGTGACCTTTTTGACAATGTTGATAGAAAATGGTCTGAAATCTTGAGCTACTTGATTGAATGAGAAAATGGAGTGCCTAGGTAGAGCACTATACCAATCCAAAGTAGGTCATGTCAAGGACATTGGGAATGTTTGCAAGAGTAAAGCATCATCATGAGCGATCAGATAACACCCATGTTAAAATAACACAAGTGTTGTCAATGGGTCTTCTTTGTTGTTAAATCGGTTGAATTTAGGCATTTCCCAATGCGTAGGGTATGGACGAATCAGAATAGATGGGTGAATGGGCCCATTGTCAAATCTTGATGTATGTCAAAGAGTTACGTGAGCCGAGTGAGATGCTTCCAATGTCTACATCTTGTCCATCATCATTTTGATAAGATCATTGGTAGTTTGTGATGACTGGGAACCCCTGTAGTATAAAGGGGTAGATGAGGAGGGTATGATGTGGGCGGTATCCTAGTATGTGGTGGTGCCAAGTACAAAATTTTGAGGAAGTAATATAGGCGAAATATATGTAGATGGCAAGTATCCTAAATAAGTGATAGATGAAATAGGGATTTGTTAATGATAAGTGTAGGTAGGTGGAGTGGACGTAAAAACTCTTGTAGCAATCGTGAGGAAAGACAGTGGGATGGAGAGGACAATGTTTTGGAAGGGAGTATGGGATACTGACACCATGGGTGGCTAAGATGCAATAGGTATATGAGAGGTGGTAGGTGTAGATAGACCTACACTCAAGGCAATTGATAAAGGCATGGTTGACATCATAGGAGTGACTGACATCAAAGGTGTGATAGATGTCGTAGGTGTAGCAGATATCGATGATGTAGGGTCAAGCTAGGACACCATAGGTGGTAAGGTGGAAGAGGGTAAGGCCGAGCTAGTAGTAGCTGATGTAGAAGTGGGTGTAAGGGTAGGAGGAATGGACACATGCATGCCATATACAAGTTACCTTGATGAATTATGGGAGTAGATGAACAAGCGAGATAGTACTACAGAGAAAGTAGGGTTGTGATCAAGGATTCTTATGAAACTCCTCATCACTAGTGGGTATGGCAAGATCCTGATTGGGGTCCATGGGCGATGAGATTGAATGGGGTGATGGGCTAGGTGGGAGTGGAGGCAACTAGTGTGAAACAGACAGAGCATTGGCTTGGCTATGAGTCAAAACCATGTGACTAATAGTAGACCTGGTAATTTGAGCTCGTAGATGACACAAGAGTACAAAAGGAATGGAGAAAATGGTTCTAGAAGGTGACAACTATTTTTGTTTTAAGTAAAAGATTAAAACACGTAGATTGATGATGGTGGTTGAGTAACCGGTGTTGTGATAGAGGGTAACCAATGCCAGTCAAAGGACCGATACCGATCACTGTGGAAAATAAAAGGACTTGCAAATTTGGCAACAAATGATGAAAATGGAGATATGGACTTTGATAGTGATTTCAGAGACACAGAGATATGGTGAGGTAATTGAGGAAATCCCAGAAAGAACAACAATGTGGTGAATGCTACTTTGGTTAAAATGACCAAAACAACAAGAAACCAACACGGTCGGTAAAATGATGATGGTCAGATGAGGGATCTAATGACGATCATTGGAATGATGTCGATTCTCGTGAAATTTGTGAAAAGATGGGAAAAAATGAATTTGGTGATTTAGATCAAGTAAAAGACCAACCTAGAAACTGAGTATGGAAATGATTGACCCTAACACACTCAGAAAGAGTTGGAATACACCAACTATGATTATGGAGTGTGAAGGAAAATAATAATGGAGAAAAAAACTCACACCTCAAAACAAAGATCAAGCAGAAAGCTAGAAAACATGAAATCCTATGTGGTAGATTTTATGTTCTGGCTTATGCCATTTTGGACTGACTTGTGAATATAGTAGATTTTTTGGTTTGATAAAGGTGCCCTAAAAAAGATGACAACTATGGATAGTTTCAGGTATGTTTTGGTGTGGGGATCCTTCTCTGAGATGATAACTAGATAGAGAAACTAGTTTGGAGCCCACTGTCAATCCTCTGATCATGTGATTGTTGACAACTTCTTCCAGGAAAGATGTTGTTCAAGAAAATGAGTAATTTATTTTTAGTGGTTTGGTATAGAGAAAGAAGGGTGTAAAGTGTGAGCTATAGTTCAATTTTTCAACCATCAGCTAGTCATGACTTCCAACATATAGGTTGCCCACAATTTTTAAATGAGCTACAGATGCAACACACAAAAATGATATGCAAAGATTTTAGACCCAAATCCATAATGAAATTTGATGAGAGCAATGATGAATAGGCAAGATTATGTCTTTCACTAATGCAATACAAAATAGAAAGAAGCATTCTTTTTAGTCCAAAATACAAGTGTCACTGAGACCAATAGAAGAAAAATAATGTTCCAAGGGAGAAATTTTAATGTGAACTCTTTCAAAAGGAAATAGACACACAATGATTCACCTAGGAATGAACAATGCAAAAGAACCCAAATGGGTCCCACCATTGTGCCAAGATGTTTCACCTAATTTTTTATTTGATTTGAAATGGAATAGGAAATAGGTTAGGAGGAATACATGTGAGATGTGGGTCGAAGGTTGAATGCGCACGTTACTGACTTTTTGATCCAAGATGATCGTGAAGAGATTCCCTTTGGCTATGAGGAACGAATGTATAAGAAACACAACAAGACCACCAAATAGTATTAAATAGCAAGAGTCAGAGGACTACCTAGCAAGGCTAGATCGGGAATCGTGATGCTTCCTCGAATGGATGTTAATCCTCTGTTTAATATAATTCAATGTGAATAAGAAACTAAAATAAATAGGTCCTATTACAATGTAATGATTTAGGTTTCTCATACACACAATACACTAGATTTTATGCTAGATATTAAAATAAAACTGAATCTACTTAGAACTAAGGTTTGTTTTAAGTTAGACATGTTTGGTCTCACAAAAGTCTAAGTAAGGGTCTAGGGCTAATTGGTTGAGGTCTGGGTTGATTTTAGGTGAGTGGGAAGCTTGTTGGTCTGAGAATGTGAAATGACACAGAGACCGATATCGGTCTGGTGACCAATGCAGTTTTAGTATGGGGACTAAAATGAAAATGGTTAGGGAACCGACTTTGGTAGGGGCAATAGGTAGTAAACTATTAAAAATGATTTTTAGGCTCTCTGTGATTGCACAAGAGAGTGAGGGTAGTGTGGTTTGGGTCGTAATATGGCTAAGAAGATTTAGGAATACTAAGAAGGAGGTTTATAATGGTGAAAAGGGCTTGGCGTGATTGAATAGCGGCTTGGTTGGTGGGAAGAAGGTGATGTATGGCTAACAAAAGAAATGAAATAATGAATGAAGCAAGAGATCTACGGTGGGATAAGCATGAATGATTAAATTCACAGTGACTTACTTGGTGTCTTATAGATCTTATAAGTGGAAGTGGTTAGTGGTAGATAGAAGAAGAGATTCTTGAGTCCAAAGTGTTGTGCAATACAACCCGTGTGCTCCCGTGATTAGTCCAATGCTATGGAAGGATAACCATATGTTTGTCTTACATCGTGGTTGTGTGTGTTTGATACACCCTTAACTTATTACTTGTATTAGGATATGAGTAGCCAACTTATGGCTTTCCATATCATTTTATTTTATCATTTATACTTTCTCATGCTTGAAGGTTGGCCTTGGTGATGGCCATAGCATATGAATAGTATATATAGGGGATTGAGGTAGTAGTTCACCATCATTTGGAGAATTTGAGTCTTATTTTATGGTTTGGAAGTTGCCCCCTCGAAGTGGAGAAGCTATTCTAATTGCATATTGAGATTGTTATTCTGAAATATTGTGTTACTTGGTGTTCTATTACTGCTCATAATCTGAATTATACAAGCAATTTCATTACAAGTGGTATCGTAGTTGCGATCAGGGCCAAAATTAGGCAAAACCCCTAAGTTTTGGTTTCCACTCTATCTTACAAACCACATAGAATTTATGGCGGATATTTTTACGAGTTGTGACTCATTGCAATTACAAATCTCCGAAAATTCTAGACCTTTTTGAAATTATTTGCAAACTTTATTGCAAATTTAGGGTTTTGATAAAAACGCTCCCTAGACCAAAATTTGTGGAATTTTTCAGAGTTCTTTACATTTTCAGAAATCTCTCAAAAAAATATTATTAGTATCTTCTCTATTTTTTTCTTGTTCGGCCAAATTTGTATCGAAACCCTAAACCCTAAGGTTTGACATCATGGTGGGGCCTTCCATAAGAGCAAAAAATAATCTGGTCACTCGAATAAAACCCCAAATAAAGATGGGGTAGTGATTGAAGAGTTGGAGTCAAAAGGAATAAATACATATTCCTCAGAACTAGGGTTTACCTCAGTTGATCATAAGGTGAGCCAACTCGAGTATGAGATGTGAAATGTACAATCTAAGATGGCCTCTAAAGGATACATAGACCAAATCAATCAGCGGTTGGATGATATCATGCAACATGTAAATGGTAAACATTATGGCCCAAATCCGCTCCATATCAACTAAGGAGGATCTTCAATTCAAAATAATGGAAAAATAACCATGTTGGATCACTTTTCCATCCTAATCTAGAATCCAACTTATTCGCAACCATGGAACATGATGTCGAAAGTGGATATGCGCAAATTTGATGGTAAGGATCCCTGAATTGGATAAATCAAATGGAGAACCTCTTTGAGTTACATCAAACACTATCAGGAAAAAAGGTGACATTGACATCCTTGTATCTTGAACCGAGACCAATTAATTTGGTATCAATGGTTATGTGCCCGAGAGGTAGAAGAATGGTCTTAGTGTCACTTGGATTTTTATTGAGGAGTCATGCAATTCCTATAGTGTTTTAGAGAACTACTTTATTCAATTAGCAAATTTACAAAGAAAACAGGATCACTCAAAGATTATGTGCATCAATTCCAAAACATATCCTTAAGGGTGGAGAATATTCCGAGAAGAGAATCAATGACATGTTTCTTGGGGTCTTAAGGACCACATCGAGCATGAGGTACATTTGTTAAATACACTCAAGATTTATGATTCTATTATCATGGCACGTCAAACAGAGGAAAAATTTCTTTCAGTAGTAGGAGGACCATTTCATTAACACTAGATACCGTAATATCTCTTCCCCTTCATTTCTAGGCCAATTAGACTGACTCCTCAACAAATGGAAGAAAAGAGAGAAAAATGATTATGTTTTAATTGTGACAACAAATATGGACCGGGACACAAATGTGCTAGAGAAGAAGTTGTTCTATATTGATGGAGGTAATGAGGATAATGAGGAAGCTGAAATTATAGGAGAGGCTGAGGAACCAATAGAAGATGAAGTAGAGGATCACCAACCTACAATTTCTTGCCATGCATTTTCAGGTATTAGTACTCCTCAAACACTCAAGGTTATTGGCTATCTCAAAAATAGAAGGTGACGATGTTGATTGACTTGGGAGTACTCATAACTTCATAAATAGTAAGTTAGCTGCCCGCCTCAATTGTTTTATTTACCCAGCTCTAGAAATGCAAGTTATGATTGTGGATGGTGGGACAGTCAAGTGCACAAGAAAGTGCCATAGTATCAAGCTTTCCATGGGAGACTACATGTTATACTCACCTATGTTTTTTATTTCTATGGGAGGGGAAGATATTGTTTTGGGTGTCCAATGGCTCACAACCTTAGGTACTATAGAGATGAATTTCCAAGAATTGTTCATGTGATTTCATTCATATGGAAGGACAATACAATTGAATGGGATGGTAGCTAAGTCTCCATAGATTATTAGCTCTCATCAGATGCAGAAGGTTCTTAGAAAAGGAGTAGATGGATTTATAGCAAAGTTATTTTCCATAGAAGTACAAAATACAAAGTCTTCAATGCCGATCTTCGAATATTTTGATGCTCACTCATTTGATTTTATTCAATTCCAAAGGGACTACCACCAGTTAGGGATCATGATCATGTCATTCAATTGATTCAAGGGAGCCAAACACCTAACATCATACCATACAAATACCCATATTCCTAGAAAAGTGAGATCGAGAAAATGGTACATGAAATGTTGAAGGCAGGTATCATCAAGCATAGCCAGAGTGCATATTCTTCACCAATGGTCATGGTATGTAAGAAGGATGAAACATGGAGGATGTGTCCATATTATCGAGAACTCAACAAGTACACCATCAAAGATAAGTTTCCTATTCCAATAATTGATGATTTACTTGATGAATTGCATGGTGCTATTTATTTCACAAAATTAGATCTTCGTTTAGGGTACCATCAAATTAGAATAAGAGAGGAAGATGTTCATAAAATGGCTTTTATGACTCATGAGGGCCATTATGAGTTTTTGGTAATGCCTTTTGGTCTTACAAATGCTCCCTCAACCTTTCAAAGCTTGATGAACATTATTTTTAGGCCATTTTAAAGGAAATTTGTATTAGTTTTCTTTGATGACATATTGATTTATAGTAAGACATGGGAAGAACACTTACAACATGTAAATAAAGTTTTGGAAGTTTTGGAGAAACATACTCTCTATGTAAAGCCATCCAAATGTTCTTTTGGTGTACAAGAGGTAGAGTACTTGGGTCACATTATATCCCATGAAGGTGTCAAATTTGATCCTCATAAGATCAAAGCTATGGTGGAATGGCCAAGGCCCAAAACTCTCAAAAAGTTTCATGGGTTCCTAGCACTAACATGGTACTATAGAATATTTGTGAGGGATATGGTAGAATAGCAATCCCACTCATCAATTGCTAAAAATGGATGCCTTCCATTGGACAGACGTAGCCACTAAATCCTTTGAGTAGCTGAAGGAAGCCATGTGCAGCACCCCAGTTTTGGCTACTCCCAACTTCTCAAAAACCTTCATTTTTTAATGTGACACTTCAGGTTATGATTAGGAGCAGTTCTAATACATGAAGGAAGACCAATTGCATTTGAGAGTCATCAATTCAAAAGAAAATATCTGCTTAAACATGTATATGAGAAAGAAATGATGGTTATTCTTCATGTGGTCAAGCAATGGAGGCCCTATCTCATGGTAGACACTTCAAGGTAAAACCTAATCATGATGGTATCAAATAATGTTTGGAGTAAAGGTTATCATTTAAGGAACAACAAAAGTGGGTAACAAAAATGTTGGGTTATGATTTTGAAATCATATACAAAAAGAGTAAAGAAAATGTAGTAGTTGATGCGTTGTCTAGAAGGGATACATACACAAATGCCTTACTATGTGGAATGTCCATATTGAAGGATGATTGGGTGGATGAAGCAAGATTGAAATGGGATCAAGACAAGGATACATAATCTCTAATATAGAATATCAAGCAAGGCTCTATAACATCTAACAAATTTGCATGGAAATTTAATGCGTTATGGTACAAGGATAGGTTATACTTGAGTAAATATTCTGAGTTGAAGCATAAGATTATTGCAGAGCTACATGCCTCACCTATTAGAGGACATTCTGGGTTTTTGAAGACATATTATAGAATAAAAAGAGAATTATTTTGGGAAGGACTCAAGGGGGATGTACAAACATTTGTATTGGAGTGTTTAGTGTGCCAACAGTAACAAAAAGGAAAAATTAAGACACTGTGTCCATTGCAACCCTTACCAATTCCTAGCCAGAGATGGGAGGAGGTATCCATGTATTTCATCACCGGATTTCCTTGTTCATAGGGTAATAATGTTATTTTGGTGATTTTGGATAGGCTCAAAAAATATTCCCATTGTTTTCCCTATCACCATCCATTTGCAGACAAAGATACAATCACAATTATTTTTTGGAGACAGTTCAAAGCCTACATGGAACCCCAAAGATAATTCTAAGTGATCGTGATCCTATTTTCACAAGTAATTTTTGGACGTAATTATTTTTATGTTTGGGTACTCACCTGATGTAGCCTAGAATTCAGTAATACAAGCCCAATAAGACCCTAGATGCATTGGCACATCACTCAGCCTAGACTGAGATCTCACCCGAAGCACGCAAAGGTACTAGGTCCCTCTTTAGGGTTATTGTTGTAGGATGTTAGCATGATGAATACTTAACACATGCAGTTCCATTACTAACACATCATTCTACAGAGCATACCAGATCTATCTCTAAGGGAGAACATAATTAAGTATTAACCATGATGAGATCAAAACATACTAGATTCAGAAACACACAGTAACTAACACTTAGATTCAGCCAATATCCTCCATTATATTAAATGCAATAAGTATACAAAAGCTTCATTACAATAACAATAGTATGCACGTAACAGATTTAGCAGCATAATCTCACTATATCTCCATGTATGCATATCTCTATATATCCCCTTACTACACAGTTTACTACATACTTATAAGGGTGGGGACTTTCCCTTCACCGCTTATCTATTCCCAAAATAGGTCACATGCTATTACTAGCCACATGTCATTACAAAAATAGCCACACATGCAAGTGCGCTAACAATAGACTCTTTTGGTAGTTAACTGAGTAGTAGATCTATTTCCATTATGTGTCCATGCAAAGCACTTTGTAGCTAATCCTCCAAAAATATCCAATGCGTGACGCGCAAGTCTCCAATAAGTTTGAGTGCTCGCACGCTATCTCCAAAAATAGATCCTTGTCATGAAAACGGCTAAGTCCCAAACCTATTTATGTTCTTCACGCATGAGCCTTTCTAATACGTCTACACCTTTGAATGCACTCTACTATCTCACGTGAACCTTTGTATTTTCTTTACTAAGTGATAGGGTCTTACTGATCAACATTAGCTATCTCACGGTTCATCTTATCATCCTCAAAATGATGGGCAAATGGAAGTGGTTAAAAATGCTTAGAGAGGTATCTACGTTCTTTTGTATTAGATAAGCAAGAAAGGTGGATTAAATGGCTACCACTTGTAGAATGGTGGTATAACACATATTTTCATACCTCTTCTCAAATGACCCCATTTTTAGCATTATATGGTTACAATCCACCTTCTAACACTTCTTCCTTAAGGGTGAAAACTAAGGTCAGAAATGTTGAGGAACACATTTAACATCAACAACATGTTTTGGCTAGTTTGAAGGAGAATTTGGCATTGGCACAAAACAAGATGAAACAACAAGAAGATCAACACCATAGTGAAATACATTTTGAAATTGGTGACTAGGTTTTTGTATGTCTCCAACCTTACAAGAAGATGTCCCTAAAGCAACAGAAAAAGGAAAACAAACTTGCTCCTAAATATTATGGCCCTTATCAGGTTCTACAGAAAATTGGCAGTGTTGCTTATAAACTAGAGTTGCCTCAATCTTCACACATACACCCAAAGATTCCATGTTTCCTTCTTGAATAAGGTTATTGGACAAAAATTTGAAGCCCAGACAGAGTTACCACAACTTTACAAGTAAGGAAGAATCATTTCAGAGCCAAAGAAGATTTTGCAAACACGTACTAAGTTGGTTTAAGAAGTCGAGAACCAGAGACATAAAGGAATATCAGATCAAGTGGAAGAATATGAGTATAGAAGATGCAACTTGGGAGGATGAAGGTTTTTGCAACAACATCCAGGATTATTCAACATTGAGGAAAATGTTGGTATGAAGGGGAAGGACATGCTACACCCTTAACCTATTGCTTGTATTAGGATATGAGTAGCCAACTTGTGGCTTTCCATATCATTTTATTTTATCATTTATACTTTCTCATGCTTAGTAACGTCGGCCTTGGTGATGGCCATAGCATATGAATAGTATATATAGGGATTATAGGTAGTATTTCATCATCATTTGGAGCATTTGAGTCTTATTTTATGGTTTTGAGGTTTCCCCCTCAAAGTGGCGAAGCTATTCTAATTGCATATTGAGATCATTATTATGAAATATTATGTTACTTGGTGTTTTATTACTTCTCATAATCTGAATTATACAAGTAATTTCATTATAGTTTTCATCGTCTAGATGCATAAGGGCTTGAAGATTTGAATTTGAATGAAATAAGGATATAATAACTAAATGACCAACCTCAAAGAAAAGGTTACCAAGTTGATATAAATTAACCGACGGTAGTTAGGTTACCGTGTCGGTTGAGTAATAACCGATGTCGGTTAAGGTGGATAAGTCTAGGTTTGCCAAAAATAGCCTTGATCTTTGTTATCTTTGGCATGATTGATATCCTTAATCCGGGTCTCAAGTGATAGAGTCTGCGATCAGATAAGTATGAGTTCTTCTAGGAGAAGTAGTGGGAGTTAATGTTAGGTTTAGACTAAGTCTTAGTTGGTTAGGATTGGTATAGAATTAGTCCTAGTTAATTAATAGACTATGAATGGGTCTTTGAGTGAGGTGGATAGGTGAGTTGGCTATAGGTGAGGTGGATGGGTGAGGTAATTAATTAATTTGATTATTGCAATGAAATTAATTAACATGTGTGCACTAGGGACATGAGTGGGTATAATATGAATTTATTTAATTGATGGGGGTTAAGGGAATGTGACCCAAATTTGGTGTCTACATCCTTTTTACAAGATACCCAAGATCGAAACAAGCGATTCCGTGATGAAAAAGTTATCTTTTTCTATTTGTTTTTATAGAGTGATCGATGCGGGAAGTCTATGTGGGGAGTAGAATATCTCCTTAAGGTATTTGTGAAGTTGATCAATCAGGTATCCTTGAGGTCTTCATGCAAAAAAGTGACTAACAATGGTATACCTAGCTTTTTATAGTTATATTTTGAGGGAACAGTCTATTTATAAAGCAGCATCCAAGATAGAAAGATAAATGTCCTTTTTGAGGGATTCATCTATTTGCTATAAGTTTGACTCAAGGAGTTTTAATTTGAAAATATTGTATATTACTTTTGAATTGTTTTTTGTACTTTTAGGTCATGGACAAGACTATAGAGAAGTACATGCTTCTTTTATGAAGACAAAACCATAACACACAAGGGTTATCTATGAAAGAGAGGTTCAAAGTGACGAACAACCATGGGATTCCATCTTGAAAAGGATGAAAAGTATCCATGAGAATCATGTCATGAGTAGAGCCATGGTATTCATATTGAATATAAGGTGGAAAGGTGAAGGGTAATCACATGATTATTATTTATTCATTGATCCTTAAAATAGGTAAGTGGAAGGTTAATGTTGCTAAAGGGATGAGTGTTTAATATATAGAAGATGATACAAGACTTGATTAAACAATATAATGGTTGAAGATGCAAGGCATTGAGGGGCTCAAGTTTGGCTTTACCTTCGAGTGAAGATAAACGATAAACACCCAATCTGTAGGCATGAGTAATGATATAGGGTTCAAGCTAATTAGGAACTAACTTTCCCGTTTACTTTTCTTTGTTTTTGTTACATGTTGATTTTCCTTCGTGAGACGAGGTCACAGTGACACTGGAAGGTTTTTCTCGAGACTTTTATCATAGAGCACGTTTGAATAAATTTTGGTACATTTGGAGATGATGGAGAGAATTTAGATGATGTTCATCTAATAACTCAAGTTGTGCCAAACGGTCTTGGAGAAAATCATCATCGTTGAGCATATCTTTGAGTGAGATACGAAGATATGGAATTTGGACTTCAAGAGGAAAGACAACTTATGTACCCTAGACCAAAGACAAATGAGTGGCCGTAATTTAGGTGTAAATACTAGTACGGTAAGCCCATAAGGAAAAAAGAATGTGTGTATTCCAATCCTTGCTAGTATCGTCAACCAATTTCATAAGAATTTTTTTAAGGTTTTGTTGGTTGATTCAGCTTGGCCATTTGTTTGAGGATAATAAGGTGAAGAAAACTAAGTTGAATGCCGAAGGCATCATAGAGTTTCTGCAAGGTTTTGTTTTTAAATTGTTTTCGTTATCGTGATGAGGTGGTGAGGAACACCAAAGCGACAAATGATGTGATGATTGATGAATTCACATATTTTCTCAAATTTTTTAGAAATAAAAGGTATGGCTTCTACCCATTTAGTGTAATATTTAGTAGCGGTAATAACCCTTTAATGGTATTGGGAAGAATGAGGGTTGATCTCTCTAAAAAGATCCAAACCCCAATGAGAGAAAGGCTAAAGGTCTTGTGCAACCTGTAAGGCGTGACTAGGGGTGTGATGAAGATTAGCATGTTGCTGACACTTCACACAATTCTTGACATAGTCACAACAATCACGGTTTAGGGTTGTCTAGTAATAGCCAAGGAGAAGGATGCACTTAATGATAGCTAAGCCACTAAAGTGACCCCCACAAATCCCATTGTGAACTTCCTTGATGGTGTATGGAATTTTAGAACTTGTAAGGCATCATAAGAGGATAACATCAAAGCCACGTTTATAGAGAAGAACACCCATGATGACATAGCGAGAGACACTTTTGAGAAAGGCTCATTGTCCATTCATGAGTAAGATATGGAGGCATAATTGAAAGGGAAAGATAGTCAGTAAACTAATTATACCAAAGGTCACATGGGTTAGTTTCAATGTTTCCTACAAGGTTTATGTCTCGAATTAGATAAAAAGGTGATTGCAACCTTTATACTGTGAAAAATATTTTCGAGTCAGAGGGCGAGGCAGGGATTTGAGAAGCAATATAGGACATGGTGTCTCGCAAATTTATTAGTGGCGGGGTAGTTTGAAGTTCATAATGGTTAAATGTAGTTAGAAGTATGTAAACATGATGTTTATACTTTTGAAGTATCTCGTTACGACACTGGTGTATACCATTAACTTGGTTCACAACCAATTATGAGTTACAAAAGATAGTAATTGATTTAACATCTAAGGCTATGGTAGTTTGAAGACCTAACATGAGTGCTTCATATTTAGTGATATTGTTAGTACAATCAAAATCTAGTTTGAAAGATAATGGTATAGACTCACTATCAAGTGGAAAGAGGATAGCTCGGCGCCACCCCCACACCAACATTTGGAACCACTAAATAATAAGGTCATTTGGTAAGTGGTTTCATCTAGGGAGAGGGTAGTAATGGATTCATCGGGAAATCAAAGTTAGAGGATTGATTTGTGAAGATAGGTGTGTATGTGAGTTGGTCAGAAATTATTTTTCCTTCGATAGAATTTTTATGGATGAATTCAAGATCTAGATCTGCAAGAAACATGAGACAACGTGTAGCACATTGATGTTGGTAAGGCTTAGCATAGATGTAATCTAAGGGGTCATTATTGGTGACAAAAAAAAAATTATGGTTGAGTAGGTAATGGCGAAGTTTAGTGGTGAAAAAAACTAAGGATAAGCAGAGTTTTCGGCGAGATTATATCGAGTTTCGTATTCTAAAATCGTATGACTTATATAATAAACCGGTTACTCCTATGTTTCTCGTCATGAATGAACGAGCATGGTTCCCATGGAATGATCAGTAAGTAGTATAAAATTAAAGGTAAAATGGTTGGTCATCCTTAAGGATAATGAGCACATGTGGTTGGAGGAGGTATTGTTTTAAGGCGTTGAAGGATTTGTTGCATTCATCATCCCATTTGAAGGAGACATCCTTTTTTAGGAGATGATGAAATGGATGGCATTGGTCGGAAAGTTGAGAAATAAAGTGACGAATAGATTGCAACTTGCCTTGCAAACTACGAAGTTGACAAAGGTTAGTAGGTGGAGGCATTTCAAGAATATCCTTGATTTTAGTAGGATAAACTTCAATGCCATGTAAAGAAATAATAAAACCAAGGATCTTTCCAAAGAGAACAACAAAGACACACTTCTTAGGTTAAAGGTGAACACAATATTTGATGAGATGGTCAAAGATAACCCTAAGGACTATAAGGTGTTTGACCCGATGTTTGGATTTGGCAAGAAGATCGTCAACGTAATATTCCAATATGTGATGCATGATGTCATGAAAATATAATTCATAGCCCGGTGATATGTAGTGCCACCATTTTTAAGGCCAAAGGGCATGACCCGTAATGAAGGTCCCTAAGGAGTGATGAAGGTGGTTTTGTGTTGATCTTCTAAGGCGAGTAATATTTTTTATAACCCAAGAAACCATCCATGAGTGATAGCATCTCATGGCCGGTGGTGAGATCAACTAGTTGGTCAATACTAGGTACTAGGAAAATCATCTTTAGAGCAAGCTAAGTTAAGGTCATAGAAATCCATACAAATGTGGAGTCCCCTTATTTCTTTTGTGATAGGAACAATGTTAGAGATACATTGGGGATAATCAATGGGTAGGATGAAGGAAGCAGAGAAAGAAGTCTCTGGAGTTCTTCTTTGACAAGAAGGGTAATACATGGATGCATTTTTTCAGCTTACATTTCACGGTTTAGCATCGGGAATGGTTACGATATTATGGACCACAATGTTTGGGTCAATATCGAGCATATCTACGTAGGACCAAGAAAAGTGTTGTTATGATCCCGAAGGAAATAAGTGAAAGCTTCATGTTTAGCAACATCTAAATATTGGCCTATTTTTAGAATGAGTGGGTCGTCCCGAATGTGAATAATTATTTTTATGGTTGATTCATTCAACATGGTTTGTGTCTCAAGTAGGTAATGATCAATGAATATAAGAATCTTCCGCACCATGGTAGGTAAGAAATATACTCATTGTCCGACATTGAATGACATTAATAGAAGATATATCATCATTGATCATGTCAGGATATAGGAAGGGAAGAGAAGAGGGAGCCTCACCATCATGCTGATAAGTCAAAGGTCCTAGGGAAATGGTGTTCATGAAAAAAATAAAAGTTAGGAGGAATGGATTCTCGGGTCCATAGACTATATAGGTGAAGGTTGTTAAGTTGGTGAATGTGGCATGGGTAATTTTTATCGTCCTTAATGAGTTTGACTCAAGCCTTTCAGAAGGTGGTTGGAAAATCCAATACCACTATGGTCTTTATGCTTACAATTAGAAACCAAATCCAAATCCCTTCCAGCAGCATAGCAATGGAGGAAGGTGTGGGTGAAGCAATCATTGGTGAGAGATTGAAGATTAGAGTAAAATGGTTGAGTTTTGGAAGGTGTGGCTTAGGTGAGTAGGTAGAATCATCAAGTCCCCCATACGTTAAGTTGGTGGGAAGATGGGGAGGACCATAAGGTAAAACCTCACCTATGTGGTGATCATAGTAGGGATGTTGGTGAAGGCTACCATACTCTTGAGGAATAAGGAATGTGTTAATGTTATGAAGGTGGTACTCCCTAGAGTGAGGCATTGAAAAACACCTTCTAACGGATCATTAGGTTATATGTGGTTAGAAATGGATGAATCATTGACAGCCAGTTGGGAAGAAGAAGAATTAGTTGTTTGATAAGTAGATGGGTTGGTTGATGGGTCAACTTCAAAGCTACGTCAGCGGTGGGAGTAGAGGAGTTAGTTTTGGAAGATGTAAGCGGAAGCATTGATGGATGATGCGGTGGCTAAAGAAGAAGTGGTAGTGGTGGTAGATTCCTTAACTTGTATAAGGACATCATTGGGTTGATACAACATGTTACAAGTCTTGAATGGTGAAGGGTCAGCTAGAATGGTATAGTTGTGTCCTTCATGTTCCAATTTTAAAAAATAGTTTAAGGTTGAAGGAACACAACCCATGGCACAAATCCAAGGTCGGCCAAGTAGCATGTTGTATTGGAATTCCCCCTCTAAGACATAGAATAATTCAGGAATGGTATGGGGTCCCACACGAATGTGGAGAATGATGGTTCCAAGGGTGGAAGTCATGGCATCGTTGAATGAACATAACATAACTAGGTTATTATGCATGTAATTGGCAGGGATACACATTTGGTTGTATACATGGGAGGAAATGATGTTAATACTAGCACCGCCATCGATCATAACACATCAAATGCATATATTATCAATGTAGATGGAAATAAATAGGGTAGGGTTAGGATCATCTCGATTGGAGAGGTACAATCTCATCATCAGAGAAACTGAGAGTGGCTACTTGATGAGTGGTAGCAAGAGTAGAGGAAGGGGGTGAAGTGGTGAGAGAGGCCACATGATGAGGAGTGATAATGGATGCAATAGGAGTAGGGTCATTAGGTATAACCTCAATAGATTACAGGAATTCAATGAGGGCCTACCAATGAGACTCATAGGTTTGAACGAGATCATACAAAGAAATTTTGAGAGGAGACTGGTGCAATCTATTAAAGAATTGTATGATGGGAAACCCCATTAGAAATAGGGTATGTGGGTCCATGGATGGTGATTTTGGTGCAGTGCGCAGATGAAATAGGTAACAAAGTAATGGATGAGATGGTTGCTTTCTCCTATCCTTTGTCCTTTTAGGCTCGATTGGAAATTTGAACCATATTAATCTGTGGTAAAGGAGAAAGTGAGTTGTGATAGGTGTAATGATAGGACGGGAAAAATATGGTGAGGGCATATACTGGTTTTGTGAAAATAATGCAGCACATTGGCATTTTAGCAGAGGTTTGGCTAGCTCTCTTATGCGGACCATATTGATCTCAAATGTTGGAGGAGGATAAAAGGTTTGTGGAGGGGGAGATGAAGGTCACTAAATAGGTAAAATATGAGGATGTGTGGTGATAGGTGAAGGTGGAATAGGGTCCTCATCTAAAAGGTCATAAATCGTCAAAGTTTTCTTCGAGAAGACATAATTGGGGAAGAATAGTCTTAAGAGCCTTACAATTTTCCACATTATGTCCCGACACATGATGGTAAGCACAAATTTATACATCACAAACCCTTATGGTTTAGTATTGAGTGGGTCATAAGGTCTAAGTGGTGGTAATGTGATGAAAAAGGTTTCTAAAAGGTTAGCTAAGATGTTGGCATAAGACCCTACCAATGGATCACGGTGTGAAGTGTGGGTCCGGATGGAAGTGTTGGTGACTATGGTGGGAGAGGCCCCACTAGAGGTGGAATTGGAGTTTGAGTAAGTTTGACCACTGTTTGGTAGATAGTATGGTTTTAGGTTTAGATTACACCTTATTGGGTAAATATGTAATAGGTGAACTAGTTGTTGAAGGTGGTCTAGGCTTAACTACCTCTTTAGAGGGTAGTGGGTTCTTGGGATTCGGCCGCACCTTCTTAGGTATAGGTGAAGAATAAGTGTGTTATGTATAAGGGAAGGCAGATGGCGAAAAGGTCCCGGTTAGCCAAGGCAATAATGGATGTTGAGTTGTGAAGCTTAATTACTTCATTTTAGCATTTAATCGAGAACTTGCTGGAAAATACGAGAATCGGCATTGGTTAAGGGGGAACCGGCATCAGATCACCAGATCGACATCGGTTAAACAAGTAAGGAACTAGAACAGATTAGGCAGAAGCGACATCAATTACATGTGTGATGAAGTTTTAATTAACTCTCAAGAATTATATCTATTTTTAGCATTAAAATAGATTTATTAATTGTAATTACATGGCTAAGTGTCCTAAGTCTATAAACGACTATATAAGCATAAAAGATAGGGTTTAGAAGTAAGAGAATTAACAAGAATTAGAAAGAACTGAAAAACGTTGGTGAGAGAGAATTCTTGGTGATGAAGCGAATGCTTGATAGGAAGAAAAATCTTGAACATCTGAGAAGTGTGGAAGATTGTAAATATTCATTGTATATCTTGTAAAAGCTTTGGATAATAGATTGGCTTGTTTCTTGGTAGATGTAGCCCACATTGGGTGAACCAAATTAAATCTGGTGTTGATTTATGTCTCGTGTTTTGTATATTTCTTCCGGTAGAATATCTAATTTTATTTGCATGTATGCTTAGATCTATATATTATGCGTACAACATGTGTGCTAACCCCAACAATTTATATCAGATCTTTGTTAGAGGGTTTTGTGTGTTATGATTTACTCACTGAGGGTTTCGATTGATTGGGAGCTACAAGAATAGCAGAAGATAATAAATACAAGGTAGAAAAATTTGACTACTTATTGAAGTTATCAATTATGGAAGATGTATATTAAGGATTATCTGTATCAAAGATATTTGTATTTACCATTGGATGAGAAGTCTATACCTACGAAGATGACTAATGAAGAATGGAAGATTCTTTGATGAAAGGATTTGGGATCTATAAGATTGAGCTTATAAAGCGGCATCCATGGATTTTAATATTACGAAGTGGCATCTATGGTAGAATTAATGAAATCTCTTGCTAATTTGTATGAAAAACCTAGTGCTTCAAATAAAGTTTATTTGATGAAGAAACTATTTAGTTCTAAGATGCATAAAGGTGAATCTACCTCTAGTCATTTGAATGATTTCTGATCTATTGTAAATCAGTTAAAATTGGTTGCAATACTATTTGATGATGAAGTAAAAGCACTTTTATTCTTATGTTCTTTGCCTGATAGTTGGGACAACTTGGTAATGGTTGTTAGTAATACAACATCTTCTAATAATATTTTGAAGTTTGATGATGTGGTTAGTATAATCTTGAATGAAGAAATTCATAGGAAGAGTACAGAGGAATCATCATCTAGAAATGCTTTGAATGTAGAAAGCAAGGGCGAGAGAAGGAGAGATCCAAGAGTAAGATTAATGGGAAATCAAATTCAAGGGATAGCAGATCTAAATCTAGAAGTAAGGGAATTACTTGTTGGAATTGTGGAAAGAAAGGACAAGCAAAGAAATATTGTTGGTCAAAGGATAAAGAGAATCAACAACCAGAAAAAGGTAAAGATGTGAATCTTGCTTCATCAAAGGTAATGCAAGATGCTCTTATTCTTTCTTTAGATAGTAGAATTGAATCATGGGTTTTAGATTCAGGAGCTTCTTTCCATGCAACCCCTAATAAGGGTTATTTCAGAAATTATGTCCAGGGAAATTTTGGGCATGTTTATTTGGGTGATGATGAACCTTGCAGTATTACTAGTAAAGGGGAAGTTCATCTAAAATTGCAGAATGGAAATACATGGGTATTAAAATATGTGAGGCATGTGCTAAGCCTCAGGAGGAATCTTATTTCTGCAGGGAAACTAGGTGAATCTGGTTGCATGGTTACTTTTACAGGAGACTCTTGGAAATTCACCAAGGGTGATTTTGTTGTGGCAAGAGGTAAGAAGGTAGGAACATTATATTTATCTACCTGTATTACTAATTCCTTTTCTGCATTATCTACTTCATATTCAGATGCATGCATGTGGCATAATCGGTTGGGTCATGTGAGTTAAAAAGAAATGCAGATCTTAAAGGCTAAGGGTAAGTTATCAGCTTTGAAATATTTATATCTTGATTTCTGTAAGCATTGTATCTTTGGAAAGCAAAAGAGAGTGAGATTTCTCAAAGTTGGGGAAACTAAGAAGGAGCATAAATTAGAGCTTGTACACTTAGATGTGTGGGGACCAGCTCATGTAGCTTCTCATGGAGGATCCTAGTATTATGTTACTTTCATTGATGATACTACAAGAAAGGTATGGTTTTATTTTATTAAACGTAAATTTGATGTTTTTGAGACTTTTAAAAGATGGAAAGCCCTTGTTGAGAATGAATCAAATTCTAAGTTAAAGTTCCTTAGATCTAAAAACGGTGGTGAATATTGTAGCAAGGCTTTCAATGATTATTGTTTAATGAATGAGATACATAGAGAAATAACAAATCCAATAACACCACAAGAGAATGGTGTTACGAAGTAATGAACAAGATAATCATGGAACGTGCTAGAAGTATGAGGATACATTCTGGATTGCCCTTGTAGTTTTGGGCTGAAGTAGTTGATACAAAGTGGTTTATTTGATTAATCGTGGGCCTTCAAGTTCACTAGATAGAGGAATACCAGAGGAATCTTAGACCAAAAAGGAGGTAGATCTTTCTTTTCTTAAAAGTTTTTAGTTAAGAATCTTTTGTGCATGTTGATAGGGAAAATAGGAAAAGTTGGATGCAAAATCCAAAAGGTACACTTTCATTGGTTATGGATCTAGTGATTTTGGTTTCCATTTTTGGGATTTAGAGAATTCTAAAATTATTAGGAGTTGTGATGTTGAATGGAATGAAAAGATAATGTATAGGGATAAAATTTTGGTACCCAAGGATGAGAAAATTGAGAAGCTTATTGATGAGAATGAACTCTCGAGTTTTAAAGAAACACCTACGAGATATACACAATAACCGTAGTCGATTAGGTCCTAACCGGCATCATCCAGATGAACCATCGATGGTTACAGAGGATAAAAGCGGCATCGGTTATAAGAATGACACGTCGGTTATAGGTGACAAATGCCATCGATCACGCGTCGAAAGTTGATATCGATGTTCAAGAGGCCCAGATAGAGCCTCTGGTACCCCAAACTCCTATGAGAAGGTCACAAAGGGTAAGTAAACTTCCAGAAATATTTACACCTTCTCTATTTTATTTATTATTGATTGATAGTGGTGAACTAAAGAGATTTGAAGAAGCAATGCAGGATAAGACTCACGTTTAGTGGGAGCATGGCATGGATGAGGAGATGGACTCCTTGGAACAAAACCAGACTTGGGATTTGGTTAAGTTTCCAGCAGGTAAGAGAACATTACAGAACAAGTGGGTTTACAGGATTAAGGAAGAAGAGGGTGGATAGAAAAGGTACAAGGCAAGACTTGTAGTAAAGGGATTTGCATAGAAAGTAGGTATTGAATTTGGTGAAATATTTTCTCTTGTTGTTAAGATGACTTCTATTTGTATTGTATTGAGTTTAGTTGTAGTAGAAGATTTTCATTTAGAGAAACTAGATGTGAAGATGGATTTCCTTCATGGTGATTTGGATGAAGAGATTTTTATGCAGCAACCGCTTGGGTATGACGTCAAGGGTAAGGAGAAACTAGTGTGCAGGTTGAAAAAGAGCCTATATGGGCTCAAGCAAGCTCCAAGGAAATGGTACATGAGGTTTGATAGTTTTATGCATGAGCATGGTTACTTGAGATGTGAATCTGACCATTGTGTTTATTTCAAGAAGCTTGAAAATGGGAGCTATATTATTTTGTTACTATATGTGGATGACATGCTTATCATAGGATCTAGTATGTAAGACATTGGTGATCTTAAAATAAAGCTAGCTCACACATTTGCAATGAAGTATTTAGGAGCTGCAAAAAGAACCCTTAGCATGCAAATACATAGAGACAAGAAAAATAAGAAATTATATTTGTCTTAGGAGGATTATATCTACAAGGTGTTAGAAAGGTTCAACATGCAGAATGCAAAACCTGTTAGCACACCTATGGTGGACACTTCAAATTGAGAAAAGATCAATGTCCTTCATCACATGAGGAGGTCAAATACATGACATGAGTGCCATATGCTTCAGCAGTTGGAAGTCTCATGTACGCTATGGTTTGTACTAGACCAAACATTGCACAGGCAGTGGGAGTTATGAGTAGATATATGGCTAATCTAGGTAAAGAGCATTAGAAAGTAGTCCAATGGATATCGTGTGTTTGAAAGGGACATCTAACATGCGGTTATGCTATGGAGGTTCAAATATTTCATTACATGGCTATGTTGATTCGATATGGTGGAGATCTAGATGGTAGAAGGAGCACCACTGGATATATTTTCACGGAAGGTGGAATAGTAGTTAGCTGGATTTTGATATTACGAAGGTTGTGGCTTTGTCTTCTATAGAGGAAAAGTATGTTGTAGCTATAGAGGCTAGCAAGGAGATGATATGGATGAGTAGGTTAATGGAAGAGTTGGGAAAGGAGCAAGGTGATTGTAAACTGTTTAGTGATAGTCAAAGTGTAATTCATTTGGCAAAGAACTCAGCATTTCATTCAAGAACAAAACACATTCAGTTGAGGTATCACTTCATATGACAGGTATTGGAGGATGGAAAATTGAATCTGGAAAAGATTCATATGAGCAAGAACCCTATGGATATGCTAACAAATCCATTAGAAAAGGAGAATTTGGAGCTACACTCCACTTCTATTGGTCTTCAAGTTTGAGACTTGAAGAGGAAGAAACAAAGCCAAGGAAGAATCCAAGAATGACATTGTACAAGTATGGTGCAGTAATTAAACTCTAAGTGGGAGATTGTTGAGTTGTGAAGCTTAATTACTTCATTTTAGCATGTAATTGGAACTTCTGGAAAATACATAAAGAATCGGCATCGGTTAATGGGGAATTGACATCGGTCGCCCAGACCGGAATTGGTCGTATGACCGACATTGGTCGAGAAAGTAAGGCGGAAGTGGTTAGGTAGAACCTGTCGGTTACTGTGTGACGAAGTTTTAATTAACTCTCGGGAATTATATCTATTTTTAGAATTAAAATATATTTATTAATTATAATTGCATGGCTAAGTGCCCTAAGTCTATAAATGACTATATAAGCATAAAAGCTAGGGTTTAGAAGTAAGAGAATTAACAAGAATTAGAAAGAACCTGAAAAGGTTGGTGAGAGAGAATTCTTGGTGATGAAGCAAAAAGCTTGATAGAAAGAAAGTACTGAACATCTAAGAGGTGTGGAAGATTGTAAATCTTCATTGTATATCTTGTCAAAGCTTTGGATAATAGATTTTCTTGTTTCTTGGTGGACGTAGCCCACACCTGGGTAAAACAAATTAAATGCGGTGTTGATTTATGTCTCTTGTTTTGTATATTTTTCCGGTAGAATATCTACTTTTATTTACATGTATGCTTAGATCTCGATATATTTTCTATACAACTAGTGTGCTAACACATTACTATATAGATAGGATAGGGCCGTCTGTAGCTAATGCAGCTAGCTACCCAAGGCCTCGCCTTATAGATATAGGCCACAACATACTAGAAATAAAACACTAGGGGCGGGAGCAATGGAGGTGCGGTGAAGGTTGTAGTAAGAGGAAAATGTGGAAGGTACTAGTTGAAGAGAAGGGAATAGCATAGGTAATGATGAGGATCTTTGGAAGTGGTGTATGTATAGGAGGTACAAAGGATGTAGTTGATGGTGAAGTCATAAGATGTGTAGGTAATTTAGGTATAACAGAGGATCGTGACGAGGTACATTGTTATGCTTTTGGTTTACCTTGGGTAGGAGGTTGTTTGGCCAAGGTTGATGGGTGGGGACCTAAGATAGATGGAAGTGGTGAAGGTGACAGAGGGGTAGTGGGCGAAGCCGGTGTATGTAGCCTAATAGGTTGGGTCTTCCTCTTAGGTGGGGGAATATTCTTTGCGATAGCTTGTGAGGACGTGGCTAAATCCAGTTTGACATGAGGATGGACTAGGCTTGATGTCGTCATGAATCCTAATGTGGTAATGGGTCTAGATGCGGAGGAAGATATAGGTGCAGGTAAAGTTTTAGGCATATGCAAAATTTCATTCAATGGTAAAGGTTTAGGTCTTGGTAAGGGTGATGAAGAAGGGGTCACTACAACTAGCTTAGGCAAGGTGGGTTTAGTTGTCGAAACACCTTTGGATAGATAGTAAAAGTATCAAAAGACAACATTTGTATTTGAGTTGAGAAGGGAAGCCAAAGGCATCCCCAGAGCATGGAATTATCAACATAATCCAAGCGGTAGGCCAAACATGAAAACGGAACTGCTTTGTAGGGGGATGATGTTGATTTGGTTGTAATCTCTATAAAGAATGTATGTGAGATAGGGAAATGGGTGGCTTCAAACTCTTTGGGTAAAAGATACAAGAGAAAATCAACAAGATCCTTGAAATTCAATGGAGAATTGTCACCAATAGGAAGGGATGTTGCTAATGGATCCCCCGTGGGTAGGGGAGATGACAAGTTGGATGGAATAAGTTCATATTTTAGTGAAGAATAAGGTAAGCATGAATCTCCCATGGGTAGAAGAGTAATTCTTGCATGTTATTCATTAGGTTGAGAGAGGTGAGTGGGGAAAGTGAATGGGGGATATGGTGGACTCTTCTAAGAGTGAAGGAGGAAATAATGGGGACTCCTTTGTGGGTAAAGGAGAAGATGAAACAAGTCCCTCCATGGATGAAGGAGCTTGTGCAAGAATCTTCTCGATAGATGAAGTAGGAGGAAATTGAGCAAGAAGAGCTAATATGATGTTGAAAACAACATGAACCTCATGAATGTTATTGTCATTGGTCGAGGTTTCACCGGTTTGGCTAGAAAATGTGGTGTGATTTGGGAATGAATTCTTGAAGATGTGAAGGTTCTGATTATCTAGTGCATTAGGATTATCCAAGACAAGATCTCCATTATCTAACATTTCTTGGACAATATTTTTAAAAGTTATATAATTACCATCGTTATGACCTCTAACATGATGATAGTTACAGTAATCATTTTATTTGTACCATGTAGGCATGGGAAGAGAGGGGTCAAAACTAGTATGTTGTTTGATGGGTGGGAGAGTGACTGCTCCATCTTTTAGAAGTTTTCCTAAAAATGGAGAGTAGGGTTCTCTATGGGAGTATATTTCCATTTCTCTCACTTGAATTGGAAATCTTGAAGCAGGATATAGATTGGAAGAAGGATTTGATTTTTGGATGGGTTAGATGGGCTGGATTTCAAAACTACTATGTTGGTAGATCCTTTTACTTTAGAGTAACTATTTTGAGGTTTGGAAGAAGAAGAGGTATCGTTTGAGTTAAACACATAGTTCTTATTACACAATTTTATCTTTTTCTCTTGAATGACACAAATTTCAAGTTTATGGGCCATGGTGAATGCCTCGTCAAATGTACAGAAGGTTTGATCTTGGAGAGTTGGTGAGATGTGTCTAGCACAAGCTTTGGTGAACAACTCTATTAACTTAGTTTGAGGCATTTTTAAGGTGAGTTGGTTGATTAGACTCTGCTAACGAGTGAAAAAATCTATGATAGATTCATCTTTGTATTGATGTGTTGTGTATAATTCGGTCATAGTGACCTTCTTTACAATATTGATAGAAAAGTGGTCTAGGAAGGCTTGAGCTACCTGATTGAATGAAAAGATGGAATTCTTAGGTAGAGCACTATACCAATCTAAAGCAATTCCCGTCAATGACATTGGGAATGTTCACAAGAGCAAAGCGTCATCATGAGTGATCGATAACACATATGTTTAAAAGACCTCAAGTCTTTTCTTGGGTCTTCTTTGTTGTTAAATTAGTTGAATTTAGGAATTTCCCAAGGGGAGGGTATGGACAAATTGGAATGGACGAGTGTTAAATCTCATCATATGTCGAGTGTTACGCGAGCCGAGAGAGCAGATGCTTCTAACAATCTGCATCTTGTCCATCATCATTTTGATAAGATCATTGGTAGATTGTGATGACTTGGCACCCCCTACGGTATAAGAGGGTGGATGAGGAGGGAATGACATGGGTGGCATCCCATTATGTGGTAGTCTTGAGTACAAAAATTGTGAGGAAGGAATGTAGGCGAGAATAGATATAGATGGCAAGTATCTTGAATAAGCGATAGATGAAATAGGGGTTTTTTGGTGATAAGTGTAGGTAGGTGTATTGGATGTAAAGACTACGATAGCAATCGGAGGAAGAGACTATGGGATGGAGAGGAAAATGTATTGGAAGGGAGTATGGGTTTTCAACACCATTGGTGGCTAATATTTAATAGGTATATGAGAGTTGGTGGGTGCGAGATAGACCTACACTCAGGCGCAAGTTGATAAAGGCATGGTTTACATCATAGGAGTGACAAATGTCAAAGGCGTGATAGCTGATATCGATCATGTAGGGTCAAGTCGGGAAACCCACGGGTGGTAAGGTGGGAGAGGGTAAGGGTAATATAGTAGTAGTTGATGTAGAAGTGGGTGCAAGGGTAGGAGGAATGGACATAGGCATGCCACATACGGCTTCCCATATGAATCACGGGTATATGAATGAGTGAGATAGTACTTTAGAGCAGTGGGGTTGTGATCAAGGAGTCTCACAAAATCCTCATCACTAGTAGGTATGGAAAGAGTCGATTGGGGTCCATGGGTGATGAGATTGAAGAGGGTGAAGGGCTAGGTGGGAGCGGTGGCAGCTCGCATGAAACACGAGAGCATTAGCTTTTTACAAGTCAAAACCATGTGAATGATGATAAAATAGGTATTATGAGCTTCGTTGATGATGTAGAAACACAAAATTATTAGGAAGATCAATATAAAATGAGTTATTATATCAACATTACGATTGGAAAGTCGAATATAGAGACCGATGTCGATTGGGGAAGTAGATGTTGGTATAAGGGTAATCACCACCATCGGCTAAGACCAATGTCGACTACTATGAAAAATAAGAGATTTAAATATTTGGCAATGAAAGGTGATAATGGGTCAACCTAGATCTTAAAAATGATATCGAGAGAGTCAAGACCAGGATAAAAATGGTAGATCAAGCCATAAAAAGAAAAGGAAGGTGAAGAATACTATTCTAGAAAAAATAACCAAAAAAGCATATAAACTTATGCTAAATCGAGATAACTAATTTCGGTAAGATGATACAACCAATTTTGGTCATTGGATTGATATCGGTTCTTTGTGAAATCTAGGAAGAGAAGAAAAAATGAAGTTTTGGTAATTTTAGATCAAATAAAAAGGCCAACCCAGAAATTGAGTATGGCTATAAGGAGTCCTAATCAACCCAAAATAAAACTGGAATACACCAGTCATGATGTGGGGTGTAAAAGGATAAGAAATAATGAATAAATGCAACTCACACCTCAAAATGCAAGCAGAAAAAAATCTAACAAACACAAAATCCTACGCTGTAGATTTTATGTTGTGGCTTATGCCATTTAGGACTGACTATAAGCATAATAGAATTTTTGGTTAACAAGGGTTCCCTATAAAATTTGATAGCTATGGCTGGTTTCAGGTAAGTTTTGGCATGGGAGATCCTTCTCTGAGATGATGACTAGACAGAGAAACCATCTGGAGCCCATTGTCAATCCTTTGATCATGTGATCATTGACATCTTCTTCCTAGGAAAGATGTTGTTTAAGAAATGTGTAGTTTGTTTTTAGTGATTTGGTATAGAGAGTGTGCAAAATGTGAGCTACGGTTTAATTTTTCAACCATCATTGGGCATGACTTCCAGCATATAGGTTTCCCACAATTTAGATTAGCTATGATGCAAAAGTTTTAAAACCCAAATCCATAAATTATATTTGATGAGAAAAATTATGAAGAGCTTAAGGGTATGATTTCACTAAATGCAATGCAAGAAACAAAAAGAAGAGTTATTTTTAATCCTAAAAACAATCGCCATCCTTTGAGTTAATTAGAACAAAAGAATATTTCCAAAGAAGAATCTTAATGTGAACTTGTGTCAAATGACAAAAACACTCAAGAATTTCCCTAGGAATGAACAATGCAAAGAACCCCTTATGGGTCCCAAAGTTACATTTGAGCATCTACCTTATTTGCATCAAGGAAAGAATAATCCAATTCACTATTATATTTTATGTTTTAAGTATTGCATGCATCATTTAATTTTTATCCTATTGATCGATAAATGTAATATATCTTTTGGCGTCGCTTAAATTTTCATTTGAAAGAAAAGTTTTTATATGATACATGTGAATCTTTTACTCTTCTTTGCTTCAAAGTTATAGCATTAGAAAAATAATTTCTTAATGATTATACTATTGTACATGCTTCTAATCTTTCTACTCCTACTCCACCTAGCACTTCTTCCATTCCTACCCCACATAGAACTTATTCTTCTCTTCCACCCATTACACCACCTTCACGATCACCATATCCTCCTAAATATACTCATACACATTCTCCACCCTTGCATAGGCCTCCACCTCATTTCACTCCACCTCCTAAGCATGAACCATTATAATTTTCACATTTTGCTAGGCCACATGATGTTTTCTAGACCTTTCTTAATGATAATTTGATTCATTTACCTTCTTATGAACATCATCCTCTGCCTCGGTTATGACACAATCATAACCAGCCATTTTTTAATTTTCATAGGATCAATGGTCATCATGAAAATGATTTCTATGCTCTTCATGATCATATTTAGTTGTTTGAGGACCGAGGTGTCCTTTTCTATCATGCACACCATGATGATAGATCTCATTCTCCCATGCCATAATGGCACACACTCGACTATTATGAATTTGACTACCAATCATCCTCATCAGGTTATCATGTCTTATTCTATGAGTGTGCATAAGAAATTTTCCCCAATTCAACCCCCAATGGGTCCCCAAGGAACATCACTCTTGGATCTTAGATCCACATCCTTATAGTGATGGCACGATCACTTCAAGTTTATCTTATGACACCTATACTCGAGGATATCACATCCATCAAGTCACTTGTGCATAGTCATCACCTTCTCTCTCGCTAGAGGCCATATGTTCATTTCATACTATACACTTTCATGCTTATCCTATACTAATATTATTATTAGCACACGATCAATTACTTATTACCTATCTTTATCAAAGTGTCAATCCATATTAAACATACATGCATATCTATATTCACATCATTTTAACATCTATGTTATTATTCTCATCACTCATAAAAATATCAAAATGCATCACATAAAAAAACAACTCAATATAACTCAAGATTACATCATCAACAAAATTTTCATCATATATACCTCAAAATGTTTTATAATACAACAATATAGGGTCTTATTCATCTATATACATCATACATCCTCCTCACTACTAGAGGCTATAACTACCATAGAACTAGATGCACCCCAAATTTTTCTCCGATGTTGAGATTGGGACTTTTCTCCTCCAATATTACACATAAGTCCACTACCTCAACCACGAACTCTATATATTGTAGACACTAAATCACACACTTGGGTACATTTATAGGTTCTAAAAACATACTAACATTCATATGATTCCTAAGCAAGAAAACTAGTAATTGATGACTATATTTGGTCTCTTGTCTTTTTGTTTACTTTCTATTTGGTCTTTCATACCCCATAGCCTAGTCGATATTTTACTCATTTATCTTATATGGCACCGTACACCAATTCCCATCCAGACGAAGCACCCATGTCCCCTCTAGGTGCCCTTGACATTTTTCCACCTTACTCACTTCTTTTGGGTCTCTTTTATCTTTTGGGAATATTTTTCACTTATGGGTCGGCTTTCTAGTTGTTAATTACGAAATTCAAACAAGGGAATTATATAAATACATAGTTATGTGTTCAAAATAAGGGACCAAGCACTAAGAATTACTATCAACACCTAATATTACATTCAAAAGGTGCCTAAAGCACTCTAAAGCATCCATCTAGCATCCACTCAAGGGACAAGGGAATACATACACAACATAGCAAGGGGAAATTCATTATTCCATCCACACATTCTACTACATTGGTACATCTAGCTACAACTCATTATCAAGTCAATTTCCACAAGGGCGTCCTATGGAATGATTTCTACACACAATCACGAACTACTTGGATTCTAAGATGTAGTGCAACGCTCGGTTGTAAGTTCACTTTGTCGGGCAAAGCCGTCGGGAAGTCGGGTTTGACTCCCCATTCTACATATTTCATTTTTGGATTTGATGTGGTTTTAGGATTTTATAGGTGATATATATCTTACAGGTTACATGTACCCTTAGTGATCAAAGAGTGACACACAGGTGATCAAAAGGGAATATTTGTGACACTTGTACAACACGGTAAAAATTATATTCGACTATTTACATAGTCACATGATCCCGGTATTAGTCTCCAACACCGAGGAACCCTTTTCCTTCCATGGGAACCCATTTCCAACATCATTTGTGAGCTCCATAATTTATCCTGAGTATTTACAAAACTTTTCACCTAATGTTTAGTAGTTTTCCTATTCTAGAGAACTTCCAAATTAGGCATAAATCAACTAAGTCATTCTTTCTATATATCTTGTTTTACAGTTTCATACTTACTTATTGATTAAATAAAATTGATCTAATACTATGGGAGTATAACAAATAGTTAATTTAAAATAAGAGGACTAAAATTCTATAAAATATGCTAAAATAATATGGAAATGATTTAAAATAATTAGAGTAAATGAAATCAAACCCAAATGTGCAAGGATGTAAAAGGAAAGGACTTAAATGATTGCTAGAGATTGTCACATGTTGTTGTAGGTCTGGCTGTAGATTCTGGAAGTGGAGACAATCACTTAGAAGTCCCAAAAAGACCAAATCTAGAGAATCTGAGAAAACTGAGGCACCTAGGAAGGTACTAAGCCACCTCGAGGTGCCCTGGTGCGCAAAATAGGCACCCTGGTTTCTTCAAATGCTCGAATTTTATTTTTGTAGGATTGCAAGCTGATGGGATATTGTTTGTCTATCACACTTTATTTTCTAAGCTACACCGAGTGTGTGAAATAATACAGATGAAGCAATGGCCTGCAATAAATGAATAAGTATAAAAACCCCTAAAAAGAAAGATGCAAAATGAATGGGTCGAATGACCTCAGTGCAATACGATTGGCTTACTAAATTGAGCGGTGCACTACATTTTGGACCCAAATGTAGTTCTGGTGTGTGTGTGCATGTCGTGCCCTAGGTTCATTGTTTCATTCATACTTTGTGAAGTAGTGAGAAATAATAACTATAGAAAATGTAATAGCATGTGTGCATGAAATAGAATAGAATCCTCCCCTATGCTATGTGTGTTGATGTAGATATCCTATCCTTGATGCATGACACTATGTGGATGCAAGTGATGCAATGGATGCAACTCTAGATGGAGTGATAGTATTATGTGACATTAGGACCCTCATTATGGTCTCATAACTTTGTATTTATAGGGTTCTCTTTCTCTAATTTCGTAATTAACCCCAACATGGCTGACTAGGAAAAATATAAGGATGAAAAATGGCTAGAAAGACCCCAAAAAGAAGTAGGAAAGTGGAACATGGATCCCCAAGTGGGATAGTGGCACCACAGGTGCCCCAAAGACTGAGCTTAGGCACCTTGGTTTAGGCTAAAATGATGGGAAAGTTACAAAATAGGTGGATATGTATAGGAAAATATGTGGGAATGATGAAATAAAATATAAAAATAAGATGTCCAAAAGGTGGGATTAATTAGTACTTTATTCACTTGAGAACCATCTAAATAATAGTATAAGACCAAGCTAAATAATGCCTAAATTGCATTATTTTGTGTCTACATTTTCCCCACTTTATGTTGGTGAGCGGAACTCGGATAATAAAGTAGATAGAGATATGTACCTGATATCCATGTAGAGTGTAGAAGAAGATGTGTCGATGGACTAGACTCAAGCGTGGAATGACAAAAATAAAAATTAGAGGAGCGTGGATTCTAAAGATGAAAAATGTGCATAAAAAGTGATGAGAGTGAACCTAGGGTGGAATGCATGTGTGTAGTTGTTGCAGTGTGTAGTGTACCTGCATGGTTAGTAAAGGCAAGTGTTATTGTGGTGTGTCATCATTTTCATTTGTTATTTGTTTTTGTTTTTGCCCCCAATTTGACTATTTATTTCTCATACGGTCGGACCTACAAGGATAAAATGATCAAGTAGTCAAATATATATGTATGTAAAAATGTTGTGTAAAATACACATGTGTATAGAAATGTGTAAAGTATGTAAATGTAAAATACGTGAAAATAAAAGTGTAAATGGAACATGTGCACCTGATCCATGTCGAGAAAAAGGGTGTAGAAGGATATCATGTACTGTTGTAATTTTTTTGGGTGATCTCACGCCACCTGGTGAAGAAGTATAGGGAGGAAATGCTCTGTGTCCTCCAACCTTTAACCGCTTCTATTGAAATGTGTGAAGAGATATTTGTACTGTCTTGGTTTTTGGGTGATCCGATGCCACTAGACAAAGTATTGTAGAGAGGCACACCCACTATAACCTCCAAGCATTTAATCTGCCCATAGAAATGCCAAAGGACACCATGTCCTATAGAGGTCATTGTGTATGGATTTTGTAGACTGGTTTGAACTCACTTACTATATATAAAACCACAATAACAAGGGAGGAAATTGTATTATACTAAAATATTGTAAATATTTTGTGTTAGTATGTAAACCCTCAATGAAGGCCCCCTCTTTGGGTGTACAAGTGACGCATTGAAAGGAGAATGCGGCCCCAAAAGAGGACCTACCAAAATCGACATGTAGAACTCTTCTCTGCATGGGGAAAGGGAAAGTGATTGGTATATACCAAGGCACGAACAAAAGGGGATGGATAGCCAAAACAAGTGTTAGTCCGAAAACATATGCATGTAAGAAGATAGGTGTAAAGTACGCAGACAAGTTTATTAACTACCAAAAAACGTAGTGTAAAAACACAACAAAATAAGTAGATTTCACAAAGCGGGTTGCAAACATGGGACATCACTAGTGATGTCACAAGACACGCAAGCTTGTCATTACCGCAAACAGAAAATTGTGCACATAAGAAAAGGGAAAAGCCTACATACAATGGAAAATAATGACATACAAGTAAAAACAAACAAACAAGGAGTCATGGAAACATATAATCCTGCAAAACAAGTGTTGCACATGGAACACCGTTAGCATGTTAGAGTGATAACCAATATATCAAAGTGTGTATGAAAAAGTAATATAAGATGTTAAGTAAAAAATGAAACAATAACACCTAGATAAGACGAATGTGGATGCCCCAAAGCGACCAATATAGGAAGGGTAGAAGGAGAGAATCCATGCCACGTGTAGAGTCCTATATCTGTGATCACACTAAACAAAGGTGTGAACGTGCATGTGTGTATGATAATGACATATAAGAAAGAAGTCTAACATGTGTAGTAAAGTGATCATGCAAAACACTAGTAAACAAGAGTAAATTCCCCAAGACAATGCAAGTATGTTGTGGATGGATGGAATGGAATGCAAGATGGAATGATAGGAGCAACATGCCCCCAAGTGGATGGAAGTGTATGCAATGAGGTTCATTTTGTTTTCCCCCTTAGCAGTCAAGAATGAACCGTAAACAAGAGTGCATCATCGGGAAATGGTCGAGTAGTGTTGGTTGTTTCTATCACGTTGTGTGAGTTTGTATGAGGAGATGTGACATGTGGGGAGATGTGTGTGAACCCTATAGCTGAAGCGTATATCATAACTTATTGAATGGAGGAGTGATGATTTAGCCCTAAGAATATATCTATATGATGAATGGATGGATATGGGTGATGATTTATCCTAAAGCATATGTCACTACAAGATGAAAGGAGGGAGTGGTGATGTAACCTAAGGTGTATACCACTACAAAATGATAGAATGGGTGATGATTTAACCTAAGGTGTATGTCACTAACATTGGAAATGTTGCATGGTGAATGTAAGGTCCATTTTATTGGTAAACCCTCGGCAATCGAGTATGGACCGAGGAACTAAAGTGCATCATAGGGTGGTGACGGCAAGTGCATATAAGACAACGTAGTATAAACGACCAAATGATGAATAGGGTATGTAAATGCATGGTGTGGGAAATGCAATATAGGATGTGTAGTGTGTGTAGGATGTGTAATGTGTGAAGTGCAATAATAGGTGTATATAGAAATGGAATACATAATGATAAAATGTAAAGCTAGACCCATATGAAATGTAATCTAGCATAAATGTAGAATGTAGGGATGGAATGTAAAACTAGACTCATAGGTAATGATGACTAGTATAATATGGAAAATGTATGGTGTGACAATGTATAATGTATAGTGTGACTAAGTATGTAAGTATCGTCATAGATGTAATGCGTAGATGCGGACTAGCATAATGTAGAAATAGAGGTAGAATGAATGGTGTACAATGCAGATGTAGGATGAAATGTAATATGTAGTGCCTATGATGTGGTGTCTGGGGTTCAATGTAATGGTAATCCCTCAATAGTCAAGTATGAACTAAAGCACAAGAGTGCGTCATAGGGTAATGATGGTTCTATGATGCGTGATATAATATTCCTATAGGAAAGGAGATGAGTAAATGAGAACTACAAAAGGTGTGATGTAAGACTATGTAAATATGCTAGAATAAGGGGGGTATTAGGTGCTATGCCCCCAAGTGTACTATGATGATGGAGATCTATGCAGTGACATGAGAGGTGTCATGCCATTGTGGGATAGTGTCATTTATGTCATGATAAGAGTGGCCAACACAATGGTAGGACGAAGCAACAATAGGACCATGCGATGGTGGTGAAACTTGAGATGTGTCTTGTTCATCAATAGGAGTAGTAGTTTTGAAAAAGTGATTGGATGTGATAGAGAAGTGTGACCATCAAATGTTTCATCATCATAGTAAGTGGCATCATCTGGGTCCCAATCATCAACGTATGTAGGATCTATAGCAGATGTAGGAATTTCAAGCTTTACTTTAGGCGGTGATTGCGATATATAACTTGGTGAGGTGGTCGATACTTTTAATAGAAGAGGAGAGAGATCATCCTTAAGAGGAGGTTGTTTATGTTGACTTGGTGATTCTAGAGATGATTTGAGAAGAGGTGGTGTATTGATGTTGAGTGGTGGTTGCTTAGGTGGCTCTTGAATTCCCTTAGAAGTAATAGCATGATGCTCATTAGACAAATCAGATTTAATAACCCATTGAGATGTAACAAGTGGAGATGACCATGTAACAAAACATTGTGCGGTGAATGAGATGAAACCTTGACACTCAAGATGTTTAATTCTTCATTGTAAAGCATAACAATCATTTTCATTATGTTTGTTGATTTGATGATAATTACAATATGGGAGACCATGATATTTTGTCAAGCCGACAAGGAGGATAACCATGAGTAGATGGCAAGTTGATTAATTGATGAGTTATGAGTTTGGGAAGAACATCTTGTTGTGTAACATTGATTGCAAACTTGAGAGGTGTGGGTAGCGAGAAATATTTGAGGTTCGCTAATATGAGCACATGTAGAAGACATAGGATGGATATGAGAAGAAGAATAATCATGAGCTTGAGAAGTATCCTTAAGTTGTTGAATTTCAGATTTAAGAGATGTGATTGTGGATTCCATAGCTTGAAATTTATCTTGAAATACAAAATGAAGAGCTTGAATGGATTTGCAAATAGATTGATTGGAAGTGGAATCAAGGGAGTCCGTAGAAAGATGACCAAAAATAGCGTTGACTTGGGTAGGCAATATGTTGATAGGAAGACGCATATTCTTTAGGGTTTGTTGAAGAACGTCTTTACAAGATGGGTGCATTTGAATCAATTGAATCAAAGAGACTTGGCAGACATTAGGAGCCATGGTATAAAGGATGATAAAAGCCTTAGAACGAAGGCCGGATTTGAAGGTTGGGTTTGCCAAAATGACTAACTAAAATTGATCTAATACTATAGGAGTATAAAGAACTAGTTAATCTAAAATAGGAGGACTAAAACATTGTAAAATATGCTAAAACAATATGGAAATGATATAAAATAATTATACTAAATGAAATCAAACCGAAATGTGCAAGGATCTAAATGGAAAGGACTTAGCTTATTGATGGAGATTGTCGTGGGTTGTTGTAGGGTCCTGCTACAAATTTTGGAAGTGGATACTGATCACTCGGAGAAGTCTCGAAAAGACCAGATATAGAGAATTTGAGCGGATCGAGGCACTGGGAAGGTACTTGGGTTCCCAGGGCACCTGGTCTGAAAAATAGGCACCCTAGTTTCTATAAATGCTCAAAATCTGATTTTGTAAGGGTCATAAGCTGATCTAGAATATTGCATATCTATCGCATTGGATTTTCCAAACTACTGGTCCGAGTGTGTGAAATAACACAAGATGAAGGAATGACCTACAAGTAACAAAGAAGTATCAAAACCCTAAAAATAAAGATGTAAAATGAATGGGTCAAACCTGATCTTATTGCCACAATGATGGGCTTACTAAACTAAGTGTTGCACTACATTTCGGACCCAAATTTAGTTCTAGTGTTTGTTTACATGTCATGCCCTAGGTGCTCTTGTGTTAGTCGCACTTTGTGAAGTAGCGAGAAATAATAACTATAGAAAATTTAATATTATGCGTGCATGAAATTGAATAGAATCCTCCCCTATGTTGTGTGTGTTGATTCAAGTCTCCTAGCCTTGATGCATGGCACTATGTGGATGCAATTGATTGAATGGATACAACTCTATATGGAGTGATATTATTGTGTGATGTTATAGCCCTTATTATGCTCTCATAAATTTGCATTTATAGGACTATCTTGCACAAATTTTGTAATTAACCCGACATGGCCGACTACGAAAAAGACAAGGATGAAATACCACTAGAAAGACCCCAAAAAGAAGTGGGAAAGTGGAACATGGATTGGGGTGCCCAAAGTACATGCTATATGCTAGAATGAGGGGATAGTTGCGAAATAGGTGGATATGTATAGGAAAATATGCGGGAATGATGAAATAAAATATAAAAATAAGATGGCCAAAATGTGGGATTAATTAGTACTTTCTTCACTTGAGAAACCTCTAAATAGTAGCACAAGGTTGGGCTAAATAATTCCTAAAGTGCATGATTTTGTGTCTACCCTTATTTTTTTGCGTCATATTATACTTATCACTTGTACATCATTGTTTATATCGGTTACTCTAAAATTAGGGTTTAATTAAAAGTTACTTTTGTTAAATCACATATCAACCCTAGAGTTCCACATATCTCGTCAGTAACACACTCTGTCTGAGAGGCCACCTCCTTTGATTTCCTCCCACACTCTTGTTAACTCCATCCTTACCTCGTCTCGCTTGTACTTCAACATAATACATGTAGAGGTTGTTATTACCACTACATCGAACAAATAGGCATTCTTGCTAGTAATATGATTAGTCCTCTCCAACATACCTCTCCCATAAGTACATCTAGGGACACGTTATGTGTCATCATGTATATCGATATATCTAAAATTAATCATTAATATTCATCACATACAATCATATAATATTTATTAGTATCCAATCATCACATACATCAATATCGGCATCAAAAAATATAAACCAATCCTACTTACAATGCACATCTAACGTCACTACGACATCATCCTCAGTGCAGCCTCTCACACTCACGCTACCTCTCCACATATTTTATGTCCACCTGGCTTCCCTTTGGAAACATCTACAACAACAAGATATAATAGCACCCATTGGTGCTTATCCTACTATCGTGTATAATCTGGAATACTAGTGAAAAGGATATACTAGCTTTCAAAATTTTCTTCTGTAGAAAATACTTACCTTAAACATGCATAACATTTCTCAACACATGAGCACTATTGTTCATGGTTCTCTCTCTCTCTCACCCCTTTCTTGAGGATATTTATCACACACTTCATTATAGCCAAATAAGGCTTAAAATAACTATTTCACTCTTTTAACCACCTAGTCTCTCTTTTACAAACATTTTTATTCTTACATGAACAAGAATTTTCACTCACATTCTCTTTTCACATTTGCAACATGAACCAATCAATCACCTACGTGATATAAACATGCTCAATTAATTCTCTTATTACTCTAAGATCTCCTAGACCTTGATGCTCCTACATCATACTTCCCTCTAAAAAGAGAACACCCGAGAACTTGCTTCTTCCTTCTTTTCCAATTTTCTTGTCTTCTTGAGCTTATCTTCCTTCTTTATACTTTTGATTGTTTACCTTGGTGTACTTGTTGCATTTTTTCTCTTGATTTGATGAGTTTAATTTTTCTTCTTGTGTCTTTTCCCACCTTTCCTTCACTCTAAAATATTCTACGACAAAATTCATTGCTACCACTTTTACCTAGGTGACTCAACTGACCTTCTTGGTCATTATTCTCATTCCTGAAGAACTTCATGTTCTCCCTTAGCCTCACTTGGGCATACTCTATTTCTTTCTTTTGATTTCATTGATCCATCTCTTGGGATCCCAATTGTTGCACCTTATTGACAACATTTTCTTACATTCTTCTTCTCCCAATGACTCACTTACTCTTTCCTCTTCCTTCATGAGTGCTAAGACTTGATTCTTGGTCTTCTCAACAAACTCCTTGAAGCCAAATACCATGCTTCTCCTTTCAGTACTTGCATGTTGATCCATCAAAGGAAAAAACATGTTCTTTTCCATCTTTCATTAGAAAACACTTATTCAATCTTCCATTATACACTACTCTTCTATCATATTGCCATGGTCTACCTAAAAGTAGATGACACACATCCATAGGCATCACATCACACAAGACCTCATCTCTTAAACTACCAATTTGAAATGGAACCATGCATTGTTGATTGACTAAAATTTGATGATATTTTTGAACCCATGCTACTCTATAAGGTGTAGGGTGAACTAACCTTCTTAAACCCAATTTACTAACCATTTCTTCTGAGACAATGTTATCTATGCTACCATTATCAATAATGACATTGCAAAACTTACCTCTTATTTTACACATATTCTTGAAGAGGCTTCTCCTATAAGATCGGCTCCCTGAACTTTAACTTGTTGTTGTAGAAGGAATCTCTTTAGAAAAATTGATTCTCCATGCATGTGATCATCATATCTATCAGTTGTCTTCTCCATATTTTAACATATTGCCTCCATTTTTTCATCCTTGATCCTAGGATTCTAATCTCATGCTCCATAGTCCTTTTTGCACCCATCAAATCATCTATATTTTCCATGACTCCTTGAATCGATTCATAATCACCTGCATGGATGGATTCTTTGCTTTTCCCCATACTTTCAACAATCAAATTTACTCTATCTTAATCAACTTCACACTTTCTATCAATCTAAAATGCTTCAATTCTCTGCAATATATCTATTCTAATCGAGCAAACCTTTCTCGATACCAAAAATGGGAAGGTTTATGACTATAGTTTACCTTATCCACATTGACATATTGAAAATCTAGGAGGTTATGATTGTAGGAAGGCTCTATGGTTCCTATGATATTGTTCATGGGGTTTTTACAACGCTAATTTTGTCAGTTGGAGTGATATATTTCTAAATATTGATATTTCTCATAATGCTCTTATATTATGGTGGAGTGATCAAAGGATGATTCAAGAAAAAAATCAAGGGATACTTTCCTAAGGTCCTTATAATTACTGTGAAATTGTCTTATAGTGGCATGCCACAGAAAAACTAGATCACCTTTAAAGTTAGGTAAGGCTTGTTTTGAAGGAGGGATGATTCACAAATTGGGAAGCATTTGGAGAAGCTCAAGTATAAGATAAAGGAGTATGAGGGTGATGAGGTTCTTGACGTTCCCTTACTCCTTTTCTCTTAGAATATTCGACAGAGCTAATTACATGTGTTGTGCCTTTATGTTTAGGAGATGAAATAGAAGTACATCTGAATTCACACATGAGGTGATCTTGTCTCTTGGCTTGTTTGAGGGCTTCTTCCAACGTATTGGGAGAGAAAGACCTAACTTTGTATTGGAGGGTAGGCATAAGGGCCTTAAGAAATATTTGACATAAGCTCTGATTATCAAGGTTATGGTTGGCTTGTATGGAAAGTGTTTTCCATTTCTTAATAAATTCATGGGAAGATTCGTGCGTACCTTACTTAAGGTTTATGAATCTTTGTAAAGTGTTTTTAGGAAGGTCTTGTTGCTGAAATTTAGAGATGAGAGCCTTGACTAAACCTTCTAAATCAACTATCGAGTTGGGAGGAAGTTGGTTATACCATTATAATGCCTCACCTATGAAAGTATTTGCTAGAAGCTTAGTGGTTGCATAAGTGTTCGTTTGAATCCATTCTTTGTCAAAGTTTCCAAATTATTCAGGGTAGAGGGTTTGATCCACGGAGCCATCAGTAAGGTATGGTAGGGACTATCCCTGCAAGTCCATGAAATCAATGGAGGGAGCTTAAGGTTCATTTTGGACAGTTTGTAACATCTTGTTCGAATTCGCGAAGAGGAATAGGATTCCCAAGTGTATCCACTAATTGATGAGGTTTGTAAGAAGGTGTGTTAGGCAACACATTACGAGATGTTATTTGCAGCATTTGATTTTATGTTTGGATTATTCTAGTTGTAGTGGTAGCTTGGGATAAGGCCATCTGATCTAGGAGCTTGACTATTACCATGTTGGGATCCATAAAAGAAGAATGAATTTTAGAGGTGGGTGTTTGTTTGTGATGTTCATGCTCATCAGTGGGGGTTTCAGGAGATCCACCCTTACCATTCCTATAGGGAGGATTCCGATCATAATAGGAACTTCTTGATTAGCACGAGGTATAGTCATCTCCATTGCATTAGTATGTATCCTTCAGAAACCTCTATCCTTGTCAAAAGTAAAGTATTCATTGTTATTAAGATTCTTAATGATGGATCTAGGATCTATTTTCTCAATCTTAACCATATTACATTCTATGAGTCACCCTACATTGAATGATCGGAGGGATGGGGTTAGGATGGCGAGTTTCATGAGTGAGGTCGGGGTAAGTAGAAATATTAGATCTTGTAGGGTGAAAATTAGAACATTTAGGAGCATGAAGAGGAGATGTAGGCATAAAGGAATATCCCATGGAGAAATTCATGAGGTTCAACTATGCCAAAAATATCCTTAGAGGTGACATTTTTACAATTTGGAAGTAAAAAATAAGGTTCTGGAAACTTGTGCTTCCAACAATATTGACCCTATCAAATATTTACATAAGGGATGATGGCATAACGTCGAGATATATCTATTGCAATAATATGGCCTGTTAAATATTTACATAGGGGCCGATGGCGTAGGGTTTTTTTCAAGAAAAGGTCTATAATGGTACTTACCAACGCAATCGTCCATGTAAGAAAATTTACACAGGGCTAATGGCATCAAGAGACCATTTTAGAAAAACAAACGGTATTGTCCCCGGGTGATGACAGTGATTATGCAGATTTTTTTAGGTCTTTTCACTTTTGGTGATTTGAAATGAGGTCAAAAATAGAGATGGCTTCTTTTAATGAGTTGTTCTTGATCGGAAGGTCCGTAGGATTCACATTGGGTTCACTGTAATGTATGGCAGGCCAATAATATGTCTCAATAAATTACACTCCTAAAAATTCTATTCTACAAGGATGCGAGGTAACGAAAAGGAGACACACATGGACCAACACGTAGTTGATTGATTTAAAGGGGCTATAGCGAGTGATAAGTTCACATATCCAAAGGGAATTAATCCCTACACTAGGTCAACCTATGGTTTCCAAGGCCCGTTGTCAAGATAAAGGAGAGTATCCTTATATGATATCGTTTAATGGGGAGAGATGTATATTGATAGATAGATAAGACAAGCATTCATAATCTACACTACTACAATATAACTAAAATTTTGATGAGGGAAAGCTAAGGATTTGATGATGTAAGAGCAATATAATAACTAGTATCATCAGACATATAACACTAAGCTAACATAGAGAAATGGGAAAGGAAGTGAACTAATCTATACAAAATGACAAAGAGAGTTAGAACACTTACCTACAAGGTGGTCGTTGATGCATCTATCTCTCCAAAGAAACAATATGCTGAGAGAGAATCATTATGGGTGGAGAAGGGAACACCGTTCTGTCCTAGACTCACTATAGATGACCCAATAGTGTAAGCAATCCAACAACCAAGAAGAGTGTCCAATCCAAATCAAGTGCAAGATAGACCAAGAGTAGAGTGAGAAGATGTGAAGTTTGAAAAAAGAGTAGAGCGGATAGTTGGTTCCTTCAATCCTTCCTTTTCTTATGAATTTATGGGGTGGTATGTATATATACCCAATGTCATCTCCCACGATTGATAGCATCATCCAAGGAAAATATAACACCAACACCATCACCTGCAGGTGATGTCGCCGACGACAAGGGGAGCCAATGTCAAATGAAGTGCAATGTGTCATGGATCAAGAAAAAATAAGTGTCAAAGGGTGTCAATGATGAAGTTAGATGCAAGTAATTATCGGGAGTGAGCTAGTGTGTGCAACATAGATGGAAAACAATAACTAAAGTTAGGACCACATAATGATACTCTCTATTTGTGTACTATCTCTAACCCATAATGACTATGTGAATAGTCATACCCCATTCTTAGAAGGCCCTTTAAGGCACCCTCTCAAGAAATAGATGCATCAACAAACCTTATCTGCACAAAAGAGTTGTTAGTAATGGTATACAAAATCTAGGTGTATACTGATCATGGCCAAAATTTTCAATTTTATGGCCTAAACATTTAAAGCATGACAACATGGATGTCATATGGTACCGATCTTATAGATTCAACCAATCATGCTTCATGCATGTATGTCTCTTGAAAGGTTCCAATATGCATTTCCATTTTTTCCATAAATCCCTTCTCACCTTAAGATGAAATGTCTAATGGCTTGTTCTTATCCACCTTCACTCTATAGTCCTTCCTAAATACCATGTTTTTTCCACAATTCCAAGATTTCATTAGAGAAGGTCTCCTTAGAGTCTTAGATTTTCCTCTAAACTTTACACCCTTCTCCTATGAACTATGCTTTCATTTTTCCTACATCCTCATGTGTACCAACAATGAATCACCTTGGTAGTTTTTAGCAAGCTTGCACCTTAATTCTTCCGATAGTAAGGCCACAAAAATATCATCTATATTTTTTTAGATAAGGTGCTAGTGATTAACATCACTCAATTATCCAAAAATATATATAAAAAGTGTAGAATTTTAATACACCTATCTTTATTATCCACATTTATGTCCAAGGATGATAACTAACTAATGGAAATGTCAAAGGAATTCATATGCGTCGTAACGAAGTCAACATCATTCATTCTCAATGAATATAACTTCCTTAAGAGAAACAATTTGATAGCCAAAGGTTTTTCCTACTACATTCTTAAGTTATCACATAATTTTTTTGTATATTTATTGGATACATTCTATAAAATTGAACATGATAGAAAAAATATGCTATAACTTCTAGCCTTTCTATTAATTTTATTATGTACTCTTCTTATTTTAATCTCATGGGTCATGATTCTATCACAACTCACTTTGATCTCTATTTATCAAGATATCCTCCATCTTGAGTTTCCATAACTCAAGGTTCTAACCATTGAAATCATCAGCCTCTATTCTTGAGCTTCCGACATCATTAGACATGACAGATTTCAATAGTAAATGGACTTCTCAACCAAAAAAATTATTATATAGCTACCCAAATAACCCTACAAAGCTCTAAACCTAGATTTGATACCAGATATTGAGAATAAACCATATCTACTAACATTAAGTGAATGGAAATAAGATACTTAATCATATATTTGAGTAATATATAAATATATCAAATGAGATATAGACACAATATTATCTTGTGAAAAACCTTTCTATAAAAAAACCAAAGCATAATCACAATGTCTTATATTGCATTTACTCTAATCGAGATTCAAAATATATCAAGATCACCTTCAAGGTAGTGTAAGATAGTATTCAATATTCCATACACTTCACTCAACTATATCATCACTAGGTTTGGTAGATCTATATATGACATGCTACGACTTGATTGACTAAGCAAAATCCAACAATCACAATAATTATTACAACCATTTCTTATTTTACACCTAGGAATGTACATTCTTTAAAAGTAGTTGCATGCTTCAAAACATCTCACATCTTGTCAACAAGAGGATTCTCTCTAATAGTCATCGAGCCATCATTAATACGATATATATTTTCACCAATCGTGTCACGATATTCTCCAACACATTGTTTTATACCTCTAACAAACAAATCAAGTCAAACAAATAATAATAATGGAACACCATTACATTTTAATGTTGTGTAAAGTCATTACGTACTATAATACAACTTCCACATGGAACACATACCTACACATAATCCTATACAAAACACAATGCTATACACAACATTCCAAACCACATTGCACATGGACATGTAATGCCTATGTGCCCATATACTTACACGTCTTTGTACAAATATTCCTTACGCAATAAGAATATGCAACATCAACGCTATTCATATTCTTTTTTTCCCCTCCCATATCATGACTCGACAAGAAAATCCTGAAGTACCATGCCATGCCTCTCATATTTCTCAACCGCTCGTCCTCCTTCAAAATGTCTCACAGACACACCACCATTCATTACACGACAAATTTGTATCTTTTTCCTCTCATTTTTTTTTTTTTTTTTTTTTTTTGGTTTCTTAGCAAGATTTGTCTACATCTTTGTTATGTTATGCCACCATGCATGTCACACCGCCTTAATCTCGGCAACGTTTCATCGCCTCTTTCTATCTCTGCGTGCAAGCAACACCATTCTCTCCCGCATGCAACTCTCGCGATATTGATTTCTAACCATGCAACTTCATATACAAATGATTCTCACGTTCTTTTATTATTTAATTACACAAATAATATCCCAAATCCTCTTTTCTATCACAAATTCTCTATCCTTCAATATGCAAAATCACATCCTTGATTTTACAAATGGGTGGATGGGAAGCTTACGAGGAAAATAGTGACGACGTCTTCATCAAAATCAACCCCAAATTTGTAAAGGATATCTCTCCACTGTCAATCCACCTTCTAGTCATTAATAATTCCACTTTAGTCACCAAACTCCTCTGTAAATTTGTTTTTGCAAGCAGCTCAGAATTTGAGTCGAAGCGTCTTTGTTCCTTGCTCAATTTTTTATTATCTGCTTTTCTCTAAACAGGCACCTAGCTCCATTAGGTTACTAGGATGGGATGTCATTGAAGAAGATCCCTTACCTAAATAAATAGGTGTAGGACCCGATTACCAACGAGATGAAATTTTATTCACGGTAAAGATGCGAATATTGTAAACCTAGAAACCATTTTGCAACTCATTATGGCAACATGCACACCATTAGTTGCACTCTAGTAATTGTTTAAGAGTCAATTGGGGTGTGCAAGACAATCGCGTGAATTGTCCCCAACACATTTGCAACTAAAATTTAATAGTTTTTTTTTCGAAATAGTGGTTATATTATTAAAAGTAAAATAATATAACTATTTACCAAAAAAAAAATAATAGTGAAATGGTAGTATGTTATGAAGTCCATGTAATGAGATACAAAATGAAATGATTATGCAAGAAACACATAGATTACAAACTTATGTCATAAAACAAGAACACATGAAATTAGGCAAAAACTACATAAAGAGAGGAAGGTGGAGGATCTTTGTCGCCGGGCTTGCCCTATCCGCCATCTGGAAGGTCCTTCCCGTCAAGAATGGGCTTCTAGCCACCGAGTGGTAATGGCTTCGGTGCCTTCATTCTTTTCTTTAGAATTTGGTGAAAATATTAAGGCTACTTTCCATCCGCACAAGGTAAAACCGAGTTGTGATGACAAGGCAACGACAAGTCCCACCCCTACACTAAGGGTGTGATGGAGATTTCGCATGAGTCCCATCCAGAGCAGTGCAACAGGAGAGCAATTGTTGGTCGACCTCTATCCCTCGGCGAGGGACTCTAAGCGGGAAAAAGCAAAACCCAAGAAATAGTGCAACAGTGTTTCCCAAGTGGTTCAATAGGGTCTCGAGGTGAGCCACCTCCAGACCACCTTCAATGATGCTTGCACTTGTATCTACGAAAAAACATTAAACACAATCGTCGCTTTGTTGGACAATGAAAGATTGTGATTCGTAATGTAATGAACAAAAATAATTGAGTTTCTCTCTTTCCAAATGAAGAAAGAGATTTCCAATTTGAAAGCATGACAGAGACTTGAGTGAAGGATATGGGAATGGCCGACCAATCCCCTAGTAGGATATCTTTGACAAAGTGGAAAGGTTCGGGTTGAAAAGGTTAAAAATTCATGAATCCAAGCCCAAATGGTTTGAGCTTTTCGAAAACAACAAAAAGGTACATTGGGATTTCAATTCACCCACAAAATGGGCAATGAGGATCTGGAACACCTAATTGAATGAGCCTGCAGCCTAGGGGAAACCATGATAAATAATACACCAAGTGAAATGTGCAAGCTTGGGCTCTAGAATTGCCGAAAAGACAATAGAGAATCTATGTTTCAAAGCAAAAAACAAGAGAACACAACAACCAACAGGAGTTGAGTTTGTGCACTATGGAAGCTTGGGAGACAACAATTCATAACCCTTACTGGGTGACTAATTTTAGAATGGTCTATCTAGAAACCACTTGTAGTCCTTCTATCGGGGCCTCAGAGGAAACAACCCCAATCTTGTGTGAAATGACGTCCCAAATAGCTTCCATAGTTGTCGACAAGATTCTTGGGCACTAATGGCTAAAATGAATTTGAGCTTAACTTTTGGCCAAGACACGAGTCTTCTAAGTTACTCGCTATAAATTTCTTGCATGGTGTAAATCCCTCATCTAAAAAGTTTGAGGGTGTGCAGCAATGGAACCTCCGCTAACGGCACAAATGTTATGGAAGTTAATAACTAGTGACCATCACACCAAATGAGAATTGAAGGAGATTTCATTTCTAAACTCCTCTTCATTCCATAAAAACTAATGTTTGATTTTTCCCAAGCCTTCTAAATACTTTTGATAATAAAAACCCACCATTTTCATCGAGATTTGATGACAACAAATTCTAAAAAAACTAAATCCTACGAATTAAACCCACAACAAACCAAACCCACAATATCATATTCAACGACCAACCATTATCTCCTATATGCCTTAGGAAAACAATAATTAATTTATAAAAACAAATAAATATGATACGACATGCTACAAAATTATTCACCTAAGGTGTTTACTTTGAAGAAGGCATTCTCTGGAAAGTGTCAAATTCTAGTAACACCCTGCCTATAACATTTTTTCCCGACGGAATTAGATCTTTTAAATAGTTATTGTGAGCGCTTTGTTTTGGCAAAACGCCACTAAATGCGAGAAAACGTTTTGACATTACGTGTCGGCCCATTACGGAGCATACGGGTGACAAGAAAGCCACCACCACTGCATGACCCGTGGCATGCAGCCAGAGACCACGTAATAGCTGACACAGACCTGTAGGCAAGAAAAACGGAACAGGAGGCAACAGAAAATGGCGGTAGCACAAGCTAGATGGCGAACACGGGAAATAGCCGTCGGTAAAAAAATGCCTACAGTGTAGTTAATTTAAAAAATAGAACAATATCATGATGAACACGAGTGGGAGTCATTTATTAAAGTGAAAATAAATTATACTGTTACAGTGACAAATAAGTGCCCATTCTCAAATCCCATCCACCTACTTAACCGTCCCATCTATCTCCCATGCTACGTATGCAACACACTGCATAAATACGTCCACCGCTTTGCAATAAATTCAATTGGATTTTTCCTCTGGCTGTTGTCCTTCTCTTACAGGACTGTTTAAACTATCTCTATCTATAAATACACCCCTGCATTTTTAAGTTTTCATCCTGCACCATCTCCACCGGTTTGATTTTGTCAGCACTTGCAACACCCTTCTCGCCTCATATACACCACAGCTCAGAAATATAACAGGTTTGCAAATTATTTTTTTGTTGCTATGCCATTGTGGCCTTTCTATATACGTCTCACTCTTCAATGCCAGTGATCACACTGCTTGTCAACATTTCATGAATATCCAATCACAAGTCTTAGGAGTTGCCCAATGAGCATGTCTGACATTTCCATAGTTGCATACAGAGAATTATGGATGATTTCCTTACGAATCTTCTATCTCTGCAAATGTAAGCTGGAAGAGAGAACCCAAGTTGATGCTGGAAACCCCATCCCGACAGCCCTTTGCTTTTCATAATTAGAAATGTGATAATTTTTCAGAGTTAGAAGATTATTTTGATGGAAATAGATTGTTTTTCATCTTTCTTAGAAAACAAACAAAGGCGGCTTTATATTTTCAGAAAAAAAGCATAATTATTAGGCACGTCTTCTACATGAAACTTCTTAAAATTTTAGGAGGGAAAGATTCACAGAGAGAGGATCACATACCAAAGATATTAAATGAAGTATTTGTGAGAAATATAAGTCTGTTTGGGGCTCACTGAATGGCTGTGATCTGTATTTCTGAATATAATCCCAACTTGTAAATTGATTTTAGTCTGCTCCTGTATCAAATAGTATAAAAGGAGGTTCCCAGAATAAGAGGAGCAGATTGTAAATTTTAAAATGAGGGAATTGTTTAGAAGCCTCCAAAAAAGCACCTGCTTGCAATTCCTATAAGTTCATTTAAAGTTGCCTCGGAGTTTGGCTTATATCAGGAAGAGTTTGTTTGTTTTTATTCTTTGAAATTTCCAAATATCTTGTTTTAACCTACAGTCAGCCATTTGCAACCAGATACAATCAGTACACCTAACCCTTTATGTTGCCAATCGACCTGTCTTAGCATATTCCCTGCAAGTAATTGCCTTCTATAAGATCTGATACTTAACATGGAATGAAAGTCCTAGACATCATCTTAGATTGTTGTAATTTCAGATCATATACATGCTTTTAACAGGCTATTCTGCACTTCTATTGTTGAGCCCTTTGTAATTGCTTTCCAAAAGAAACACCTTTTAATTTTTTTGAAATCATTTATGACATCTATCTCGTGTCTTAGTTGTTGTTAATAGCTTAAATTGTATTCGAAGGGCAACTGAAGCTTTTTCAACCTAGGGTTTCTCTGTTTTGTAGTTCCATTTTTTCCCCCTAGAATGTGCAGGTAACTGTGACATGATTACTTCCTCCGAAAAAGACAAAAGAAGATTTGGATCAGGTCTCTAAGCAGTACAATCACATCTTCAATGATTCTATGATCTATCTATTCAAACTATTATGGAATGAAGATACCTTTTTAGTGTATGGGACCATGAAAGGAATGTTTATATAAAGTATACACCTTATACGTGTATATTATGTTGCCTGAAATTGGATAATCATATGGTAATTTGCTTTGCAATTTCAGTTTCATTGAGCCAATGTTTTTTGCAATGTTTAGAATTCTTCAGCAGTTCTCTAACTGAAAGGAATGTACAGATCATTTTTCCTTTTGAAATGTTGTTTTAACTACATCTCCATCTCAATTGCATGACATTCACTAAATATCATGGTTTGTCTTTGGCCTAACCATTATGAATGCTTGCCCTATAAAATTTCTGCTATAGATTTATACATGAATAACGCCGAAGACAATAATAATAAGACTACAACCAGCTCCATTATTGTTAGATTATGTTGTTGTGATGTGTCTGCTGGAGACATGGGTTGGCTTACTGTTGGTGAGTGCCTCCCATTTGACTGGACATATTTATATTTGATTACAGGGTGCAAAGTCTTTTTAAATCAGACACCCCAAATATACCAAGAATATGAATGGTTGGTAATATTTTTTAGCTTATTTGTACTGGTAGATTAATTTCCCTTAACGATAGATTGTTACTTGGTCAATCAAATATACAATTGGCCTCAATTTGTTTGCGTACTTGTGGGTATACATGATGGGGACTTATACTGCATGTTCTAGAGATACAATCTCCGAATGACCAAATGTTATAGATGAAATGTCTAGGATTTGGAGTATGCAGGCTCAAGATGTCTTGTTATTACGTCCAACATAAATTATTCTGCAATATCTCTTTTTCCCACCTTCAATGCTACACAAATTATTGAAATCCATGACATATATATGTATATGTATTTCTGTACTTGTCAGAAAAAAATTTATACTAAACAAAGTTGCTTGCTATTTTCAGGTATTATGGCCACTCCAAATGGAAGTCCATCCATTATCACAATATCTGATGATACCTCTGGTGCCATTGTTGGGAGCCCTCCTATTGAACTGGTAGCTTCAAATGGGTCCCCTCAATCGTATGCAACCCAGGCAGCCACCAACGACAGCTCAATACAAAGTGTCCAACCACCGCTTGCAACTTCTATCCATTCTTTGGCTGCTGTACATGCAGCTACTTTCTCAACCATTTCGGTAGGATATCGAGTCTCTCATCCCATCGTGATGATTCTTCGATAGTGATTTAACCACGCCTTAGACATGATGCATAAGGTAGATGCAATGTACCTTAGGCTTGAACGCGCATTATGTACACTTTCCTTCATTTGCTAAGCGTGATCAAGCACTTACTCTGGTGGCGAGGAACACTCCATTAGAGTTGCATTCAATGTTTATCTTGCATCCCTTTAATTTGGGTCCCTACCTCAACCCTACTACGACTTTGTACTGCTCATACATATGCCCACCTCTTTTATACTAACCCACTTGTAACCTCTTTTTGAAGGGTGACTGATGAACCTATACTTGCATAAATATGTTGTACTTGTTCCATTTTAAAACTGCCGTCGGAAGTTTTGTATATTTCCTATCATGAGATATACATTGTAGTTTTTGTACATATGTTTTGTACTTTACTTTGAATGAGCATGAAAATTGTTGTGTTATATGAACAGCTACCCCACTGTACATATCTTTACGTGCTTATTCTCTAAAAAAAAACTTTATGTGTACCATAACTTGGTCACCCCACTTTATGGTTTAGCGCATGCCCCTCATACTTTACGTTACCCCATTTGCTAATTTATTTCCATTTTATTTTATAGTTTAGGAACCACCAAGCATCACAAGCTCCATTGCCTCCAACGTTGTGCCTCCCAAACTGGTTGTACACATGCCAACATCCCGCACTGATACTTTGACACCAACTACTCATGAAGGATGCCATAAACCGTGCATGTAACTCACACTAATAAAATCGTTAAATCCTTACCAAATCCTTTTGACTATTGTGAAGCGGGGTCATCAAAAATGCTACCTAAACAACTATAGCATGGAAAACGCACATGGCGGGTTTTAGCTTCGACATTATCGACAAAAGCAGTTCGAGATATAGTGGTGACTTCTTTTGACCAAGCTGCAACTTCTTACTACAACCAAATACAACTAGGTAAAACATACACAATCAAAGGAGGCACCTTGCGGACTACAAAAAAATATTACAACTCCACAACTCCTTGGGACATCATCCTAGACTTGGACTCCTTTGTAAAGCTCAGTACAAATCAGTCCATGGACATACCTCAATATCTTTTCCATTTCAAAACAATAGCAGAAATCAACTCCTCCCCACCAAATCCACCATTGACCTGCTCGCTATTGCACTATCCATTACTGCCCCCTCCACTATAAGGAAAAGTGATAGTACTTTCAACCACAAACGCACAATCCTACTTAGTGATAACTCGACACTATGTATTGAGGAAACATTATGGGGTGCTTTCAGTGACAATGAAGGAAAACTTCTAAGTGAACTATGTGCTACATAGACATTAGTTAGACCGGTTCTTGTAATTAAGAGAGCAAAAATTACATCTTTCAAAGGAACAACATTAACCATGGGGCCCTAATACACAAATCTTCATAGATCCTGATATAATGAGGCTCATGCACTACATGCATGGTTTACTTCGCTCGACTCTACAACTACATACCCTTCAAAGTGAGCATTAGAAAAATTGAGGAAACCGATATCGCAGGCATAAAATCCTCCTTGAAACTAGGTAAAACACTCACCTTCTCCACCGCAGCAACAATTATACACATGAATATGTCCTCGTTTAGCTATCCAAAGCATGCACATCAATTGTTAACAACCAACAATGCAAGAAAAAACTTAATCTAATTGCAAAATCCTCTTGGTATTGCCAAAAATGCAAGCATGATGTCTCTCATTACGACTACAAATATGCATTACACTTCATCATTGAGGATGGCACAACAACAACATGGGTAACTGCTTTTGATGAAGTTGCTACATCGATCATGGGTATATCAACACAAGAGCTACAACTTCTTGCACCAACACCCGACAAGTTTTGGCCTGTTGTTAAGCCAATTCTATTCCACCGCTACATGTTCAAAATATCCACAAAGCTAGAGGTCTACAAGTCAGAAGAGAAAGCCCAGTGCACTGTTGTCACTGCAGTTAAGGACATGGCTTTCAACATGCATGAATCCCCACTAGATGCATTCCTCGCATCCCCTTAACTATGTATTGATGAAAAAGATCCTACACTATCTCAAAAAACATATTATATTGTACACACACAATGTTAGGAACTTTCCAATACATACTTACCATACCACCTACTCCACATATAGGTTTTTGCATTCTTAAGTTATATAATCTTTAATATCAATGCATGTTGTTGGTTTTCATAGTCCGTTGCGACAGCTCACCATGTGCATTTGTGCTCAAGTTTTTCTATATTTATATATCACTCTTGGTTCTTAATATGTCTCTATAATACAACAAAAATGATGTTTAGATATACATTGTTACACTTCACATTAATCAATCAAAAGTACTTCTACTTTTTGCATGCATTAACTATCTTCTATACCTAATTACTATTACCATTTTTCCTCATTTTGTGCAGGCCTAATGTGACCGAGAAAATGCAACAACTCGGTTGAGGTATGCAGCCAACAAAAACAACCTAAATGAACATCGTCGCCATATAGCTTGCATGAAATGACAAAAGTTGAACACACAGGCACCAACCTATGTAGCCAACCATGTCAACCTTCTCGAAGAACACACTCCAAATAGGCATTCACTCCAAGATACACAACACCAATTCCGCCAAAGATTAGATCACCTCCCACCTCCAAACACATGTTCATGTTGTAATGAATTATATGTTGGGCTACATACAAGGGTTTACAAAGGTGCCAATACCTGTCGTAGATGCATTGTTGAAAAATATGATCGCCGCTTCTCAAGTTGGAATAACATGGACCCAGGCCCACAACCTAAGGTTTTATCCTCACTTACACAAGTTGAGGAAATGTTGATAGCAAGGGTCAACCCAATATTGCAGGTGACTCACATTTGTAGGTGGTCAATACAAATATAGGGGCCACACCATATGCTTCCCCCAAGATGTTTCATCCATAACTAAACACTTGCCTCGATGCGTCATAGACTTGGACATCTTAATTATCAGAAGAATCGGAGCAACAAATAAAGCTTACGAATGCTTTGTAAGTAGAACTTGTGTTTTGGCTGCATTGCAATTCAAAGTAGCTCATGACCCTTACTACAAGGATGTTGTCCTAGACCACACTGCATTGCATTCCCTACCACCTCACAGTACTGATATATCTACTTCCCTACCACACTTCAATTCAATTATCCCAAACAATCTTTCAAGTAGAATCATAAGCAAACCTTCTCCCAAGTTCCCCACTAAATACCCATGAGCGGCAACCATCATATTTTGTGTCCTCCCTCCCTCCACCACTTCGGAAGTTGACCAAATAAAAAATTTCATCGAAGGCAGAAAACAAACTCCGCTACAGTCAATTGAGTGGCCACACATTGGTTCATCCACAGTCAACAAATACAACACTGAGGGTTTGCTCTCTATGGCTTTTCCAACATTGTTCCCTACATGGATTGCATTGTTCCACCAAGCACGGATCAAAAGGGTTCACATGCATAAATACGCATTGCACCTAATACGTTACCATGATCACAGATTTGGAAGCCATCCACGCTTTTGCTACTTCATTCTCAACATTATGTTGCACCACAGAAGCCAATCAACATCTGTTGTTTTCACAAAAATAATATAGGGGACAACTTGCCTACCACAGATTTCGATGTTACGCAAAGAACTTGCACACCCTACCCTAGATGCCCACATTAGAGAAACTAATGCGCTTTGGGTCCAATTTGCGAGGAACTAAATCATTTTGGTGCAAGCGCAAACATGAACTCACTGGATATGATAACCCAACTAGAAAGCCCTACACTTTTCTTCACTTTAAGTGCAAAGAAATACTAAATGGCCGATTTACACAAAGTAATGCCAGGAACCCCTAAGCCACCCACAACAACTAGCCAACAATGGAGAAACACAAGCTTGAACATGCACCCCCATATCATCTCTGCATACATGGTAAAAAAATTACAATATTTTGTGAGGAGGTGCTTAAAAAAAAAGCTGCATTGCACCGACTCTACCTGGTATAGGTGAGCTCACTACTACTTATATTTTAATACAATACCACCCCTACCCCATTTACCAAGACTGATCCTCTTTGTGCAAAATACAGGTACGAGTGGCAACACCGAGGCTCGGCTCATATCCACGGGTTCATATGGCTTCCAAATGCACCAAACATGGAGGCCCTAAACTGGGCCAACCCCCGTGAACTTGATGCGGCAAAGACTTACTTGACCAATTAGTAACTGCATGGAATCCAAGGGGCCCTGAGAGTGGAAAATCTGGGATACATCATTCGCAAGAAGATGACCCATGCTTGTTAGACACATATGGGATACTTACAGACAACCCTGTAGCTGACTATGAAAACTTGTTGAACTACGTGCAACGCCACACAAAATGTAGTGAGGCAACCTGCTTGCAGAAAAAAATGGGACACTTCAATGTAGATATAAAGCCCCTTGGCCACTCCAAGAGTATTCGAGTTTGGGCTTAGATGAAATAGGTAAAAAAAAGTACACCCCTGCACGTAATGACGCATGGGTCAACATACAAAACTTAGACATGTTAGCACTATGGCGAGCCAAAATTGACTGTCATCCCATTGTGTCACGACATGCGGTCTTACAATACATTGCAAAATATGCAGCCAAGGCAGAGAAGAAATCAGAAAGCTACCATCACATGTTGACATGGATATCTAATGAAGTTAGCGTCGATCACCCTGCAAAGGCGGCCTACAAAGCAAATTCCTCTCAGAAACTATTGTTGATCGGGACATTGGTGCACAAGAAACATGCCACATGTTACTAAAACTCCCCCTCTCTAGTTGTAGTCGAACATTTATTACCCTATTTGTCAATAAGCAGGTATTCAAACGTGTCCTCACAGACTCTAGGAAACACATTACAATTCCCTTCATTCATAGATGCATACATAAAACGCCCTTTACAATTGGAGAACACCTCCCTCTTTGAGGCTACTCGTTCCTGGTCCTACAACAACCAAAGGAAAGTTACTCAATGGCTACAAAGAAGAACCCCGTTGTTGTCACATATTCCTCGATACAATGATGTCCCCACCCCAGATGCGATACACTATGAGGATTTTTGTTGGACAGAGCTTCTGCTTTATAAACCCTTTCGACATATCCAAACAGACATCGCATATCTACAATTACTGACTGAAATAACCAACCAATGGGGACAATTGAAAAACTCGTACGTCCCTTTACATGTTCATAGAGCCACTACTCTAGAAGAAACTACAACTGGGACAAGTAGTGACGACAATAACTCGCAGGGATCTAATCCGCTGCATGCAGAACTATTTGAATGGGAGCATATATCACGCATGCACCCAACACTTAATACAACAATTGATGATGTAGACATGATAGGCCTTCGTGACTTTGACATTAACCACGATTGGAAGGTTCATTCCATCCCTGCTGCCTTACAAAAAAGTGCACCTAAATTCATAGACCTTGCCCGCACTGAAAATTCACCACCACTTGTTTCTCCACCTACCCAATTAGACGCTCTGCAACTATCATCAAAACAACACCTTGCATACTCAATTGTACTTTCCCATGCAACTCAACAAGGGAAACACCCACCATTGAAGATGATCATTCAGGGAACCGCTGGAACAGAAAATCATACCTCATACAACGCATAAGAAATGGGCTTGAAAATATGACTGGACAATTTAAATCTTCCCTCCTTGTACTAGCCCCAACAGGTATTGCTGCATTTAATATAAAATCATCTACTATACATTCTTCCCTCCGCATACCCATATCCGACATGAAACCTCTTGAAGGCCAAGCCCTAGCAATCTTCCAAGAGCATATGAGTGTCGTACATTACATACTCATAGATGAAATGAGCTTTATAGGTCCTACAATGTTACACAACATCAACAAAAGACTTCGTGAGGCATTCCCCCAACATAGTAACCACGCATTCGGCAATTGTTCAATGATTTTGGTGGGTGACTTAGGCCAGCTCCCTCCGGTCAATGATGTACCATTATATGCAGGCAACAAAATAGGCAGCTCCCTTTGGCATGCTTTTGATACCGTGATCACCTTGGACACAAACTTTAGGCAACAAGGATTAAACCCGACACAACTTGAATTCAGAGAAATGTTGACCAACATCAGAAATGTAGAAGCAACCATTAAGGATTGGTCTCTTCTCATGTCACGTACAAAGTCATGCATGTCTACCTTAGAGCAATCCATCTTCACGACTGAGAAGCACCTATTTGCAACAAAGGACCTCGCAAGCAAGCACAATAAACAAATGCTAAAATCCTTACACGTACCAATTGCAATGAGCATCGCAGAACAAAGCAAACATAACTCTGACTCAAACATCAACGACACTCAACTGGACCCAGTAGTTTTCCTATGCACCGACAAGAGGTCATGTTGACATCTAACTTATGGGTTAGCTCAGGATTGGTTAATGGTGCACTCGGGCAAGTGACAAATGTCGTGTACAACCCAGAAACACAACCACCAGACTTGCCATCCTTTGTTGTTGTCAACTTCAAACACTACCAAGGGCCCCCATGGGACATACTCAACCCAACCCACTTGCCCCTACCTCCTGTCACACGTGGAAATCATCGCCAAATCCCACTAAAAATGTCTTGGGGCCTCACCATCCACAAATCACAAGGCCTAACTCTTGACAAGGCCATAGTAGACATCGAAAATGTTGACCGTCAAGGACTAACATTCACAGCAATGTCAAGAGTTCGTGCCATCAAAGATCTACAAATCCTACCAGCTTTTACGTTTGAACGCTACGCAAGAATGAGATATACAAAGAACGTTAAAGCACGCAAGGAAGAGGAGAAAAGACTTTGTAACATAGAATTGCCACACGGCGTACAAGGCATGTGCACACTCCTTCCCCCATCATACCCACAATAGTGTTCCCGGATCTTGGATCCAACCTTCGTACTTAAAAAAGTGTAATCAATGAACTGACTGCCAGCAACCAAATCCAAAATATTTGAATCGAAAGTGCTGAAAAACTTATGGTTTTTAATCCTTCTTCAACAATGTGGATCAAAGTGCAAGAGTGGGTATGGTGTCAGTGCCAGTGCTACCATGATGGCTACTCGGTTCCAAGGTATTAGTGCAATGATTAGCGCTTGCAATACAAACAAAATATTCTAGATAATGATCCTGATAATGATAATGATTTGTTTTCCTTTGTACCGTCATGAATGGTGATGTAGCCATTAGTAATCTCCGTCATTAAATAAGTTAAGTGTTGCACATATATACGCAAAACCCACTTGTAATGCAATACAGATACAAGTCACCTTCACTTTGCATCCAAACTATATTGTATACAAAAAATTCAATCCCTCTCCGGCGTAACTTGCAACTCATTTGCAATTGCTAGTATTAGCAATAAAGTAGAGCACACATATTATGATGTGTTGTTACAAATTACAATCATCGAGACTCGGAACGTCTCACGGCAACATTGACTTTTGATAGTGATCATTGAATTTTTGTTTGTGATCGTTTGAATTACGTAAAGGCGTTCCTTTCTGGGTTCGAAGCCGAGGCTCTCGACTCATGTCGAGAGGAGACGGCCGAGATGAGGTCGGTCAGGACGACGTCGATCACGGATGCGATCTGGCCCTCCATGCGCTGTACACCTCCATGCCTGGACAGAGACCATAAATTGTTTTAGGCGAAGGCACTGTTAGTCGTTAAATTTCGACTGCGCGCCAGTAAGGGTTCGGTGTATTTTTTGTACACCTCCATGCCTGCCCAGAGATCGTAAACCCTGATACGCAAAAGAACTGTTACTTGATAAATATCTGCTGCACGGTTTTTTGCGGTGTACGCTGAAGCATGGCTGCGTCGAAGGGGAGGTATGCGGAGGAGGTACGCCGCTGTTATCCCAAAAACGAGACTAGGTTTAAATATTTATGTGAAGGGTAGCTATTGTTGCTCTTTTCCGTGGGTAGGTTTGGAATTCTGGTTGCCTTCGTGAATGAATAAAACCCTTCGCGTATGGCAGCTAACACAGTTGTTTCTTTTCCTGTCGTGGGCTTTGGTAGGTTTGGGGTTTGCGTGCTTCAGAGGCCTGCATCTACATTCGTCTAAAATAATTCATGGTTGGACTGTTCTTCGACAGTAACCCAGGTGATGCTCTCGATAAGCTGTGGTTTTTTAGTGTGACGGAGCCAGAATTGCTTGCAGAAGGGGGTAACTTGGAAATCCGTATCAAACCAGATCCTGAAAATCTTTTGCGTGGGTAGGTTTGGAATTGGAATTGCTTGCAGAAGGGAGTACTTGTCGAGTTTTTCTATCATGCTACTGAGGCATTATGTGGTTGACATTAATCTTAGAACTCTAGATTTAATAAAAATTAGTACTGTGTTTTATGGAGATATATTTATTTATTGATATTCACTTATATGTTTTGGGGTTTTAATGGCAGTAAACAGGAGCGACTGGAGTTTTTATATGATTCTGGACTGGCCGTGGGAAAAAGCAGCTCTGATAGCTTTGCATTGGGTGAGCCCGGAGCGACAGAAGACTGAGGCAGACAATGAGCTAAATAAGGCGAGTTTCTGATTTTTTTGTAAGTTTTTAGTGTCAGTTGTTTTGGGTTTGATTATGAGGTTTGTTTTATTTTGAGTATTTGTTTTCCCCCTGATTTTTTAATGATCTTTTTTGGCCGAAAAAACTTTTTTGAGGTTTCCGGCCACCTGTAACATTTTGAAGGTTTTAAACATGCCTCGTGTGTATGTACCACATAATGTTTATACTACAACCTTGCTAGAGTTATGGGTCAAGCTATTTCAGTTGTGCATTATCAGTTTGTGTTCTAAGTTGCTTTTATGGCATCCCAGAGCCTTCACCACAATCCATGCTGCTGTCCATTTTCTGGAAATAAGTCTATCTAATCATGTTCCAATCCTCATCTGGGATGTCCACGTCAACAGTGCCTTCCCTAGGAACCTGCTATTCAGGAGCTGGATTTATTCTCGGAAAGTTCGTTGTGCCAACAAGATACTCGAGACAGATCTTGCTATATGCTTGATGGAAAATTTTCTTTTGTTTTTCTTTAGTAATCTTCAAGAGGAAATTCACCTGCACACTGTATTAGCGTATCCTTTGCACATATCTATCTCTTGTTGAACACTTGAAGCAAAGTTGACGAGATTGACTTCAGGAGGAGTGCAAATGAAGAGGACCTTTTGGGGCTTCTTCTATTAAGGTAAGCGGTGGCGAATTGCAGACTTTTCCTTCAATGGTTTCTAAGAAGAAACTTACACCTCACATGATATGCATGAAATTTTAGACTTCAATTCAAAGGTTCAAATTCAAAGCTCGAGTTTAGAAACAAAACTCTTCTTGTCTTTTCTCACAGGCTTAGCTTAGACTGTCATGGATTTCTTCTAACTGTTAACTTATTTTGAGTTGATTCCTGTAGAATGTATTTATAGCATAGCAGTTACAAAAGTTTGGAAATCCGATTAAATTCGGAAGGGCAAAAAAAACCTAAAATTCGAAGTTCTCGAAAAAATCCGAAAAAATACGGAAAAAACCGGTTCGGAATATATATACATATATTATTATAAATTTATATTATTGTATACTTATATCATTATATATAGACAAATCATAAAAAGCATCCATCTACCATAATCATCATCATCATCATAATGATTCTTTCAAAAGATTGCAAGAAGTTGCTTGGTCCAAAAAGGTACAAAAATGGATTTTATGAAAATAAGAAAAATATTGCCATCAATGCGTAGAGCTCGAGAAAATATATACTTTTAGAGAAGACGACACTAAAACGGAGCCACGAGAAAGAAAGTTATGGCACATGCAAGTTTTCTTCTTACATCTTCGGACCCTTTCAAAAATGGCAAATTTTTTTCCATCCTTGCGATTTTTTCACCAAAAAAAAATGCCAAAAAAGGGAAAAAAATATGCACACATGTTGGGGTCTTCAAAACCCGACACAAAGGGAAGGCGGGGTTTGAGGCGAAGAAACATCAGCGAGAAACATGTCGGAGGAGCGGATAAACCCTAAACATGCAAAGATGATGTCGAGGGGTTAGAAAACCCAACAGGAAGGACATCGGAAGGGTATGAAAACCCGACACAAACGCAAAGAAAGCACATGTCGGAGGGATCGCAAAACCCGACACAAAGGGATTCGGGTTTCGGGTTTCGGGAAACACGAGACATGAAACATGCAAATCGCAAGGCATGTCCCGATGCTTGAGAGTTCCGCAAACCCGACACACTACAAAGGAAAATCTTGTTTTGGAGTCGGTAAAGCATGATGCGAAAACATGTCGCGGCATCCTCCAAACCCGACACAAAGGAAAACTTGGAAAATAGCGGCGGAAGCGGGTTTCGGGAAAACGCAAACATCAAACACATGCCGGGGCTTCTTTCAAACCCGATTCAAAATACAGTCCGCTATAATAACTTCCTTCAGTGGTTTCTAAATACACCTCACATGATATGCATGAAATTTTAGACTTCAATTCAAAGGTTCAAATTCAAAGCTCGAGTTTAGAAACAAAACTCTTCTTGTCTTTTCTCACAAGGCTTAGCTTAGGACTGTCATGGATTTCTTCTAACTGTTAACTTATTTTGAGTTGATTCCTGTAGAATGTATTTATAGCATAGTTACCAGGTTTGGAAATCCGATTAAATTCGGAAGGGCAAAAAAAACCTAAAATTCGAAGTTCTCGAAAAAATCCGAAAAAATACGGAAAAAACCGGTTCGGAATATATATACATATATTATTATAAATTTATATTATTGTATACTTATATCATTATATATAGACAAATCATACAAAAAAGCATCCATCTACCATAATCATCATCATCATCATAATGATTCTTTCAAAAGATTGCAAGAAGTTGCTTGGTCCAAAAAGGTACAAAAATGGATTTTATGAAAATAAGAAAAATATTGCCATCAATGCGTAGAGCTCGAGAAAATATATACTTTTAGAGAAGACGACACCTAAAACGGAGCCACAGAAAGAAAGTTATGGCACATGCAAGTTTTTGCTGCTACATCTTCCCGGACCCTTTCCAAAAATGGCAAATTTTTTTCCATCCTTGCGATTTTTTCACCAAAAAAAAAAAAAATGCCAAAAAAGGGAAAAAAATATGCACATGTCGGGGGGTCTTCAAAACCCGACACAAAGGGAAGGCGGGTTTCGGAGGCGAAGAAACATCAGGCAGAAACATGTCGGAGGAGCGGATAAACCCGACAATGCAAAGAGATGTGTCGGAGGGGTTAGAAAACCCAACAGGAAGGACATGTCGGAAGGGTCGCAAAACCCGACACAAACGCAAAGAAAGCACATGTCGGAGGGATCGCAAAACCCGACACAAAGGGATTCGGGTTTTGGGTTTCGGGAAACACGAGACATGAAACATGCAAATCGCAAGACATGTCCCGATGCTTGAGAGTTCCGCAAACCCGACACACTACAAAGGAAAATCTTGTTTTGGAGTCGGTAAAGCATGATGCGAAAACATGTCGCGGCATCCTCCAAACCCGACACAAAGGAAAACTTGGAAAATAGCGGCGGAAGCGGGTTTCGGGAAAACGCAAACATCAAACACATGCCGGGGCTTCTTTCAAACCCGATTCAAAATACAGTCCGCTATAATAACTTCCTTCAGTGGTTTCTAAATACACCTCACATGATATGCATGAAATTTTAGACTTCAATTCAAAGGTTCAAATTCAAAGCTCGAGTTTAGAAACAAAACTCTTCTTGTCTTTTCTCACAGGCTTAGCTTAGGACTGTCATGGATTTCTTCTAACTGTTAACTTATTTTGAGTTGATTCCTGTAGAATGTATTTATAGCATAGTTACCAGGTTTGGAAATCCGATTAAATTCGGAAGGGCAAAAAAAACCTAAAATTCGAAGTTCTCGAAAAAATCCGAAAAAATACGGAAAAAACCGGTTCGGAATATATATACATATATTATTATAAATTTATATTATTGTATACTTATATCATTATATATAGACAAATCATACAAAAAAGCATCCATCTACCATAATCATCATCATCATCATAATGATTCTTTCAAAAGATTGCAAGAAGTTGCTTGGTCCAAAAAGGTACAAAAATGGATTTTATGAAAATAAGAAAAATATTGCCATCAATGCGTAGAGCTCGAGAAAATATATACTTTTAGAGAAGACGACACCTAAAGCGAGAGCCACGTAAAGAAAGTTATGGCACATGCAAGTTTTTGCTGCTACATCTTCCCGGACCCTTTCCAAAAATGGCAAATTTTTTTCCATCCTTGCGATTTTTTCACCAAAAAAAAAAAATGCCAAAAAAGGGAAAAAAAAATATGCACATGTCGGGGGGTCTTCAAAACCCGACACAAAGGGAAGGCGGGTTTCGGAGGCGAAGAAACATCAGGCAGAAACATGTCGGAGGAGCGGATAAACCCGACAGCAAAGAGATGTGTCGGAGGGGTTAGAAAACCCAACAGGAAGGACATGTCGGAAGGGTCGCAAAACCCGACACAAACGCAAAGAAAGCACATGTCGGAGGGATCGCAAAACCCGACACAAAGGGATTCGGGTTTTGGGTTTCGGGAAACACGAGACATGAAACATGCAAATCGCAAGGCATGTCCCGATGCTTGAGAGTTCCGCAAACCCGACACACTACAAAGGAAAATCTTGTTTTGGAGTCGGTAAAGCATGATGCGAAAACATGTCGCGGCATCCTCCAAACCCGACACAAAGGAAAACTTGGAAAATAGCGGCGGAAGCGGGTTTCGGGAAAACGCAAACATCAAACACATGCCGGGGCTTCTTTCAAACCCGATTCAAAAATTGCGCGCGCCTAATGTCCGGTTGCTCGGACACGGGTTCCACGTTCCAGCTCCTCAACATATCTCCTGTGCGGTCTCTGTTGAACAGTGGCACCCAGCATCGAGTTGACCTTTCTGATGGTATTCACATCCAGAAGGCATTGTTGCCCTCCAAGTTTTCAAAACTAGTTGCAGACAAAACGTTGACAGAAGGCACAATAATTCAGCTGCAAAAAACCGTTTGCAGGATGGTCGACCATGAAATGTAAGTAGCCAATATTTTGACTTCCCTCTCGTCTTTTCTATCTCGCACAATGTTTCCTGACATTTTCTTTCCTTGCATTGCATGCGTGCAGGACCGTTTTAATAACCGATATGGATATAGCGAAAGAAACATATCCACAAGTTGGTTCTCCTTCCCGGATCCCTAGCCATGTTGTACGGGGCAAACAAGCCTGTGTTGACCACCCTGAGGGTGTGCCCAAAACTTTGTTTCCGCAAACACCGCCTCAAAAGATTTATGCTTCCTCGAGACCGCATCGAAGGCCATTTTCATAAACGACTTGAACACAACCATGCGTGTTTGGTCCATAGAGGGCAGAGCGGTCGCAAAAAACTCCATGCGGACATATAGTAATGATAACGGCAATGGTTGTTTCTTTGGTTTCGACTTCGTGGATGGCAGAGGTGGTGAAATCCGCGTCTCTGTTCAATGAGATTGCGGAAAAGTTCTATGGCACAATAGAAAACGAACAAACGTACACCATCTCTAACGGAAGAATTGGAAAAGCAAAAGAAAAGTTCAACAACCTGAACAGCACACTCGAAATTTTCCTTTCGGCAGCATCTATTGTCCGGCCTCTACATGTCAACGATGAAATCATACCTTTACACCACTTCCACTTTGTCCCCATCAAAGACATACCTGGAAGACCTGCCGGATCTTTTGTTGACATTCTTGGTGTAGTTCTTGTTATTTCTCCACGATCCACCATTCGCAGACGTGATCAGACAGAAACATTCAAGCGAACTGTGCAGGTTGAAGACATGTCCGGATTTAGTGTTTCCATCACTTTGTGGGGTCAACATTCAACTGTGCTTGGAGAAGAGCTAGAAGAATTCCTTTCGATTCCGCAGAAACCAGTTCTTGCTCTTAAAACAGCTCGTGTTTCCAGCTTCAACGGAACATCTCTTGATACTATATCCACTACAAAATGGTTTGTTAATCCAATGATTCCTGAAAGCCTCCCTCTGCAGGAATGGATTGCATCTGATGCTTTCAATGTCCTTGCACCATCTATCACAAACAGGGTTCTAGGGCCTCCATCTGCCTTGTCCTCTCCGGCAACAATAGCTCAGGTCCTGCAAATGGGTAACACAGATAAAAATGAATGGGCTACAATTACAGCAAAAATCACAGACATTTCATTGGACAATTTTTATTACTTGGCATGCCCTTTAGTGAAAAATGGTACACAGTGTCGCAAGAAAGTGCAAGAACTGGAAAACGGGTCCTGGTTTTGTGGGAAATGTAATATTCCTATCCAAAAATGTGACTACAAGTATGCACTCCGTGTCACTTTACAAGATAGCACAGGAGAACTTCAATCCGTAACTGCATTTGATGAGACTGCTGAAAATATAATGGGCGTCAAAGCTGAAGACTTGCAGTTTTTAAGCATAGATGATGGTGCAACAACTGAAATTGCAGACCAAGTGATAGGCCACGAATATCAATTTACGCTCTCCATAAAACTTGAAACATACCGTGAGAAGAAGCAATTTAAATGTGTCATTATAAAGTCGCACAAACTTGAAGCTGCGGCTTCGCTTCCCTGATTTACGTTTGCGTAACAATATACAGGCTTCACTGCATTTGTGTTCCCCCCTTGTAAAGCTCTCTTGGTCTCTTGATATGCTAGCACCCTTTCCAATAACTCTTTCTTGCACAGACGAATGTCTAGTTGTTCCTTTTTGCTCTACTTTTGCTTATGTAAACTCGGGTTCAATGGATATCGATATATATACGTTTTGTTTTGTAAATTTTGTCACACTCTCTATGTTCTTGAATATCAATAATTGGAATTCCTAAGCCTTTTCCTTTAAAAAATAAATACTAGTGATGGTCTTTTATATTGTATGGACATGTTCTTTCCTTCGAACACTTTCCTGTATTCATAACTTTCGTTGAATGAGCTTTGTTAGTGCTATGTTCCTTTACATGCAATTTTTGAGCATAGATGATGGTGCACCAACTGAAATTGCAGACCAAAGGCCGCGAATATCAATTTACGCTTTCCATCAAACTTGAAACATACCGTGACAAGAAGCAGTTTAAATGTGTCATTATAAAGTCGCACAAACTTGAAGCTTCGGCTTCCCTTCCCTGAATTACGTTTGCGTAACAATATACAGGCTTCACTACATTTGTGTTCCCCCCTTCTAAAGCTCTCTTGGTCTCTTGATATGCTAGCACCCTTTCCAATACCTCTTTCTTGCACAAACGAATGTCTAGTTGTTCCTTTTTGCTCTACTTTTGCTTATGTAAACTCGGGTTCAATGGATACCGATATATATACGTTTTGTTTTGTAAATTTTGTCACACTCTCTATGTTCTTGAATATCAATAATTGGAATTCCTAAGCCTTTTCCTTTAAAAATTAAATACTAGTGATGGTCTTTTATATTGTATGGACATGTTCTTTCCTTTGAACACTTTCCTGTATTCATAACTTTCGTTGAATGAGCTTTGTTAGTGCTATGTTCCTTTACTTGCAATATACATGCGCAAAACAACTTTCGTATTCTTTTCCTTTACTCCATGTATGGCTAGATGCACAGCTTTTTCCTTTACTTGTCTCATACTTTTGTTCCTGCTGCAAAGCGTTGCAGGATTCCCCATGTCTGCAGAGCAACGATTAGCTCGACGAAGAGAAATCTACGCCAAAAACAAAGAGCAAATAAATGCGGATCAGCGCCGCCGTTACCATGCTAGAAAAAGCACACATTGTACATCTTTCTTCCCCCTTCCTGCCCCGTACAGGCCCCCAGCACCTGCCCTTCCATCGCCCCATTCTATCTCTCGCGATGCCTCCTCGTCCAACTCCGCAAATGTTATTCTCTCCCGCCCTCCGCTCCACTTTGCCCTTTCCTTTCGCAAAACACTTCCACCCTTCCCTTCTATGGGGCCCGTGTACCCTGGGATACACAACACTTCCCTTCTCGAGCGACACATTCCTCTTCCCCCCCATCGACCTCGTACTCTCCAATGTCCTCCGCTTTCTCCCTTCCTGTTGATGCTCTGCCGACCTCTTCGCATTCGGTTGTGCTGCCTTCCCCAGCTTCCAATACATGCCAAAATCTTGACGGGTTTTGGTCTGCTGGAATGTTCCCTTCCGAGCCATCCGCCTCTTCTTCGTCCTCCTTCGCAGATGCACAAAGGCGTTTCCGCAAAAGGCTAGATTCCCTTTCCGCTAGCACATGCACTATGTCTGTTTGGAGAATTACCCTGGCATTCAAACTAGGTGTTGTTCAGGATCTATCCTTTGCTCCAGGTGCAGGCTTGAGAAACAAGGACACCGGTTTTCTTCTTGGAACAACATGGACCCTGGCGTCCAGCCATCCGTACTACAATCTTTGACACAAGTTGAAGAAATGTTGATTGCTAGAGTTAACCCAATTCTCCAAGTAACCCATGCACGTGGTGGACAATACAAATACTCTGGGCACACTATAAGCTTCCCCCAAGATATCTCTACCATAGCAAAGTACCTCCCTCGACGGCTCGGTGATTTGGATCTGCGTTCTTGTGCAAAAGGCAGGCTCCCAAAGCAAACAAAATACGATTTCTATGTTAGTAGATCTCGTGTATGGCAGGCACTTCAATACAAAATTTTGCATGACCCATACTACAAGGATGTTCTTGTTGACAATGAGGCCCTCAACGCTCTTCCCGTACAACAAACAAATATTTCCTCCTCCCTCAATTCCATACCGATGGACATCCCCGCCTCTTCAGACGATGTCGCACCTGATTCCGGCGATGATCCTTCTCTCTGCAATTTAATTGACGCCCGCTCTTCTTCTTTCGTCCCTTCTGCCCACAACTCCGGCACCGAAGACGAGCATATCTCACAGTTCCTTCTCTCCCATGATCAAAACATGCCTTCCACCATGCCTTGGCCAGACATGAGTCTTTCTCCCATAAATGAATACACCACTGAGGGTCTATTTTCCATGGCATTCCCAACTTTGTTTCCTAAAGGTAAGGCTATGTTTAGACAACCTCGCATGAAAGAGGTACTTTTACATGAATATGCCCTCCATTTAATCCGTTTCCATGATAACCGCTTCGGTTCCCACCCCCGGTTTCGCTATTTCTTGCTTAACCTCATCATGCGGCATAGGAGCCAATCTACAGCAGCCGTTTTCATGCAACAAAACCTAGAAAATGCCATACCGCCAACTATAGCTGACCTCCGAAAAAAATTGCTTGAAGACCCTGCATATTCGCTTCCGGATACCTTGATGCGGTTTGGAAATAACCTGCGCGGAACCCGCTCCTTTTGGTCCAAATACAGAGGAGAGATATCAGACATGCACCTACGTTCTTCTTCACTCTTAGTGCTGCAGATACTAAATGGGTGAACAACTTATATGGTGTTCCGAGGATCATCGGTTCGCACAAAGATTTAGAACAAACCACATTATCGACCACCCCCAGTGACTACTTAGCACGGGTTAAACAAAAGGTCTGCAGAAAATGACTTCGCATTAAACAAAAATTAAATGCCTCGTCTGCCACTCTTTTGCTTCTCTTTATTTCTAACCGCCTTTTTCCTCTAGGTACGAATGGCAACATAGAGGCTCTGCACATGTTCACGGTTTCCTTTGGCTTCGATGGCGCCCCCAATGTTGACACAATAGATTGGAATGACAATGCTTCTGTTGAAACAACAAGACTGTACTTTGATCAATATGTTTCTGCATGGAACCCTAGAGCTCCTGCATGTAGACCTACATTCTTTCAAAGATCTCTCGAGGATGATCCCTGCTTGCTTTCCTCTTCAGAGGTTCTGGCTTCCAACCCTCTGCACGACCTCGAGGAACTTATAAACCGGGTTCAGCGCCACACCAAATGTTCTACACAGACATGTCTCCGAAAAAAAGGTTCCAGAACTATATGTCGTTACAGTGCTCCTTGGGAAACACAGCTTTTTCTTCCTTGACCATTGATGCCAACAAAAGCGTTAAATACCTTCCTTTCAGGAATGATGACAGATTAAACATTCACAATAAAGCCATGCTAGCTATATGGAGAGCAAACATTGACTGTCAGCCTGTACTATCTCGGCACGCTGTTCTTAAATACATTGCAAAGTATGCCTCTAAAGCAGAGCAACGCTCTGAGACATACCACCAAATGTTGTCTAGGCTTTGTTCGCATGCCACCCAGATTTCCCTTCCTCTTTTGCAATACGAAAGATGCTCACAGAAAGTGTTGTTGAACATGACATAAGTGCACAAGAAACTTGTCACTTGCTTCTCAAACTTCCTCTTGTTGTGTCCAGCCGGCAGACCGTCTATTTAAATGTGGGCAAAAAAATACTTAGGCGCCTTTCTGCATCGGCTACTCAGGAACAAGATACATCACAGCTTCTTGATGCGTACCTTGTCCGCCCACCATCAATGGAGTCCCTTTCCCTTATCCAAATTGCTCGAGGGTGGAATTACAGCAAATACCGAAAAAAAGAGAAATGGAAACAACGCACTACACCAGCAATTGTCCGCGTGTACCCAAGGTTTTCCATCATTCCGCCAACTAATACAGAGGCTTTCCACCTTTTCTGTTGGTCTGAGCTCCTGCTGTACAAGCCTTTCCGGAACATTCCTTCAGATGTTGGTTCCTCGCCAGATGTTGTTACTTCCAATTGGCGCTGTTCAAAAGCTCATACAAACCGTGGCATGTTAGAAGAACAGACACGGAACCTGATACATCTCCAGATGTTTCGTCTGAATCTGACACAGACCCAATGCAGACAAGCGAGAGAATCTATGAATGGCAACTTTTGGCAGGCGTCCGTCCGGGACATTCTGAAGGTCTTGACCATCTGGAAATGCTTGGCCTCCGAGAATATGACTCCCGCTATGTTTGGTCCTCAAACAACGTTCCGGTTCACTTGGTTGACATCGCCCCTCTTTTGTCGAGAATGGTAGGGCTAATTATTGCCCTGACCATACAAATCCATCTAGTTTGCCTTCTTTGTCGACTTTTTCCGATAACCAGCAACTAGCCTTCAGTACAATACTCCACCACTTTTCCTCAACACACAGCCTACCACCCCTTCTTCTCATTATTCAAGGAACTGCAGGAACAGGCAAGTCATTCCTTATCCACTCTCTCCGGTCTGCCTTCTCCTCCCTCGCTGACCCCTGCCATTTCGCCCCTTCTTTTGCTTGCCCCTACTGGTGTGGCCGCTTTTAACATTTCCGCATCGACCGTTCATTCCAGCCTCCGGATTCCCGTTCGTGATTTAAAACCCCTTGAAGGCCAAGCTTTGGCCTCCTTTCAAGACTCTTTAAAACATGTCACATACATTTTGATTGATGAAATGAGCTTCATTGGTCCTAAACTTCGCAAAAATTGACTTACGCCTGCGTGAGGCCTTCCCGCACTTCCGTACTTCCCCCTTCGGAAATAGATCAATGATTCTTGTTGGAGACCTTGGTCAACTTCCACCCGTTATGGACATTCCACTATATGCCAGTAATTCCTACGGTGGATCCCTTTGGCGCAAATTTCTAAATTCAATCTCGTTAACGTCTATATTCCGACAACAAGGCTCTGCTCCGTCTCAAATTTCCTTTCGCAATTTGCTTCTCAACATCCGAAATGGTGTGGCCACCCTTCCAGATTGGGAGACTTTGATGTCTCGCACCGACTCTTGCCTCTCACAACAAGAACTTCTATACTTCCACAATGCCCCCCACCTCTTCTCAACAAATATTCTTGTTAAAAACACAATTTACAAATGCTGAAGGAACTCAATTCTCCAGTTGCCTTGTCCATTGCTCTGAATACAAGAAGAAGTGACTACAATGATCCTGATGACGACCAGCTAGAACAAATAGTGCTCCTTTGCAAAGACCAAAAAATCATGCTCACTGCTAATTTATGGATTGCTACCGGGCTTGTTAATGGCGCAACTGGCACTGTCGTTGACATTGTTTATTCCCCTTCCTCGGCTCCACCTTCTTTGCCTTCTTTTGTAATTGTCGACTTTGAACGCTATTCCGGTCCACCGTGGAATCCGTCAAATCCCACCCACATCCCCATTCCCCCCATTTCAAGAGGTTCCGTACACAACTGCCTTTAAAAATGGCCTGGGGGTTATCGATTCACAAAGCCCAAGGACTCACCCTTGGTCATGCCACCATAGACATTGGATCCACCGAGAGACCAGGCCTTACTTTTACTGCTCTTTCGCGCGTCCCCTCCTTGGAAAAGATTCGTATCTCCCCAGCTTTCTCGTTTGACCGTTACTCAAGAATTTCTTCAGCCTCCCTCCTGCAATTCCGAAAACAAGAAGAGCTTCGCCTCCAATCCCTACCACCGTCCCCTATAACCTTCGCCGTCTCAAACAGCCCGCCCCCGTAAAATCCTCCACGCATAGCAATCTCGCCTTCTCCTTTTCACCTTTTTCTCGGTACTTCCCCTCCACTTCCTCTTCTGCATCTAACAACTATGTAAATATTTGGCTTGTTATACTAAATAATTTTAGCTTCTTTACCGCTCTTCATTACTCCTTACGTTCTCGCAAATGTTCTCCTTTTATAATGCATTGTTTTCTGCTTTTTTCTTCTCTTCATTTCATACAATTCTTAGTTTCCTCTTTACCAAAAACCGTTTCGGCGTTCCCATCGCACACGCTCGCGTGCGATTGCTAGTTATAGACTATGGGCCCACAAGAAACCACCTCAGTACTCGGTTGCGGAATAGACATGCCCAGTTCTGTAATCGTTCAAAAAGCAACATGAGAAAAATAGTGGAAAATATGGTAATGAGAGAGAAATCAGGAGTAAACGAGAAAAAGAAAATTTAATTGTATTCGATTATATGCTTTGCTTCCAATGAAGATGGTCAACGAACGCTGAGCGACTCCATGTACGGAGGAATGTATCGGTTAGAATGTTCCCTTTAACTAAACCAGTGTTTCTGCAGGTGGCATTATAAATATTGGGGACAGTTGACGTGCTATGTTTTGTTGCACTTGAACATATTTGGAATTTGTGATGTTCGACCTGCCACAGAGATTTAACTATTCTTCTTTCCTTTCCTAGTTGTAATATATATATAGGAGTAGTTCTTGCAGCATCAACACAACACGCTTTTCCTTGACAATCGCAAACGCAATCTGCCGCAATGGAGTTCGGTGCAGCCACGCTAATTTATCTTCTCTCGCTTTCTTTCTCACTCGTTGCCCTTCTTGCAAACGCCGAAATACACTACCATACCTTCGTTGTAAGTAATGTGGAACATGCATATATTTTATTGAGTCTAAGAAAGAAATTGTCCATATTGTAGATGAATTTTTATGATTATAATTTAAGAAAATGCTGAGTGAATGACACAGATTGAACCCAAGAGGGTCACTCGGCTGTGCAAAACCCATGACATAATCACCGTCAACGGGCAGTTACCTGGTCCTACTCTCTTTGTTCACAATGGCGACACTCTTGTTGTGAAGGCATATAACAGAGCCCAATACAATGCCACTCTTCACTGGTATATCTCTCTGCCTCTCTTACTACATGAAATTAGGATCCTATTAATGGCACAAGATTAAAGATTTTCTTGTTTGTTATATTTGCGTGAACTCTAGGCATGGGGTGAGGCAGTTGCGGACAGGGTGGGCGGATGGGCCGGCATATGTTACGCAGTGTCCCATTCAACCGGGTGGAAGTTACAGCTACAGATTCACCATTGTTGAGCAGGAAGGAACCTTGTGGTGGCACGCCCATGTATCATGGCTGCGGGCTACTGTGTATGGAGCAATAGTAATCTATCCTAAAAGAGGCGCCTTATATCCTTTTCCCAAACCCCATCAAGAGATTCCTCTTATGCTAGGTCGGTCACTCACCGTTTCCTCTTCCTCTTCTAGACTACTATATCTCCATTCCATGCTATTTTAATCTTGATCATGTAATTGAATTGAACAGGAGAATGGTGGAATAGAGATCCCATCGCTGTTGTGACTCAAGCGAATCTCACGGGTGCCGCGCCCAATGTATCCGACGCTTTCACTGTAAATGGGCAGCCCGGAGACCTCTATCCCTGCTCGGCTTTAGGTATTTATTTAATTAGTTTGCTCTCCTTCTTGTTGTGTCTGGAGAATGAAATATAATTTTAATTATCATGGATGTTGCACTGCAGAGACCTTTCGAGTATATGTAGGAAGCGGACAAACATACCTTGTGCGGGTGGTCAATGCTGCGCTCAATAATGAATTGTTTTTCAAGATAGCAAAACACGAATTCACAGTGGTGGCAGTGGACGCTTGCTACACCAAGCCTTACAAAACGGATGTGATGATGATTGCTCCCGGCCAGACTGCGGATATTCTACTCACTGCGAACCAACCTGCGGGCAGCTACTACATTGCTGCCCGAGCATACACAAATCAGCAGGCGGGCACCTTTGACAACAGCACCACCACTGCCATCTTAGAGTACATTAAAGAGAAAGGGAGACATTTGCATCCATTATTCGGCCCTCGCGCGATCCTTCCACAGCTTCCGTTTTACAACGACACGGCGACTGTAACGAAATTTACCCGAGCACTACGAAGCCTGGCTTCCCGGGAGCATCCAGTGGACGTTCCGCAGAGCACAGACGAGAGCCTAATCTCAACTGTTGGGCTGGGGCTGCTTCCCTGCAGTCCTCCGGGGAACATCTGCGGAGGACCCAACGGCACCAGAATTAGTGCAAGTATGAACAACGCTTCCTTTGCTCTGCCCGCCACGACAGCCATGCTCCAGGCTTATTATTTTGGTGGAGTTAATGGGAACGCTGTGTTTACCACCGATTTTCCCTCGTCTCCGCCACTTGTGTTCGATTACACGGGGCAGAACATACCGCGAAGTCTGTGGGCTCCAGTAACCGGCACAACACGAGTCAGAGTGTTGGAATACAACTCGAGCGTGCAGGTGGTATTTCAGGGGACCAACATCTTCGTCGCCGACAACCATCCCATGCACGTTCACGGCTACAGCTTCTACGTGGTGGGACAGGGGTTTGGGAACTTTGATCCTCTCCAACACCCTCGCGCCTTCAATCTCGTGGATCCCCCCAAACGCAACACCGTGGGCGTTCCTCTCAACGGATGGACTGCCATCAGGTTCAAAGCCGACAATCCAGGTATATCATTTCTTTCCTTTCCGCGCAGCATCGTGGGACTGTAAAAACTTATTATTATTATTATTATTTCCTAGTTCCCATTCTTCCCACTCCCCTTTTTAATATTATCATACTATTGCGGGAATGTGGTTCGTGCATTGCCACCTAGACGACCATCGGCGTGGGGGACTGGGCATGGCCTTCCTCGTCAAGAACGGGCCCTCTCCCCTCTCAACGCTCAAGCCACCTCCTCCCGACCTTCCCAAGTCTTGACTCATATTCAACGTTTACTTTATATTTGTCATTCCCACTGCTTTCGCACTCTTCAAAATAAAGGCTCGTCGTTTACGTATTTCGAAGAATCTATCAAATTCCGCTTTGCATTGTCTTCAACTTCATAATTTACATTTGTATTTCTTAAGGTTCTCCAATTCCTAGTAAATACAATTCAAAGCACCAAAATGTCAAAGTGTTGCAATTATTGATATTCATGAGTTTATGTGTTTGTTTACCACATG